>OZ024904.1:29581470-29968970 GCA_964017125.1 Flabesymbios commensalis | reverse complement strand
GTGTGACGTAGCGCCGAATGAGATCCCTCCTCCCTCTGGCGTATCCTGCTTACTCGCACTTCTTACGAGGTGACACATGATCATACCGTGGACTTTAACCTGTCCACTTAGCTGCTCAGGGCTGCGCAATGACAGATCTCAACCATCAGTCATGTGATTATGCCTATAATATAACCTAGTCATTATAGGTGATAGGTGTTTCCCACGAGAAAAAAAACACGAATTGAATGATCTTTTATTATTCTACTATACAATTTATTAATAAACTATTATTATTTTGATATTATATTGTTTAATTGTCGATTATGACGTAGCATATATAAATGTGTTGTTACCTATCACCAGGTACGGAAAGGCGTGCCAGATAAAAATCATTACTTTAATCAGCGATATCATTGGCACAGTACATGCAGTACCAGCATAAGAAGTGGTGTTCAATATACCGTAACGCCTCCTTGAATATGAAAGGGTGTATCTGCCACTTCGTAAAGTGGCAGATACACCCTTTCATATACAAGGTGACGATAATATTGTAATAATTCTGACTTTACAGGCAGACTGCTTTAACCGCTACACCAGGGCGCCCGTCTCATGACATTAAATTACTCCTGATATGATTGATTTACAATTCTAGTCACTGTGTGGCGTGAATGTTTATTTCGTTCTTAGCGCGTGAATTTGCAAACAACCTGGACTAAAGCGTAAAACACACCAGCGCGAGCGAGAATTCGATCGCGAAAATGATCAAATACACTATTTTATTATTGTCAAAACAAATACCAGCGCGAAGGCGAACGCGAGCATATAATATGAAAGCAAGGAATTTCGCGTTGAGTTTCGCTGTCGTCGAAGGTACCTTCGCTCTCGCTTTGGTGTGTTTTACCCTTTTATGTTTTTTTAGATGCAAATTGTTAAAATAACAAATCATATTAAATGGTATATATGATTATATTTCCAGTAATGATAAATTTTATATTTATTATTATACATTAATAATAGCAGCATTATATAAATGTGTGATCGACGAAAACCCGATTACAAATGAACACTGCTGTGCAGAGCAAGCAGGACAGCAGGACAGCTGACAAACAGACACCTGTCTTGAGTATGAGAATAAATCTTATGTAAACACGCTTACACATTTTTATTGTTCACATAAATCCACCAATCCAAATTCGGCCATGTGTCAAAGTTTACCTGCAACCAATCAGGGGGCTTGACGTGTAACAGGTAAATATGGCCGAGAGCTATCTCTCAGTCTAAATGAAACTACCCTAACAGGTAAAGTGGATGGGAACGTTGACACAATGTTCGCTCGATGTTGGCACACCATCTCACACAATCAATAATTGTTATGTTAAGTCAAGGAGGAGCAAGAACAAAATTTGATAGATTCGTAGATCCGAATGTACCAGGATCTACGAATCTATTGCAACTCAGCTCTTTCATCGACCTAAAATACACAGAATATGTGCAGGTGTTACTAGATTTGATATAGAAAACCTCTATTTCATTATCAGTATGGCTAAACCATTAAGCAATGAACATGCAGTTTCATGGTTATTGTGCCCGATCAGACCAGTACAAATAACAGATCCGAATCCGAATCTACTGTCTAACCAATATACTGACGTCACGGGTTATTTTAATACTGTTTATTGCTCAGTGCTGTCAGACAAAGGTATGTGAATTGTTCAATATTGATATAAAAAATGAAAAGATTACATGCCCTTCTGAGAACGTTCTTTCTGCGTTATCACTACGTTCCTTCCACGTCCACGGAGTTATTACTACGTTCTTTCTACGTAAACCGAGACCAACCCACGCTTCTACTATGACCCCTGTACGTTCATACCACGTTCTAGAAGACTGCATTACGAGCCATGCACCCTAGTGTGTAAAAAGTCAGCAAAGTTGAAATTGGGCTAAAATCCGTACCCTCTTTCACAGACCAGACACACATCATTTTACCCCACTGTATCCTTGCGCGATTATCATGAAAGAGTTATGTCTGATATCCTCGACGAAGGAGATAACATGTGCTTATTAAATATTTATAAATATTCACAAAATTATAACTTCTATGTTTTTTACTAGAGGTTGGAACAGCCGAATTAGAAATATTCGTGTGATGATTCCATCATTAGTAGAATGTATACGTTATCAGTACAATCTGCTAATACCATGAAGTGGTAGCTATAGTAATGATCAACTTGTATGTGTGATTTGCATTTTCCATCTTTTTTGTACACACGATTTAAGGCAAAAAACAGAGATACAATCCCGGAGTTTAGTCATTCGTTTCACTTCCTAGATAAGCTATACGGAGATTTACAAAAACAACTAAAATGTAGATTATTATGTAGTTAACTAAACTGTTTCTTTATATTGCAAATGCCAACTGTTTATAAACGCTCGGGTGTTTATAAACACTCGCCGGAAGTGCGCTGCGAGTGCTTATAAACGCACGGTCGTTTTTAAATGGGCGGCCATTTATAAACGGCTGGACCCTCACCTGATAATTAGGCCTTTATGCTTACCCAGAATATAGTACAATCAATGCGCAAATCCAATGTTAAGGATTCTCGGCTTTATAAAAATGAACGGTGGCAACATGAACAACGTAACTTTATTTTTTTAAGTTCATCTATCACATAAAAAATCACCAGCATTAATGGTTTCAAATCGATGCAGCAAAAATTCTGATTACGATCACAGGCTTAATCATGATTACAGCGCTTTTAAAATATCGACTACGATTACAATTTTGATTATACTTATTTTTTCTCAATTACGATCACAATTAAGATTACAAGATTTATAATAATCTGATGATTGTGATTAAAATCGACCCTAACCCTGCCCTTTAGGCCTATATGTCAGTCACGTATGTAATTCGGCCGCCGTTCGATGAGGAGCCGACGTATTTTTAAGATCATCGGGCCAGAGGCACGCCGATGATCCCACAACATCGGGGTTTGTTTATCGTCGGGAATGGGCATGATAAATTTAAAAACTCACTTAAAATTTCACCCGACGTCGCGCTCGTGAAGATGCCCCAGTGATCGCGTGACATCGTGGTCATTGCCCATGGGCCGCGAAAAAAGAGGTGGGTCATACCCTACATACTAACCTTCCCATTTACATTCACAATGCCGAGAAGGAAAGCAACGTCTCACGACCACCATCTGAAACTCCTGCTCCCCCCCTCCAGCAACTGAACATCCTGCTCCCCCACCAGCAGCTGAACAGCCTTCCCCCACCAGCAGCTGAACAGCCTTCTCCCCCACCAGCAGCTGAACATCCTGCTCCCCCACCAGCAGCTGAACAGCCTTCTCCCCCACCAGCAGCTGAACAGCCTTCTCCCCCACCAGCAGCTGAACATCCTGCTCCCCCACCAGCAGCTGAACAGCCTCCCCCCCCACCAGCAGCTGAACAGCCTTCTCCCCCACCAGCAGCTGAACAGCCTTCTCCCCCACCAGCAGCTGAACATCCTGCTCCCCCACCAGCAGCTGAACAGCCTTCTCCCCCACCAGCAGCTGAACAGCCTTCTCCCCCACCAGCAGCTGAACAGCCTTCTCCCACACCAGCAGCTGAACAGCCTTCTCCCCCACCAGCAGCTGAACATCCTGCTCCCCCACAAGCAGCTGAACAGCCTTCTCCCCCACCAGCAGCTGAACATCCTGCTCCCCCACCAGCAGCTGAACAGCCTTCTCCCCCACCAGCAGCTGACCAGCCTTCTCCCCCACCAGCAGCTGAACAGCCTTCTCCCCCAGCAGCAGCTGAACAGCCTTCTCCCCCACCAGCAGCTGAACAGCCTTCTCCCCCACCAGCAGCTGAACAGCCTTCTCCCCCACCAGCAGCTGAACATCCTGCTCCCCCACCAGCAGCTGAACAGCCTTCTCCCCCACCAGCAGCTGAACAGCCTTCTCCCCCACCAGCAGCTGAACAGCCTTCTCCCCCAGCAGCAGCTGAACAGCCTTCTCCCCCACCAGCAGCTGAACAGCCTTCTCCCCCACCAGCAGCTGAACAGCCTTCTCCCCCACCAGCAGCTGAACATCCTGCTCCCCCATCAGCAGCTGAACAGCCTTCCCCCCCACCAGCAGCTGAACAGCCTTCTCCCCCACCAGCAGCTGAACAGCCTTCTCCCCCACCAGCAGCTGAACATCCTGCTCCCCCACCAGCAGCTGAACAGCCTTCTCCCCCACCAGCAGCTGAACAGCCTTCTCCCCCACCAGCAGCTGAACAGCCTTCTCCCCCACCAGCAGCTGAACAGCCTTCTCCCCCACCAGCAGCTGAACAGCCTTCTCCCCCAGCAGCAGCTGAACAGCCTTCTCCCCCACCAGCAGCTGAACAGCCTTCTCCCCCACCAGCAGCTGAACAGCCTTCTCCCCCACCAGCAGCTGAACATCCTGCTCCCCCACCAGCAGCTGAACAGCCTTCTCCCCCACCAGCAGCTGAACAGCCTTCTCCCCCACCAGCAGCTGAACAGCCTTCTCCCCCACCAGCAGCTGAACAGCCTTCTCCCCCACCAGCAGCTGAACAGCCTTCTCCCCCACCAGCAGCTGAACAGCCTTCTCCCCCACCAGCAGCTGAGAAGGATGAATCGTCAGCAGTTATTACAGGGGAACAGACTGAGTCTATCGCTATACATCCTCTCTACTATGATCTGACCCACAAGGATTATAAGGATCAGGTTAAAAGAGCTGCCCTCCTAAACTAATTGGGAAATCAGATATGAATGCGTCGTACGTTAAATACTTTTATTGTTATTTTGCCTAAAATAAATTCTTCCATTTCTCTTTGAATAATTATCATGATAGATATATAGATAGATATTTATTGACGGAAAGTATGTGCAGACTTATACGTCAATAAAATAAACAGTAAATTATATGATACAGTGCATTATGTGATAAAAAAGAAAGTGGTGTAAATATACATATGTACAAGTATGAAATTATTTAAATAATTTAAAAAAAATTACATGTTAATGATATATACATGATCGATATATGTCTCCCGCACCAAAACCAGATAAAAAAATATCTGCTATTTCTATAAATGTAATGCATTCATTACATCGAATCGCTTTTGTGGATAGTTACATCGTTCTCTAAATGTATCTTCCACTTCACGCCATTCATCAGGAGTTGTAGGTGTACTGAAGACTTGGTTCTCGTATTCTTCCACGATGGCATGGCACACTTCAGGAACAAAAGAAATAGGGCTCATGGTGTTGTGGGCCACCCGAAACTCGCCAGTGATTGGTAAAAGTATCCAATTGACAAGAAGCGCAAAGTGATGGCCAGTTTTAAGCCACTGCCTATATAGGAGTCAGTGCACTGAAAACACACAAATGTATGATATTGACATTCAAAAATAATAATGGACCTTCACAAATAAATTATTCTTACTGTACACTCTTTTAAATGCAAGACCCGACTCTTGCACACAGCTCTTGAAACATGTCTGACTCCATACGCAAATAACCCACGACTAAGTTCCCGCATCAGCGTCTCGTACTGTTCATAGAGGTGTCGTCATCAGCGTCTCGTGAATGAGGTATTGACACAGGTACAGACAGCGCACCACTATACCTCGAATCTGTCATGGAATGACCCTCAACTAGTGCTAAAGATGGCAGCAGGTAAAACACGCTTACCATCTTGGGATGATACAACGGAGTTCGCCAATTTGGCCAGTGCTATGATCCGGGAGGAGGTGGTAGGCAACAGTGCTGGTGGGACACAGCTTTTTTGGCGCACTGGCAAGCAAGAGCTCAAACTGTCCAGTCTAACCATTCCCCAGTGGTCAGTAGCTAACTTGACCATTCTGAGCAGACTGAAGAAGAGGGAAAGTTGGATTGCAGCGCCACTATGGACCTGCCATATACCACACTTGTATATCAGTTATTTCAGCGCTATGACGCCACTTCCGTCTACCTGTATGACAGAGAGTACAGGAAAAAGGAAAGGCCATCAGAATGACCAGGCCCTACCTATAGTCATGCCGGCTGGTGTTGTCAGGAGACTGACCCTGATTGGAAGCCAGTATGAAGTACACAAAGCATGTCACGAGCTTATACATTGTGGCTGTAAAATGCCTGAAGTGGACAGTTTATCCTAGGAGGGCAAGTGGAGAGCTTGCCCTTCTATAACTCCTAGGATAATAACAAACATCTAGAGATGGTGGGTGACTGGATGAGATTTAGAAGTTATTTGAGCAATAGGCACATCAACGTTTTATTCATTCATTCCAACAGTTACACCTACACTCACACATGACGTGATGTATATCTGGCAAGAGCAAATGCTAAAGTGCTTGCAAGAGGCTCTGCTCACAAACAAATGATAATGTCTGTCAATCTAATATACCCCAGCTCTTGCTGCTGATTCTCGAAAACCACTGGTGGATCCCATTGGTTATCAGAGCACAGAAATTTAATCACAAATGTTTCGATGTACAAACCAGAGAGCAATGAACAGAAGACAGTGGCCCAATGGTGGCCAGGCGCCGGCCAAAGCACGCATTCTTGAGACAACACTCCGCCGACCACGAGGCCCCTGTCCGCCATCCCCTGGCACGGGAATGCACAACCGTGTGTACAAACTATAAAATCAACAAATGACACCCAATACCTAACCTTCTACGTTCAACGCTGGGTTTATCCAGCCAAATTTAACACATTTAACTAGGTGATTTGGAACCACTGCTCTTGTCCTTGATTACATACTGGGTGATGTAGTCCATTGTGAAATTTTAAACGTTACTTTTAACAAATGTTGCCCTAATAATTTTTAGTGCACAGAACTGTGCACATGTATCGGGAAGAAAGAGCTAGGATAATACTTTGATAATATCTGACACATAAGGTACATTTTCTTCAGTCCCATGTACTTCTCGCAATAGTCTATTGAAACTTGCCTTCCAGGTCTCTGCTGACGCCATGATCATTAATTATGCATTTGAAGTAGTCGCTTGCTTCGTTTTCAACTGTATATTATATTAAATATGGATCTAAGCATATATATAGGCCCTATGTAGTGGCCTTGAACCAATGCTGGATTAATGTTGGCCCATGGTTTGTAGCGCTGTCCCACCATCTGTTACGCCGGTACAACCATATACAGCATCCAAGCAAACACAAAACATTTGTATAACGTTTATACAACGTCGGTCCAACGTCTTCGACGTAGGCCCCACATTGTATACATGTTTTGTGTTTGCTGGGATCGTGACGCAACGCGTTGTCCACAAGGAGCGGGACATGCGGGTTGGGCTAATGCCGGGGAAGAGTCGAAAAATTTGCCTCATTAAACCCGTGCAATTCTAGTCATCTATATGCTTACACATATTCCTCCACATATGAAGTCAAGGTTTTTTTTATGGGATTTGATGAAAATAGCCAGCGGGCGCAGTTAAAATTTAGGCTTTATAAAAGATAATAGGTACTCATGTGGCTATAGATAGAGAGAGACAGCCCAGCAAACACGAGACGTACAAAGTCTGATCAGACATCTCAGGTCGGTTTTATTATTAACATTAACTACGATAACATGCCTATAGTATGATCAATTATTTATGTACAGACGATGTGCAGCTCTATATAAATTGTGTGTGTAAATCTTTGGAACTTCTGTCAAATAGCTGTCTTGGGCAGTTACTATCACACGAAAATATTTTCCGCTCATGATATAATTTATCATCCAGATACAGAATTCCATATTTGGTAAAGGTAAAAGGTTAAGGCAAGAAGGAGGCTATTAGTATGACTAAACTTATTTATTGCTATGTAGGCCTATGACGTTCGATAAATTCTCAATAACTGTGACATCATCATTTCAAATTTGAAGACACTAATGATAATATGTACATGAATATTAACACCCTCCAGATATGTTTCTCCGTACTGGTGGGCTCACAACCAGTGGTTCCTTCAGATGATTACATAGCGGCTTTACCCCTCCAGATATGTTTCTCTGTACTAATGATTATGTAGCGGCTTTACCCCTCCAGATATGTTTCCCTGTACTAATGACTATGTAGCGGCTTAACCCCTCCAGATATGTTTCTCTGTACTAATGACTATATAGCGTCTTAACTCCTCCAGATATGTTTCCCTGTACTAATGACTATGTAGCGGCTTAACCCCTCCAGATATGTTTCTCTGTACTAATGACTATGTACCGCTTAACCCTCCAGATATGTTTCTCTGTACTAATGACTATGTAGCGGCTTAACCCCTCCAGATATGTTTCTCTGTACTAATGACTATGTAGTGTCTCAACCCCTCCAGATATGTTTCTCTGTACTAATGACTATGTAGCGCCTTAACCCCTCCAGATATGTTTCTCTGTACTAATGACTACGTAGCGTCTTAACCCTCCAGATATGTTTCTCTGTACTAATGACTATGTAGCGCCTTAACCCCTCCAGATATGTTTCTCTGTACTAATGACTATGTAGCGGCTTAACCCCTCCAGATATGTTTCTCTGTACTAATGACTATGTAGCGGCTTTACCTCTCCAGATATGTTTCTCTGTACTAATGACTATGTAGTGTCTTAACCCCTCCAGATATGTTTCTCTGTACTAATGACTATGTAGCGGCTTTACCCCTCCAGATATGTTTCCCTGTACTAATGACTATGTAGCGGCTTAACCCCTCCAGATATGTTTCTCTGTACTAATGACTATATAGCGTCTTAACTCCTCCAGATATGTTTCCCTGTACTAATGACTATGTAGCGGCTTAACCCCTCCAGATATGTTTCTCTGTACTAATGACTATGTACCGCTTAACCCTCCAGATATGTTTCTCTGTACTAATGACTATGTAGCGGCTTAACCCCTCCAGATATGTTTCTCTGTACTAATGACTATGTAGTGTCTTAACCCCTCCAGATATGTTTCTCTGTACTAATGACTATGTAGCGCCTTAACCCCTCCAGATATGTTTCTCTGTACTAATGACTACGTAGCGTCTTAACCCTCCAGATATGTTTCTCTGTACTAATGCCTATGTAGCGCCTTAACCCCTCCAGATATGTTTCTCTGTACTAATGACTATGTAGCGGCTTAACCCCTCCAGATATGTTTCTCTGTACTAATGACTATGTAGCGGCTTTACCTCTCCAGATATGTTTCTCTGTACTAATGACTATGTAGCGGCTTAACTCCTCCAGATATGTTTCTCTGTACTAATGACTATGTAGCGGCTTAACCCCTCCAGATATGTTTCTCTGTACTAATGACTATGTAGCGCCTTAACCCCTCCAGATATGTTTCTCTGTACTAATGACTACGTAGCGTCTTAACCCTCCAGATATGTTTCTCTGTACTAATGACTATGTAGCGCCTTAACCCCTCCAGATATGTTTCTCTGTACTAATGACTATGTAGCGGCTTAACCCCTCCAGATATGTTTCTCTGTACTAATGACTATGTAGCGGCTTTACCTCTCCAGATATGTTTCTCTGTACTAATGACTATGTAGTGTCTTAACCCCTCCAGATATGTTTCTCTGTACTAATGACTATGTAGCGGCTTTACCCCTCCAGATATGTTTCCCTGTACTAATGACTATGTAGCGGCTTAACCCCTCCAGATATGTTTCTCTGTACTAATGACTATATAGCGTCTTAACTCCTCCAGATATGTTTCCCTGTACTAATGACTATGTAGCGGCTTAACCCCTCCAGATATGTTTCTCTGTACTAATGACTATGTACCGCTTAACCCTCCAGATATGTTTCTCTGTACTAATGACTATGTAGCGGCTTAACCCCTCCAGATATGTTTCTCTGTACTAATGACTATGTAGTGTCTTAACCCCTCCAGATATGTTTCTCTGTACTAATGACTATGTAGCGCGTTAACCCCTCCAGATATGTTTCTCTGTACTAATGACTACGTAGCGTCTTAACCCTCCAGATATGTTTCTCTGTACTAATGCCTATGTAGCGCCTTAACCCCTCCAGATATGTTTCTCTGTACTAATGACTATGTAGCGGCTTAACCCCTCCAGATATGTTTCTCTGTACTAATGACTATGTAGCGGCTTTACCTCTCCAGATATGTTTCTCTGTACTAATGACTATGTAGCGGCTTAACTCCTCCAGATATGTTTCTCTGTACTAATGACTATGTAGCGGCTTAACCCCTCCAGATATGTTTCTCTGTACTAATGACTATGTAGCGGCTTTACCTCTCCAGATATGTTTCTCTGTACTAATGACTATGTAGCGTCTTAATCCTCCAGATATGTTTCTCTGTACTAATGACTATGTAGCGGCTTTACCTCTCCAGATATGTTTCTCTGTACTAATGACTATGTAGCGGATTAACCCCTCCAGATATGTTTCTCTGTACTAATGACTATGTAGCGTCTTAACCCTCCAGATATGTTTCTCTGTACTAATGACTATGTAGTGTCTTAACCCCTCCAGATATGTTTCTCTGTACTAATGACCATGTAGCGGCTTAACCCCTCCAGATATGTTTCTCTGTACTAATGACTATGTAGCGGCTTTACCTCTCCAGATATGTTTCTCTGTACTAATGACTATGTAGCGGCTTAACCCCTCCAGATATGTTTCTCTGTACTAATGACTATGTAGCGGCTTAACTCCTCCAGCTGTGTTTCTCTGTACTAATGACTATATAGCGGCTTAACCCCTCCAGATATGTTTCTCTGTACTAATGACTATATAGCGTCTTAACCCCTCCAGATATGTTTCTCTGTACTAATGATTATATAGCGGCTTTACCCCTTCAGATATGTTTCTCTGTACTAATGACTATGTAGCGCCTTAACTCCTCCAGCTATGTTTCTCTGTACTAATAACTATGTAGCGGCTTAACCCCTCCAGATATGTTTCTCTGTACTAATGACTATTTAGTGTCTTAACCCCTCCAGATATGTTTCTCTGTACTAATGACTATTTAGTGTCTTAACCCCTCCAGATATGTTTCTTTGTACTAATGACTATGTAGCGTCTTAACCCCTCCAGATATGTTTCTCTGTACTAATGACTATATAGCGGCTTTACCCCTCCAGATATGTTTCTCTGTACTAATGACTATATAGCGGCTTTACCCCTCCAGATATGTTTCTCTGTACTAATGACTATGTAGCGGCTTAACTCCTCCAGATATGTTTCTCTGTACTAATGACTATGTAGCGGCTTAACCCCTCCAGATATGTTTCTCTGTACTAATGCTTATATAGCGGCTTAACCCCTCCAGATATGTTTCTCTGTACTAATGACTATGTAGCGTCTTAACCCCTACAGATATGTTTCTCTGTACTAATGACTATGTAGCGCCTTAACCCCTCCAGATATGTTTCTCTGTACTAATGACTATGTAGCGGCTTAACCCCTCCAGATATGTTTCTCTGTACTAATGACTATGTAGCGGCTTTACCTCTCCAGATATGTTTCTCTGTACTAATGACTATGTAGCGGATTAACTCCTCCAGATATGTTTCTCTGTACTAATGACTATGTAGCGGCTTAACCCCTCCAGATATGTTTCTCTGTACTAATGACTATGTAGCGGCTTTACCTCTCCAGATATGTTTCTCTGTACTAATGACTATGTAGCGTCTTAATCCTCCAGATATGTTTCTCTGTACTAATGACTATGTAGCGGCTTTACCTCTCCAGATATGTTTCTCTGTACTAATGACTATGTAGCGGATTAACCCCTCCAGATATGTTTCTCTGTACTAATGACTATGTAGCGTCTTAACCCTCCAGATATGTTTCTCTGTACTAATGACTATGTAGTGTCTTAACCCCTCCAGATATGTTTCTCTGTACTAATGACCATGTAGCGGCTTAACCCCTCCAGATATGTTTCTCTGTACTAATGACTATGTAGCGGCTTTACCTCTCCAGATATGTTTCTCTGTACTAATGACTATGTAGCGGCTTAACCCCTCCAGATATGTTTCTCTGTACTAATGACTATGTAGCGGCTTAACTCCTCCAGCTGTGTTTCTCTGTACTAATGACTATATAGCGGCTTAACCCCTCCAGATATGTTTCTCTGTACTAATGACTATATAGCGTCTTAACCCCTCCAGATATGTTTCTCTGTACTAATGATTATATAGCGGCTTTACCCCTTCAGATATGTTTCTCTGTACTAATGACTATGTAGCGCCTTAACTCCTCCAGCTATGTTTCTCTGTACTAATAACTATGTAGCGGCTTAACCCCTCCAGATATGTTTCTCTGTACTAATGACTATTTAGTGTCTTAACCCCTCCAGATATGTTTCTCTGTACTAATGACTATTTAGTGTCTTAACCCCTCCAGATATGTTTCTTTGTACTAATGACTATGTAGCGTCTTAACCCCTCCAGATATGTTTCTCTGTACTAATGACTATATAGCGGCTTTACCCCTCCAGATATGTTTCTCTGTACTAATGACTATATAGCGGCTTTACCCCTCCAGATATGTTTCTCTGTACTAATGACTATGTAGCGGCTTAACTCCTCCAGATATGTTTCTCTGTACTAATGACTATGTAGCGGCTTAACCCCTCCAGATATGTTTCTCTGTACTAATGCTTATATAGCGGCTTAACCCCTCCAGATATGTTTCTCTGTACTAATGACTATGTAGCGTCTTAACCCCTCCAGATATGTTTCTCTGTACTAATGACTATGTAGTGTCTTAACCCCTCCACATATGTTTCTCTGTACTAATGTCTATGTAGTGTCTTAACTCCTCCAGATATGTTTCTCTATACTAATGCTTATATAGCAGCTTAACTCCTCCAGATATGTTTCTCTGTACTAATGCTTATATAGCGGCTCAATCCCTCCAGATATGTTTCTCTGTACTAATGACTATATAGCGTCCTAACCCCTCCAGATATGTTTCTCTGTACTAATGACTATTTAGTGTCTTAACCCCTCCAGATATGTTTCTTTGTACTAATGACTATGTAGCGTCTTAACCCCTCCAGATATGTTTCTCTGTACTAATGACTATGTAGCGTCTTAACCCCTCCAGATATGTTTCTCTGTACTAATGACTATGTAGCGGCTTAACCCCTCCAGATATGTTTCTCTGTACTAATGACTATGTAGCGGCTTAACCCCTCCAGATATGTTTCTCTGTACTAATGACCATGTAGCGGCTTAACCCCTCCAGATATGTTTCTCTGTACTAATGATTATGTAGTGTCTTAACTCCTCCAGATATATTTCTCTGTACTAATGACTATGTAGTGTCTTAACCCCTCCAGATATTTTTCTCTGTACTAATGCTTATATAGCGTCTTAACCCCTCCAGATATGTTTCTCTGTACTAATGCTTATATAGCGGCTTAACCCCTCCAGATATGTTCATCTGTACTAATGACTATGTAGCGGCTTAACCCCTCCAGATATGTTTCTCTGTACTAATGACTATATAGCGGCTTAACCCATCCAGATATGTTTCTCTGTACTAATGACTATGTAGTGTCTTAACCCCTCCAGATATGTTTCTCTGTACTAATGACTATATAGCGGCTTAACCCATCCAGATATGTTTCTCTGTACTAATGACTATGTAGCGTCTTAACCCCTCCAGATATGTTTCTCTGTACTAATGACTATGTAGCGGCTTAACCCCTCCAGATATGTTTCTCTGTACTAATGACTATGTAGCGGCTTAACCCCTCCAGATATGTTTCTCTGTACTAATGATTATGTAGTGTCTTAACTCCTCCACATATATTTCTCTGTACTAATGACTATGTAGCGGCTTTACCCCTCCAGATATGTTTCTCTGTACTAATGACTATGTAGTGTCTTAACCCCTCCACATATGTTTCTCTGTACTAATGTCTATGTAGTGTCTTAACCCCTCCAGATATGTTTCTCTGTACTAATGCTTATATAGCGGCTTAACTCCTCCAGATATGTTTCTCTGTACTAATGACTATATAGCGTCTTAGCCCCTCCAGATATGTTTCTCTGTACTAATGACTATGTAGCGTCTTAACCTCTCCAGATATGTTTCTCTGTACTAATGACTATGTAGTGTCGTAACCCCTCCAGATATGTTTCTCTGTACTAATGCTTATATAGCGGCTTTACCCCTCCAGATATGTTTCTCTGTACTAATGACTATGTAGCGTCTTAACCTCTCCAGATATGTTTCTCTGTACTAATGACTATGTAGTGTCTTAACCCCTCCACATATGTTTCTCTGTACTAATGTCTTTGTAGCGGCTTAACCCCTCCAGATATGTTTCTCTGTACTAATGGCTATATAGCGTCTTTACCCCTCCAGATATGTTTCTCTGTACTAATGACTATGTAGTGCCTTAACCCCTCCAGATATGTTTCTCTGTACTAATGACTATAAGCGACTTAACCCCTCCAGATATGTTTCTCTGTACTAATGACTATATAGCGTCTTTACCCCTCAAGATATGTTTCTCTGTACTAATGACTATGTAGCGGCTTAACTCCTCCAGATATGTTTCTCTGTACTAATGACTATGTAGTGCCTTAGCCCCTCCAGATATGTTTCTCTGTACTAATGACTATAAGCGGCTTAACCCCTCCAGATATGTTTCTCTGTACTAAACACTATGTAGCGGCTTAACCCCTCCAGATATGTTTCTCTGTACTAATGACTATGTAGTGCCTTAGCCCCTCCAAATATGTTTCTCTGTACTAATTACTATAAGCGGCTTAACCCCTCCAGATATGTTTCTCTGTACTAATGACTATATAGCGTCTTTACCCCTCCAGATATGTTTCTCTGTACTAATGACTATGTAGCGGCTTTACCTCTCCAGATATGTTTCTCTGTACTAATGACTATTTAGTGTCTTAACCCCTCCAGATATGTTTCTCTGTACTAATGACTATGCAGTGTCTTAACCCCTCCAGATATGTTTCTCTGTACTAATGACAATATAGCGTCTTTACCCCTCCAGATATGTTTCTCTGTACTAATGACTATAAGCGGCTTTACCCCTCCAGATATGTTTCTCTGTAAGTGACTATGTAGCGTCTTAACACCTCCACATATGTTTCTCTGTACTAATGACTATGTAGCGTCTTAACCCCTCCAGATATGTTTCTCTGTACTAATGACTATGTGGCGTCTTAACCCCTCCAGATATGTTTCTCTGTACTAATGACTATGTAGCAGCTTAACCCCTCCAGATATGTTTCTCTGTACTAATGACTATGTAGTGTCTTAACCCCTCCAGATATGTTTCTCTGTACTAATGACTATGTAGCGGCTTAACCCCTCCAGATATGTTTCTCTGTACTAATGACTATATAGCGTCTTTACCCCTCCAAATTATGTTTCTCTGTACTAATGACTATGTAGCGTCTTAACCCCTCCAGATATGTTTCTCTGTACTAATGACTATTTAGTGTCTTAACCCCTCCAGATATGTTTTTCTGTACTAATGACTATGTAGCGGCTTAACTCCTCCAGCTGTGTTTCTCTGTACTAATGACTATATAGCGGCTTAACCCCTCCAGATATGTTTCTCTGTACTAATGACTATGTAGCGGCTTTACCTCTCCAGATATGTTTCTCTGTACTAATGACTATGTAGTGTCTTAACCCCTCCAGATATGTTTCTCTGTACTAATGACTATTTAGTGTCTTAACCCCTCCAGATATGTTTCTCTGTACTAATGACTATGTAGCGGCTTAACTCCTCCAGCTGTGTTTCTCTGTACTAATGACTATATAGCGGCTTAACCCCTCCAGATATGTTTCTCTGTACTAATGACTATGTAGCGGCTTTACTCCTCCAGATATGTTTCTCTGTACTAATGACTATGTAGCATCTTAACCCCTCCAGATATGTTTCTCTGTACTAATGACTATGTAGCGGCTTTACCCCTCCAGATATGTTTCTCTGTACTAATGACTATGTAGTGTCTTAACCCCTCCAGATATGTTTCTCTGCTGTACTAATGACTATGTAGCGGCTTAACCCCTCCAGATATGTTTCTCTGTACTAATGACTATGTAGCGGCTTAACCCCTCCAGATATGTTTCTCTGTACTAATGACTATGTAGTGTCTTAACCCCTCCAGATATGTTTCTCTGTACTAATGACTATGTAGTGTCCTAACTTCTCCAGCTATGTTTCTCTGTACTAATGACTATGTAGCGGCTTAACCCCTCCAGATATGTTTCTCTGTACTAATGACTATATAGCGTCTTAACCCCTCCCAGATATGTTTCTCTGTACTAATGACTATGTAGTGTCTTAACCCCTCCAGATATGTTTCTCTGTACTAATGACTATGTAGCGGCTTAACCCCTCCAGATATGTTTCTCTGTACTAATGACTATGTAGCGGCTTAACCCCTCCAGATATGTTTTTCTCTGTACTAATGACTATGTAGCGGCTTAACCCCTCCAGATATGTTTCTCTGTACTAATGACTATTTAGTGTCTTAACCCGTCCTGATATGTTTCTCTGTACTAATGACTATTGTTTATTGTTTATTGTTTATTTGACTTCCAGTTAAAAACATGCAAAAATGGTACATTATAATTATTATTATCATTTTTTGAACATGTTTTTAACTTTGGTTGACGGGAACAGGTCGAGACGACCTCTACAATGCCTGTCAACCATATAAGTGAATTAAAATTATAGAATAAAATAATATCCATTGTTTAAAATAGCAATAGCAATTTAAAAATGTACATAGTATAGATTATAAAGTTTACTATTTGTACACATAAAATAAAATAACCGGCTTAACCCCTCCAGATATGTTTCTCTGTACTAATGACTATGTAGTGTCTTAACCCCTCCAGATATGTTTCTCTATACTAATGACTATGTAGCGGCTTAACCCCTCCAGATATGTTTCTCTGTACTAATGACTATGTAGCGGCTTAACCCCTCCAGTTATGTTTATCTGTACTAATGACTATGTAGTGTCTTAACCCTTCCAGATATGTTTCTCTGTAAGTGACTTTAAATTACAGTATTCACAATATGAATAGTAACGTAAAAATGCACATTTAAAGTGTATGCAACGGATGGCAATACAGGTGACTATACAGCACCCAATGAGTTTGACATCTCTGGTAATTAAATGTAACTATGTGCTAAATAAAAGTAAAAGTATGTTGATAGCAGACGTATGTATAGAAGTATGTAATTAAAGTTTAAATCATAAAATTAATTAATGTACAATAAATACAAATATGTGTAGTACATACCAATGTCTATAAAAAAAATCACAAACGTACATGCACATTAGTTGAAATCATAAAGATAAAATACGCACATGCCAAACATGTACTTGTCTATGACAGACATTATTACACATACATGTTTCTTTGAACCTGCCGAGAGAAATATTCTAGCTCGACAACAAATATATTATATGAATGATCCGCCAGCAATTCTGGTGGTAATTGGCTCCATAATAACTATTAAGTAAAATCCCTTATACGTTCTGTTCTTTATAGCTTAGGTTGCAAAAGCAGACCTTTGCAATTAGAGCGAGGCCTTTCGTTTGGTATATACTTTTTGACTACATGAATAATGAACAAGGTAACATGGACTTTAAGCATTTCTTATGTCCTAAATAGTAGTCGTATATTGGTACTTTGTTTCAGGGTTGTAACCTGTACGTTTTACCTGCATGACCACCATGAGATTAGGTCATCTCAGTCGGATGTTGAGACCACACCTTGCCAGTGGCCACCAGGATATTTGCAAAATACTCCTGATCCCTGGATCTACACACGCAAGATTAAACCAATCGAGAGGTTAGAGATGGTTTTCTAAGGTCACCAGTTTCCTACAGTCAAAATCAACCTGTTAATTATAAAAAAGTTAAAATTTGTCCGATTATCGAAGCTGTGATAATTGGATATTGGTTTATGTTGAGATCTATGAGATTCCAGACTGGTGGTTATCTAATACTCGGGATAATAATCATTAATATTCTGATAATGGTTAGTCTGGTCGAGCCAGTGCTAACTTTATTACATTCATTGCAGTTGACCAGCTCGTACACTTTAAGCTTCCGTTGGCGGACTGAAATGTTTACATATATGTTTGCCCGTTCTCATATTCTTACTCTTTTTTTTTAGAAATATCTGCATCCACTGAGATTATATCTGAATCAGAATCTCCGACATTGCTGAAAACCAGGGGAATGGTGCGCAATGATATACCGCTTGTGTGTGAACTCCTGAAGAAGTACAAAGATTTCCCTCCCAGTGAACACATGCTACACGCCTGGCTCACAGACAATCCTAAAGGATGGAGGGTTGTCACTGGGACAGATGGCAGTATGATAGGTAAACAAACAATCAAGTAATGTCAGAATAAAAGTAAAATCACACATTGATGATAGTGAGATAGTGTACTGCTGAACTGTATCTCTCTCATGCATTTGCAGCTGGAATTGCTAACGCAATTTCCAGCTTCAAATGCACGAGAGGATGTTATTTTATAAATGCACGTGTCTAATAATTAGGGAAAATTTTCTAGTCAAATACAACGTCATATTACTAACATGTCAATTAAAGTATTTTGCGTTTGATGATTAAACGCTTAGACCGTACATATATAAGATCATGACAGCTCAAGGGTTAACCTTTCAAGCTGCTGAATTATCCAAAAAAATATCACTCAGTTGAATGAGAACAGCTACGATGACCAATGGCATTCTTGTTAGCACTTCATGTTTTATTTTCAGGCTGTACATCATATGACCGCCGTCAACGTCCAGATTTGGGTTTTATGTTGACTCATGCTGTTGACCATGACCACAGATATTTTTCAGTAGCCAGAAAACGTTTACTTATGTCAGCAGCCACAGAGGTCGTCACACCAAATGCATGTGATGATGAACATAAGGCGGATGTGGCACAGCTGGTCAATTTTAGTTCAAAGGAGGATGTAGAGTTTGAAGATCGTGATGGTAGCGCAATAAAATATGAAGGAATAATCGGTCGTCTGCAAACCGACGCGCCTTCAACGGGATCTATTAACGTCATTGATTGTGGGATGAAAATATGTGAATATGTGCTAAGTGAGCATTTAGACGAATTATGTACTTATGATCAAGCTATCATTGGTTATAATCGCCGAGGATTTTTGGAAGAGTGGATGAATCCTGATTATGGAATATCACTTGTGGCGACGCGTTATGCTTCTGGATCAACCATGATCTGTGGTTGTTTGACAGCACAGTTAGATGCCGGGGGTACACTTTGGATAAGTCCCCTACATGCTGACAACCAGTCCATTGCTCTACACCTAATTAAGGCATTAACTTCTACCATTGACAATCGAGGCTGTAACAATGGTGATACATGCACACCTGTATTGCTCATGGCTAACGTTACATCATCAACAACACCAAATAATCATTGGTATGCCGACGCCCTTTGTGATCTAGACGTCAAATTCAACATACACAGATATTATACTGCTGAATTTATAACAGTACATTATTACAAGCGATTTGCAATATGATAAATATGATAAAGCTGCAAAATACTATTTTTCCTTGCTCAGGATTACATTCAAATAAATTTACCTTTCCACCAGAATGAATAAAGTTAAATATAATACTACCAAAATTATCAATGCTTCCGATTTTATTATTTAGCTATTCTACAAGGGCAATAAAGAAAAATCAATATCTAGGCCTACCATTATGGCTTATTATAGGCCTAGTGCGGAGGCCCTGGTGAGTGGTTATGCAGAATGTCTGTCATACCGGAGCTAACTCTGGTATTCATGTTTCTTCGCCACTCGCAAATATTCAGTGTTGTGGGGAGCCTCCGTGACCGAGATTTAGCGTGCCCGCCCTCAGACTGCCATGTCAGAAATTTCTACTGATGTGTCCGGAGTGTAGTAGCCTATAGGCCTACATGTCATGTTATCTTGTCTTGGCAAAATATATAAAGCTCCATTCATTCATTCATTCATTCATTCATTCATTCATTCATTCATTCATTCATTCATTCATTTATTCATTTATTTATTCATTCATTAATACATATTCACCCATTTATATAATGGTGGGCCACAGCAGAAAAACACACTAATAGCTCAATATTACTGTTCCTCGTAGTTTACATGGATTCCACTCATACATTAACACGAATCATTTCATATATTTTTATTTTAGGCCTACATCAAATACTTGAGACGGAATACCTTGGCATTCCAGGTTATCGCGCAGAAAAAAATACTGTATACAACAATTGAATATCAATGTAATTCAGAATACTAATATCAGTTGAAAAAACTACGAATTCAAGGTCCATTTTAATCAAACGTATTAACATCGATCGAGGTAGCCGTATTTCAATGATATTAGAGAAACAAACGATGACAATGTTTAAGCAATTTAAATTAAGTGGTAACTCTATTGGTTCCCCAAATTTGTATTGTACATGATTTTAATCTACAATATGAAGGGAAGTAGACACAATTTTCTGAAATGGAATAACTACATGTATGCTTAATCTCATAATTTTCCAGCGCCTTGTTTGTTAAAAGGGATAGGGCGTTTTGAGCCGATGATCACAATAACAATAACTATTTAATCAGTATGCTGTGTAGCCGGAAAGCTGGATACATTTATTTTGAAGGATAGTAGTAGTAGTTAATCATTGCTTTACGTCACTTTTCGACACAAATGGTGACATTGTAATACGATAAAAATGTTGTAGTCAATTGATGAAATGAATTATGTACAGATGATGATGTGAGGGTGGGGGTGATAGGGCATGGTGGGTTATTGAGAGTGTTTTACTTCGCTCGCCTGATAAGGGGTTCTGGGCATGTCTAGGGGATCTACCCCCAGACATGCCCAGACGGCCGGAGACTTGGGTTTCGCTACCCGTGGCATTTCGCACAGCTCTGCTATCGTCGGGTCGGATAGTCCCCAGAGTAACATTTTAAGGGAACATTAAAATCCAGATACATTTAAACTAAATGGAAATTTCTCTTATTTTATTGCTGCAAGAGTATTCCCCGTTTGTGATCCTACCTCATTTGATCTTCAGTGTACCAATAACGTTCTTTGTATCTACCTTTCCGAAAGCAACATCGATATTTAAGCGACTGTTATGAACATTTTAAAATATACATGGCGATCAAAATAAATGGATGAATGAATGAATGAATGAATGAATGAATGAATGAATGAATGAATGAATGAATGAATGAATGAATGAATGAATGAATGAATGAATGGATAAATGAATGAATGAATGAATGAATGAATGAATGAATAAATGAATGATCGAATGAATGAATGAATGAATGAATGAATGAATGAATGAATGAATGGATGAATGGATGAATGAATGAATGAATGAATGAATGAATGAATGAATGAATGAATGAATGAATGAATGAGGCTACTTCTGTGCACATACAGAATAAACTGGACCAGGGCGTAACGAATCGTATTGTCGTGACCTGGTGACATCAACATATTATTTCTCAACATTATGAGATATTGTACACACCCAAAAAGCTGCTTATGAATGATTTCGATGAAAACATATAAACGTGAAGTCTTCGTGTATGCAAAGTCAACCAGTTGAACTGCTGCGATGTTTGTACACGGTAGGCCTGATACATTTAATTTCCGAGACTACGTGATCAATCAACCATCCCAGTACTGTCATCTCCATCAAGAACAAACATATAATATGAATGACACTTATTTTTTCCTGCTATTGAAATCATTCCTGCTGTTTTCAATCACTGTGTTCAGTAAGAGATCTGTATAATATAATGAGCAATAGCTGCTGTTGATACTGACCTGCTGCTGTATTGCGCATTGCTCACCACGCATTACACGAAGGTGACATCTGGTGAATACTACCTCAACATTGTCCTCCGAGCACTTCTCTTCAGTTTTTCTCGTTTTATCTCCCATATGAGGACACAGGACATTTGGACACTGATAGCTCAGCAAACACGACACGTTGACCCAAGTTTGTGTTGATGTCGAAGATGGTGGGCCAGCATTAATCCGACACTAAGAAGCTTCTCGTATTAACTGGGGGGAAAGTTCATGTTCCTGAAAGCTTTCTTTGTAAAAACGATAAAATGACATTTATTATAATATTTACATTTATTAAAATATTTACATTTATAATTTACACTTATTATAATATTTACATTTATTATAATATTGATATTTAGTATAATATTGACATTTATTGCAATTTTGACTTTTATTATAATATTGACATATAAAGCGATTAAATGACACGTATTATAATATCGACATATAGTGTACTATTTGAGTCGTCCTCTCCGGCGAAATTTCAGCTTTGTCTGTGTTGAGGGCTCACAAACATTTGTTGTTTGTTGTAAGCTTAAGTTGTTATTAATAAACTGGCGACTCACATGCTCCACGACATGTTATAGTGTTGAGGCGATACATTGTTTCAATGAATGTTCATTTTATTTAACCCTTTAAGTCCTCACGATGCATTAAAGCATCATTTTACATCCCCGAAAACAGACTTAATTTTCCTACCACCAAGGGTTTTAGAACGAAAATTTAATGAAACTGGTTTACCAATACATGGCAATTTTCTTTACATTTTACCCACATCAAATCATCTTCATCCACTACAAGTCGAGAATTGCGACAGCAATTCGCGGCTTGTAGTGGATGAAAATGACAATGGTTAATTCAGGGTTCAAAGGGTTAAGCTTTAATACAATACACTGTTGTATAAATACGAATCTTTTGGAAAGCCTATGCTTTTATACTACAGTGAGTCATAACATTTTTCCAATGCTCATTATCAAAGCCATACGAAAGTTATGCCTGATTAAGAAAATGCAGAAATATAGTTTTTATTGTATCGAAATCATGGATATTATTACATTTTTTATTTAGTTTCCATCAATACTGACCGAATATGTCCATAATCTGATAATAACAGACAACATATTGGTGTGGCAACTAAAGAGATAATATTTTTCAAATTAAATGAAGGACAGACCTATTTTATTTATCAGAAAATTGATAAATTATGGTGAATTAATGTTATACCAGAGAAACCAATAATGCAGAAGTAAAATGAAAATATTGTATTAGTCATAATAATTACAAAGCATTGACGTGATAGTGCATGATGGATGATTCATTATCAACAAAAGACTACAAGTCAATTTAAATACATTGGCGAAGTATGGAGCCGCCTGATGTAATGATAATGGGAGAGATTGATAACTAATATCGTTTAATGGATCAGCTCTTTGTTATGTGGCAGTAGATAGAGCTGTCACACGCGTCACCAATCTATGTCCACTATTTGGGACAAAATGGAAGGCAAATTGTGTCATGTAGACATTGCACAACATGAACCTGCAGTTTGAATGTCACCTTCACAACATCGCTACACAACAAAGTCATCATTGTTCTGTTCAAATATCAGAAAAAGCGCCCTCAATATGAATAATGTAATCCCGTCATACTGGTTATGGCAGCAATTATTGATTTACAAATGGAGAACCAGATAAAAATGACAATCAATAAAACGCGACGAATGCTTTATGGGTCATTAGTTATAGTTATTTCTGTCTCAACACGTGTAATGTGTCGTTTTTTTCCATTTGTTAATGCCTTCCAATGATTTGTGTATCTTACCCAATACTCACAATTTCCAAGTAATTATACTATATCAGCAAAGGTATCTGTCTGTTTATGTATTGGTCGACAAAGAAGACTTGAGCGCATGGTAGCCATATAAACACGTACACATAGATTAATAGATTAATATTCTTATTTATCAACTTTACTTTTTTTTAGGATTTTCTGTAAAGCCTATATATTATGATTATATAATATAGGTACAATTGAGAGCCTAAGCTGACACAGAAATACTCTTCACTCTTCACTATTTTCCATACATTTAAAGGGGATTTGCTGACACAATTTTAAGCTTCAAAATGATGACAAATAGTTATTTTAAAAAGAGTAGACGTTTAAATAATAAATATTATTAATGTTCTGGCCACATGCAATGCTAGCTGTCAGATATTTGAAGTCGATAATACCAGAAATGATACGAATATGAAAGTTCATGATTTAACAACGCAGACGTAGCCAGAGGCCTGCTGACGATCGCGGCTACCTCCGCTTTTGTTATGGTTACAATCGAAGATGTTGCACAAAACTCTGACTCTGAGCATCAATCATACAGTACTCTGCCAACCCTGAGCAACAAGCCTCAGTAAACATACAGAAACAAGCATGTAGGCCACGTAATACCACTTACCGTACGTGTATGATGCGAGAAACGAAATTATTCTTACATTATTCTACCCATCTGATAAGTAGGTATGTCACTTTGGCTCGCCCATATGCCAGAATTGGTCACCGTGCACCCCCCCCCCTACCACTACCCACCCACACTAACTTTTTTTAAGCTTTGCTATATTCGAAACATGAAATACGATGTTACTAAAAAAAATATGTTTATACTAGTACAAAAATAGGGACGAACATTATATTTTGCTCACTTTTATTGGGTAGGGCTACGTAAGCGTCTGTCATTGATTTTCTAATTAACCAAACAACACATGGGATATCCCATATTATTCTAATAACAGTTAATTAAATTCTCGCTCTAATAATACATCACCCATTATGTAAATAGTCGTCTCACCACATACGCTCAAGCATGTTTTTTTTATAAAATAATCAAAATGAACAACAAAACAAACATGGTCAAAGGGAACGGCATAATAAATCGTAGTTATTAAATTGGACATATCCATATCTGGCCTATGTTTTCTGAACCCAGATATGTGTAGGCATAAAAATGAGTGTTAGTTATTTTTTAAAAATGTTATACATATTTTTTAATGAAAGAATATTGCAGCCTTTCATGAAAATATGTCTATTTAGCATGGGTTGAAATCAAATATGGGACTTTGCTCGGGATTTTAGTGTATACTTTTTTATCCACTTGTTTTTACATCATTTGTGTGTGTTGATTTCGAATATGTCGGATAACATTATATATTCGCTGACCTTCATCTTCAAATTATCAAAACACAAAATTACTACCAAAATATTAAGTCGACACAATCAGGCTGAAATCATCAAAAAAGCAGTATTTTTATTTTGGCTTCCTAATATGATCATATGGGTGGTTGTCATGAAAGCGACTCCTGAGAGTCTTTTGACAATCTCCCACTTTTCGAAGTGAATATTTAATGAAATGAAATGAATCGGGCTTTAGGCCACCTTTGTGCACATATAGGCTAAACTGGGCCAGGAGAACCTCCTGAGGATGGTGAGATGATTGAGATGACACTGTCCTCCAGACACAGGATTCGAAATTCGAGCCCTGGCGGTCTGAGGCCGAGCACGCTACCTCTCGGTCACGGAGGCTCCCCACAATACTGACTTTCACACGTGGATGGGGAAGAAACAGTTTTTGTTTCTTTCAAACCGCCGAGACCGGGAACCGAACCCCGAACTCTGGCGTGAAAGGCAGCGGTGCTAACCACTACCCTAGGGTCCCCGCCCTCGAAGTGAATAAACGACTACTACTACCATATGAGGTAAACATGTCCATAGACTAGAGCTGCGTAAGATTTTTTTACATTTACCAGTTAAACGGAATATAAAGACGAAATTCCCGATTTCTTATTTCTGACATGCATGTCCAAAATAAGAAATACGGGACTTTCGTCTTTATATCTCGGTCAACTGGTAAATGCGCGAAACCAAAATAAAAATACCGTTTTTTTTGATGATTTTAGCCTAATTGTGTGTCGCTTTAAGAAACCCCAATATTTTCTATAGTTTGTCGCAAATAAAAGCACAATTTATGGTTTCTGCAACATTTTTAATTAACATTTTTCTTACCTTTATCTGACCTATAAAATAAAGACATCCGCCATTTTTTATGTATTTACTGTTACTATAAGTTTACTGCTATGTCGTGACTTAAAGCCTGTTTCATTTTAATTCTTTTGTGAAGAAGCATATTTTGCTATACAAATTATGAAGTTATGTGTTAGAAGGTGTTGGGAACGAGACAGTACAGGGCGATGATGAAGCGTTAAGCGGCGATGGGAAAGCGCTAAAGTGCGATGGGAGGCGTTGAAGAACACTTTATTCAGTCAAAAATAGCTAATTAATCTAATAGCCATTAATATGACAGTTAACCATCAACATTGTACTACAAGAAATGCAGTTAAAAAAACTCAGCAAATATATGGATTACAATTGTTTCTATTTTTATTCGTGTAAAATGTTTTTGAGACTGAGAATGAGACTTTGGACCAAACTATTGTGTTATTTTATTTTTTAGAATCAAATTTTCGCTCAGATATGATAATACCAGAAATAGTTCTTCCAGTAGGATAGGTTAGGCCGGTTACCTCTTTTTACACGAAAAATAGGAATTAAACTTGCTCTTACTTGACCTTACAAAGGGCATTTTTGACATTGAAGACATTTTATCTTCAAAAAATACTATTTGTTTTTACATTTTGACCTTGTAATTTTCTTTTTTGCTCTGAAGAAGTCCTTGGATCACCAAAATAATATCCTAAATGGATTCCCTAGTTAAAACCGCCTCAAAAAGAAGTACTACATAATTACCAGATTATGATGTGTGTTGATATATTTATCTGTGATAAATATTATTTTCAGGAATTTGACCTTAAAATTACCTTTTTGACCTTGAAGGTCACCTTGAATCACAGACATAATACCATAAAAAGATTTACAAGTCAAAATCCTATGAAAATGAGGTATTACAATGTTCTTAGCTTTATTTGGTAAAAATCATATTTTTGATTATTTTATCATTGACATTGGATTTTGCCCCTGAGCCCCACCGCCATCTTAGATTTTTGACAATGCTTAAATGTTATTTTAACCTATGAGTTCCCAAACTCCGAAAAACATGGATTAAAAACAATTTTGGGCAGCTTAGGATGGTTTTACCGATTTTCACGGCCAATGGCGGCCATCTTGGACGCCATCTTCAATAATGGAAAAGGCTCTAGCGGGAAATACGGGGTATTTTATTATGTTATTTGTACTGGTATTTCGAAGGTTTTCAGAAAAATTCAGCTTGGGCATACCCCCCCCCCCCCCTTCAAACCCCAATACTGTTCGCCTATATGGGGGGAGGGGGGTGCACGGTGACCAATTCTGGCTCATGCACTAATCCGAATGTTAGCTTGTATTGCAAAGGTATTGGGCTCAAATCCCGGCTGAACCAGATGCTGGCTGTCGTGTAATATGAATATAGTGCTCTAAATTGTTCAAAAGCCTAGAGTGCACAGTGCTGTCTATGACATATGCTCCATAAAGAACACTTGACGTTCTCGAGAAAGAATAGAATGTAGTTCCAATTTTCGTTTTTTTCGGCTGATTAAGCACTCAATTCATTCCCAATAACTGTGATTCACTCTGCTAATAAAACAGATAAAACGACTATAGCCGGGTCAGGCTTAGCGCTTAAAGGGTTAACAAGTTTTAATCATAGAGTTTGTTCTTATTGACCACTTAATTACATAGGGCTTAATAACCAAAAACAGAATCCGAGATTGTGAAGTAAAAAATATGACAATTGAATTACCAGTATCTCCCGCAATATTAATCTATGTTAATGGCGTCTAACTTAATATTGTTGGGCTCCGCTTACTTTAAATATATGACCTCATGTACCATGTTCAAAAGGTGGTACTTAATGTGCTAATAAAAAATGAAAACCCGAATATATTCGGCACTGGCGGTTAAAGGGCTAATGTGTAGTGTAAATGTGTGACCAGCAAAACAATAGCAAAACATGTTGATGTTTCCAAATTAAATGAATAATTAGCTAATAAAAATAAATAATGACCATCATCTGATTTAAGCCGACACATTTCCACATTTACTAGGACGATTTGAAAATGTACTTAACAGCTCAACCTTCACAGCGCGGGGATCGACTTTAGACGTCAGATTAGACGCCTGATTCTGACGTCTAAAGTCGATCCCCGCACTCGTGTCAATGGTTTATACAAAAATATTTCAGCGCTTTAATTGTTAATTCATTATTATCTAGCATCGGAATAATGGGACAACAATGATATTTTTGTAAAAAATAAATGGAATTAAATTGGTTGTTTCGACAATTATTAGATTATCATATACAGCACTTGTTCTCTCCCTTATAAGGGTATTCTCATATTGTAATCTTCTATCATGACATCATTATATTTATTTTATTAAGACTATTAAAATGACATTTCGGTATAAAGAAATAAGAATATTTGCTTGACATTACAGCTGATTATTTGAATACAGTCAGAGACATACCGGTAGGTATGACATGCTTCTTGACGAAAGCGCGACAAACGACAACTGAAAAACATGGACAACTGGTTACAAGGTCTTACTCCATTGTTGAAATAATATAACAATTAGTGTCTTATACATTATATAGCGAGTTCTAACCTAATCGATCGTTTTGTTTGACAATACATTGTCTTGCTGATTTGCCGGTGACCCTGGATATTGAAAATGGCCACGCGATAGCGTCAACAACACTTGGTGTACCCGGTACTGAAAATAATCAAACGCATTCGATTGTTTCGCTCATATGACAATACGACACATCCGTTCGACGTTATGACTGCGTCATAACGTCGAACGGATGTGTCGTATTTCAGAAGGCATTATTAACTGTATCAAAAACATGTGAGGGGTATACGTGTATAATGTATCGTCGCCAATGTGCTCTGAATGATGCCTTCAACATGATTGCCATGACAGCAAGGACACTGCTATAAAATCTTGCAAAGCCAAAAGGCAGTATCTGCTCACTTGTAAAGTAAGCAGATACTGCCTTTTTGCTTTGCACGGCGGTATTGTCGCATCTCTTACACTGACGAGGTGCAATGTGTCCGGTCAGCATGCTGTTATTTCCATATATAATTCAATGATGGTTGTCACAACTGATCATCACAAGATACACGACATGGATGGATGCCCACAACTTCATACACGATTGTTTCCACGCGATAGTTACCCCTTCGCTATTATGATCGCCCCATTTTGCTAAAACTATGAACCATATTTAACTTATATTCTCAGAAATCACAATAATAATTTTAATATTTTTACTCATTGTGCAGTTTCCGTTCGTTTCGCCCTCACATCTTTAGCTCTATCATTCAACTCAAGATGCGCAAAACAGTTTAAAAAAATGTCCTAAAGCGAGTTTTGGATATCTTAATCGTTCAGGATATCACTAAATTTGATATGTAATACAATGACACCTATATTACACACATTCTACTAAATCAATACTTATTAGTAATAACATGCTTACGCAGATGCAGTGCGTAGTTTGTTCGAAGAACATATCGCCGCCACGGAGCTAAAGGATCCTATCTGACACTCGTCAGAGTGGCAGATTGGATCCTTTAGCTCCGAGGCGACGATACGGCTTCGATACAAAATATCTAGGTACACTGTGTTTTAACAGTCAACTCATAATCGGTTGTTCTTCAGATATATATCATCATTTACAAGAATTTACAAAATCATAAATGTATTTATGTCTACTTCTAAAACAATGTGCAACGAGAATATGGAGAACACATCAATAATGGGCAATTTAGACAGGAAGTTACACTATCCACGTGATCGATGGCATCAGAAAAGCAGGATGTGTCACAATATAGAATAGTCAATAAGAATGTAACGCACCGTACACTCTTCATATTATATGCAAGTATCTGCAATTGAAAACATATAATATATGTATGATGTAAATCAATTATAACCAGCAAACTCAAAACATTTGTATAACATTTATGCAATGTCAGACCAACGTCGAAGACGTTGGTCCGACGTTGTATAAATGTTATACAAATGTTTTGAGTTTGCTTGGTATTTTACCGCATACGTGACAGTAAACTCTACCCGTAATACGGAAGCGATTGGTCTCCAAACTAAGTTGTCTCCATTTTTGAAGTTTCTATTTTGGTTTTTCATTTATGTATATTTGAAAAGCTGTGGTACGATGGTTCATCGGTTGATAGCATACTAATAAAGAGCTTTTGTACCTTTTGAAAGGAATGGATAAGTGGATAACAATAATAACTGAATAATACAGCTTTTGGAGCGATCGATATGTCAAGATCAACAGCAGAGAATGACCTGAAAATCTTGCAAAGTTTACTTTGCTTTCAAGAATTTAGTTTATTCCGCCTTGTGACTGAAAAGTGATAATTAGCCCTTTCACTGCAAATAATGGACTATAATCGTTTTAAATAGGTTTCATTGGGCAATCAAATCGGGAACTAAATGTGTGTTTAAACATCTAGTTTTGTAAATATGGGTAACTTTCACCCACTCGACGCTGTGGGTCGCGACAGAGAGACACAGCCTCAAGTGGGGGAAAATTTAGATTAAAACAATTTAGCGGGTGAATGGGTAGACAGAATATCCGTCTGTCAGCCAAAGCAGGCTAGTTAGTGAATAGGTAATGATGGGGTTCACTTCTAAACTTGGGTAGGCCTCGCCAGTCATGCATGCGTCCCGGTTTCGAACCCCGCTGTTTCCGTGTGGGGTTTTCTGAGAAGCAGCATTGTTTCTACCTGCCCAATGTAACTGGGCGATCACGTTAATGGCGGCCTCGTCGAGTTATGGTTGAGACAAGTGTATTGACGTTAATTTCGCGCAGGGCCCCGCGCTGCACGCTTCTCACCACTATTTAATTTGAGACGCCGGTTTTGATTTGTGCACAGTCCGCAATAACCACATTTAATTTTGAACTAGTTCATAAAGACCGACTTTAATGTATACAAGTATATGCGAGGTGTGGTAAGTCATATCAAAAAATCAAAACTGGACAAAAAATGGTTTTGGTCTGTAAAAATTGATTTGATCTCAGGCAGCGTACACAATATCCAGTCTTTTCTGGTCCCAGTGCATCAGGAGAGAATTGTATATCTATTGGTCATTTATTCAAATTACTATTTACGTGATTGGTTGAAGGCTGAAGCTACTCTCTCTAGGCGTGGTCTAACAATATTTACAAAATCACGTTTTCACCATGCCTATCAGGCTATCAATACATCGCTGATATACTAATATTTTGTTATATTGTAGCGCATATTCCCTTATATAAATTTCCATAATGCCACATACCTTCCTTCATTACTTGTGCGAACCAAATTTAATTCCTATCTATGTTTGTTTTCCTATATTGTCGTTCGAGGGATGTACTGGCCTATTTCCGGTAGATATTCCCTCCTTTTGTTGCCGCGCGGACATCTTGATCAATTTCTAAAGGTAGAATTGATCATCATGTACACTAACCATTCCATGTCAATCCCATGTAATTTTTTTGTTTGGTATTACATAATTATAATAGTAGTTTCCATTTTTGGGACGATACGATATAGAACAATATTTTTAGAACGTATATTTGTCAATGTTTACTTATTTTCATAAAAATGATGTATAATATAAATTATCATTGTTTTAGGCTATTGTTTATATATTGTCAATAACTATCTATCATTATATCTATATACATGTATATATATATTATGTTGCCATCGCAAATGTAAAGATGCTATAGTACAAAAGAAGGTTATAATTTTCAAAGATATAGATTTTCTTGTTCGATATTTATATATTTTTTTTTGGAATTGAACACTTCAGTCAGTACGATACTATATGTCTCAATATGAAACAAAGATATTTTGAAATATAACAGAAAATCAAAAACGAGAAAACTGGCATATCAAAACGGTGGATAGTATAAAATATGTAATAAATATTGTTTTACACTATCCTATCAGGTCAGTTTTCAAGGTGGAACATGGAAATCAGGCGGCCATCGATTCAGCAGAGCGTGGAGCGTAGATGATACCATTGTCGGCTTTAATTAGGGCAAGCATCCGAGACATTGGCCCGGCTTGGAGCTGGCTGCTATTCTCATTTTTCCTGTCTATGTCTGTTTGTCTGTGGATCAATGATGAGGGAAGGGATGGCGGATTAAGTGACAGAGTGCTGTGCCCCTGTCACGCCTATGACGCTGGTCACGCGCATACATCACAATAACAGGTTTCCAGCGAATACAAAACATTTGTATAACATTTATACAACGTCGGCCCAACGTCGAAGACGTTGGGCCGACATTGTATAAATGTTATACAAATGTTTTGTGTTTGCTGGGTTGTCACCACAACACGCCAGTCACCATGCTCACGGCAGGCTCACGGCAGGTCCGTATCACATAGACTACTATCGACCATTATCATTTCAGGTAGACCTCGGGAGACAGCGCTAAAAGGCATACCTGGTGCTTCAAGGCCGAGCACAGAAACCAGTATCTGACCACTCGTCATAATCACTCAATATGGCACAAAACAACCAAACATTTCTAAAGTCACTGGTTGTCTTTGTTTACTTTTGTAAGTACATTTCAAGTTCTACGATTATTACAAACGATGCAAAGTTGTGTTATACGCCATCAAATATATCTTATTCTATGTATCTTTTTAAATGTACTGTTACTGAAGAAAGTAATAATTAAACTGATGATAGTACAAGCTTATTGTCGGTAATTTCAGGTTAAATATCCATGCTGAAGCTCAACTCTATGTAGTTTTAGCAGTGTGTAGTTTGAGCTTTACATGTAGGCCTTTAAAAGTTTACATTGCGTTACATTTTCAATATTTTTAATTTGTATTCACTGCACTAATGTTTGCTTGTATTGTATTACAGCGTGTCTCATCAAACTTACCCCGGCTGAACCTCCAGGAACTAAAGAACCTCTGCTATCTCCTGTAGACTTCTTCAAAGAAAAATATGGAGCAATTTTCGACAAGAACAATGCCGAGGTAAAAACTACATTAAACCGCAATAAAATATGATGTGAGAAACGTGTTGGAATATCACGTGCGCGCTCTACGTCGACAATGTTTACTTAATGTAGGGCCAGCGTCGTAGACGGTCCACCAGCATTGAAACAACATTGAGACAACGCCTGGTGTTTGCAGGGGTGGCAATAGATATAAGCTGAAAATAGTTTTATTTTCTTACCTAGCGGTTTATTAAATCTCGAATAACATTTGCTAAATTTACAATATATCAAGGTTTAAATTGCAAAAGAAACTTAGAAAACCAAAGCTTAATTTAAAAAGGGGCGAGATTTAGATCAATTTCACTGTACAATAGTGTTTCCACCCAGATACACTGATTAATCCACGTTCTTCAGATGCCGTTTAATATGGAAGTTATCAGAACTCTGATGGAGTCTGGGCGTGCAGAAGAGGTCCTGGGAATGCTTGTTCATGAGGGGAAGGAGATATATGACATGGCAATGTCACAAGGTGGAGGCTCAACACCGCCAGCCATGTGCACAGATATCACCAATGCCATGCAACCACAGTACGTATAGATTTATGGCATTGACCCAATGCTGGGTCAATGCTGGGCCACCGTCTGAGACGTTAGCCTCACTTTGACCCGACATCGGGTTTATGTTTTGTGCTTACGGCTGCAATAGCCATTATTCCGGCTGTGATTTTCTGATACATGACACAGCTGTTGACATTGTGTTAGATAATATTATATTTGATCCTGTTTTTGTTTCCAGTCTATATTGCTTGATGAAGTTTTCAAAGGAATGCATGGCACTGGCTCCAGTACCAGGCATCTTGCAAATGGAGGAGTCTTCAAGATGTCCGGATGAACTGCAAAGACTATTCAGCATTGTGGATCCAAAGGTACAGCTCTTATATATATGTTGTGCAAATTAAAACGTAAAACTTTGTTCGTATTCTTATTATTTGTTTAAATAATAGCTTTGAAGATAAATGTATTTTAATACTAAACGATTTTGTTCTGAAATGCATGAGGATATGTTGTTTATGGTTCTTTGAATTTGACCAATTACAAAACAATTATTTAAAATAAATGACAATTGAAGAACATGTCTAATTCTGATCGCAGCTATGCGAGGGCGTCAGTCAACACATTACATCACTAATAGAGAGTGAGAATAACCAGCAACACAGACAAGCGGTGACGGATGTTAAAAAAGCCAAAGCTTGGTTACGCTGTAGCAAAATACCGCTAGACAAACTCCTTAAGCTGGCTACAGAAGAAGAGGCCGGCGAGCTAGTAGAAATCGCAGATTTCTGGAATTCTTTGCCACAAAGAGAGGTACGAATCTTATAAATATTTATGTTGAGCGTATCTGGTTTCCATACAAAAATATTATTTACCAATTGTGTATTATTATAATATTTGAATCATAGACATCATAGGTTGAGTGGGTTAGAAATTGTATACGCCATCTCGACCAATCAGGAGCCTACGATATATCGTAACTTGTACGAGAATACGGCCCCTGAACTGTGTTTTACCTGCATGGCGCAAATATACTTGCTACGGTCGACGCTTGCTCCCGAACAGAGCTACATGTATTTGTTTTTAATGTTTACTTGATGATCACGTTATGTCAGTGTTATATTTTGGGTATTTTTTCCACAGAAAGATATGTTTGCGGAGAAAATTATTGGAACGGTATGTATTATTCAAATTATTTTATTATTTAAAATAGTTGAATATTGTAATATTTCAATATAATGTTGATCAACAGACGTAAAACTTAAACGTTCAGGGATTATATTTTGAGTTTTTTTTCGAAACAAAAACAATGACATAAACATATACACCTAATTCTATATGTCATATTTAAAATATATTATATTTTGTAAGATAGTCCTACAGGCTGTGTTACAAGGTATGGGAAAGACATTCGTAAGACTATTGGAAACCTTTTTAAGCACAAATATATATTTTTTAATTTCCAGGAGGAATTGACAAAGGATATTATAAAAAATCTCCCTCCAGCATCTAGGACAAGACTACCGCCTAAAGACGTGAAAAGTGCTTTACAATCTGCAACCAAAGAAGAGGCAAAAGAAATGACCGACTCGGTTGTTGACGCTCTCTTCGAGGAAAAGAAACAGATGGAAGAAGATGAATCTGAAAAGACAACCACCACAAAAGGCCGACGGCCAACCAGAGAAGATCCAAGTGTGAAGGAAACCAAAAGATTGCTTGCATCAGAGGTAAAATACTGCAAGTTATTCCGAATTCGTTTACTTAATTTCAGGAAATATATAATGTAATAAATATATTTAGGGTAATTGCATCTGTTTGAAAGGGGAAATGTATTATATTATGTATGATAAAATTACTATAAATAATAGAAAAAACAATACGTAATTTAGACATTGTCCTTTTTTTCAGAATCTGTTACAAAAACAGTTACTTGCCCTGTATACACATGCTTCGCTATGGCATATCATAGTCAGCACTCCTAAAATAAAAATTCTTATCTTTAATGAGCGTTATACAACAGTATGCTGAAGCTTCCACTATGGTGATAACATTATGGAAAAGGCTGAACAATATAAATAACCGGGTGCGGTGCATAGCAGACAGATCTGGGTTCAATTATCATTTTTTTAAATTCCAATTCTTCCCGTTCCAATTCTTTACAACTCCTATATTTCCAATTTCTATAATTCCAATTCATATTCCAATTCATATTTCAATTCCCAATTTCTAATTTCTTTCTAATTCCGGACTTTTTTTTAAAAAGCTATATAATTATCTGATTTAGGCACAATTATTTTATTTCTGAGAATAATGAACAACACATTTTATATGAGAGAGCATTTTATTATTAGGGATATAAAATCATCATCACAATTGCTCTAGGAAAAATACCATATACGGCTTACAGTATGTACATTCAAATTGTCCATTTCACATATCGTTGCATCAATCGGGTCAATTAGAAATACAACATATAATACATTTATGGATATGTCGCTTGAAAATGCTCATGCCAATCAAGCAAATGGCACTTAATGTCATTTACAACAGTATAGCTTTAAACCAAGCAGACACAAAACATTTGTATAACATTTGTACAACGTCGGCCCAAAGTCTTCGACGTTGGTCCAACATTGTACAAATGGTATACAAATGTTTTGTGCTTGCTGGGATCCCACGAATTGTGATTTTTTTGCTGTTCAAGACTGAAATATCGTCATACGAGAATGAGCCGGAGGAGCTAGTCAAACTGGTGTGTGTGATGGGTGGTCAACTGAAACCGGAGCAGATTGACCAGGCAGCGGAAATGATATGTACCAGCAAGAATATATCCTGCCTCACAGGACGAAATGTCAGCTATTTTCTTAATTTGTTTATTCTGATTCAAATCTTTACTGGTATTGATATTTAAATTATTTGGAATACGTTCGCCAGATGTGACCCGTTTTAATCAATTTAATAAGATTGTGTTCATGATGAATTCGCTCATTGAAAAAGAAAAGTCATTTTTGTCGATATTTTATCTTACGGTACTTACATAATGATTATTGTAAGTAAGTAAGTAAGTAAGTAAGAAAGTAAGTAAGTAAGTAAGTAAGTAAGTAATTGTTAATTAACAATTACTTTTTTTCACACAGAAAATACAAAGCAGTTTTAACGTTATTATGTACAATTTATTTTAAAAAAATAACGAAAAAGATCGGAACATTACGTGGACATAGCTATAATGAATGTACATCTTAGAACTGATGATTAAGATGATTTTTGTTTTGAAATTCCAGCTGGACAGATTTATGAGTAAATGTGTTGACATTATTGGAGAGGAGAGTTTGACTGGTGAAATGCAAGCCAAGGCCCCCGGCCGTGTTGTCAAAGAAAAACTTCAAGGAAAGAACCTATCAGAAGCCATGGGTGACCTGAGCAATCTGAAAGAACATCAGAGCGAATTAACCGAGAATGTGGTAAATACATAACCATAAACCTATAGCAGCAAACAATAGGCCTTGACCATATGAACACTTTGGCTTCCAGGAGATGATATTATACTGATTCCGTGTGTAGATGCTCGACCCATACGTATTAATCACTACATCAAGCATAACCCCATCATTAGCTGAAATATTTCAAAAAACTTGTCATCGCTGACTAGATTACAATGACCATTCAAGTGTAATCTTCGACACATTGGGTATATTTTTGCTGTTATTATTTATTCTTAATATCGTGGTTATCGTGTTTTGTGTTTTTCGTCTTATAGAAATTTTTGCACAGACCGTAGCGGAGCTTAAATCCGACACCCCCTGATGGCCAGAATCATATTTTCAAATTAACTGTGGTAAAAAATGAGAACGCTTTTTGTGTTACACTATACACAAGGGTGTAATAATCATGAAATGTAAGTTGTATTTAAAGTGTTTGCTGCATAGACAGCAAAGAACAAACCTTCCGAGTGTGTTTTTCTATGTTAAAATCTTCTGTACAATTTTTTTAGTGTGACTTTAAGGTTCATTCGATAAAATGAGGATTATTTTGCAGAAACGGGCCTTACGTGATTCCGCAGAAGACATGCTCGATGCGGATATGGTTTTGACAGAGGACGTGTTGGAGGAGTGCAGTATTATATTCAGTGCGGGCTATCCAGGAGTCGTTCAAAGGTAAAGTTCGGTGACAAAGCAATTCAGATTAATCTCAATGATCCACATTGCTTAATCTATATTTCAATAGTGCCTCTATTTTCTTAATATTAAAGGCCTACCTACCCCTTTGTGTATTGTATATTTTTTACACAACAATGAATATTCACATTGAAATTCGTAATTATATGTTATAAGCTAATTCGATTAGTCGAACGACACTTACCCACTGGTCGTGTGTCCGGTGGGTTGTGTATATATATACATGTACACATATATTACGCTACGCACGCATGGCATAACACTATTATGAATCTTTGTAGGCCATCGTTGCAACACTTTTTTTTTGTCGTTTATCTGCTTTTGTAGATTTAAGGACATCATCATACCAAAGCTTACCGGATTGGAAGATAAATTTTGTGAAATGGTCAGTGAAATGACCTTTGACCTTTTACCGCCAGCACAAAGTAAATTGTTGGGAGCATACCATGACTTCTGTATTGAAAATGTAAGTTGTTATTTATAAATCTAAATTTCTATTTATAATACATCATTATTGGTGACGAACCAACTTATTTTATTATATATAAATTTTATAGAGTTATCCCCTCTGTGGGTGTTTTTACCATCTTAAGATTGAAGGTCGAACAGGCCCGAATGCCACCGAATTTGAAATTATTGGTGTTTGGCTGGCAATTTTAAGTTAACTCCAAAATCTCTGATAAATATATAGCTATCAAAACATTTTGATCGCATCTGTGGGGGAATCCTGGCTGAGCTTCTCAAATCAGCAGAAATCTACCTCGAATGTTATTGCGTATTAACGAATGATTCAACTGCGAAATGCGCATGCCTGGGACGGTCAAGTGTAGGCCAACAGTAGCCTATTGAGTACAGATTGACGGCATTAATATACCCACTGAACTGATTACAAGATACCACTCAAACAAAACATTGATCCAATGCTGTATTAATGTTGGGCCAACGTCTGCGACGCTGGCCCAACATTGAACCAATATTGGATAAATATACAATGTTTGAGAAAAAGTCCTCCTGCCCAGCAAACACAGGGTCTCACCACACAAATTCATTCACGCATATCATTATAAAGTTTAAGAATAAGAAAGTTGGTCTCCTTTTACCAATTTAAATCGATTCTGTGACGTTTTGTTGTAGCAAAAGCATCGAAATTATAAAAGATAGATCTAACAGGAAGTCCTTGCGCTGATTGTAACAAGGCTCTTCTAAAAAACGAGGTCAATTTTTTTCTAGGTCGCCCGGGGGAGAGTGGGGCAAGAGCTTATTCTAGGCTAAAATAGCAGAAAAGCAAGCAGATTCATATACCTTTTTTATTTTGTATTTTGAAAGAGAACAGCAGGATGGTTAAAATGATATATAGGTTTATTTACATTGCCCCATTTTAGGAGTGCTGGGAGGCCTGAGCGTATGGGTTATAATACATGTAAGTCTATGGGACGGGTATTATGTGTGGTGAGACGACAAGACATTTGTATGGCATTTATACAACGTCGGCCCAACGTCTTCGACGCTGGTCCAACATTGCATAAAGTCATACAAATGTTTTGTGTTCACTGTCAGGCAGTTTCCACATACCCGCAGTAATACAGTCAGTTTGTTTGCACGCCAGTGACCAAGTAGGGGTAAGGGCAAAGGGCTTTGAATTTTTAACTCATAGATGTCGCTCAAGTATATATGAACTTGCTGTGGTTTGAGAACTTGCTCTTAATAAGGCTTTGGGTATGAAGCGCATATTTAGTATTATTATAAAATAGGGCCTCGGCCTACCCACGGGCACTATTGAATTCTGAGGGACCCTTGTCTTGCGAATTTTGACCTTACCTTTAAGTCGTGTAATTGAGCTGCGCAGACTTGACAATTTAAGTGCATTCTACAATTTCTGACTGCTTCGGAACAATATTCGAAATATTCGCACTTTACATCATTTTTATTACAAATTCACGATGCCTTAATTGATAACTCATTACACCCAGAATGTAAAAGAATGTGCAAGAATAACTACAGCTGGACTCCGCAATCCAAAATGACTATGTTTACAAATTCCTCATCTTAGATAACGGTAATTTATATCTGTATATCATTGGGCATGGGATTGTGCATCATCTTCTTTTAAACATTGTACACTGTACCATACTGAGCTGTGATGCTGTATATATATTCCCACAGGCTACTATGTGAATTAAACCTTGTATATTTTCACAGACTGACTGGACGACAGAGCTTCTGGGTAAAGCTGCGGGTGGTGCTTCTTCTGAACAAACGGCCGAGGAGCTTCTGGAGGCGATCGGTCCGATCGCAGAGAATATGTGTGACATGGACGAGCTGATTGAAATCTGGCGCAAAGTGGAAGATCACATAGATGGGTTAGTTGTTATAGTTGTTTTAACGAGTTGTTTTTTCGGCGAACTTAGCAATGTGTGAAATATTCGTGTTTGTTTGAAGGTCTGTATCCTTCAATTTGACCTGAGCATTGCGATTTCTACACAGTGCATGTATTATTGAAAGACAACTTCATTTTATCGTACAAAAAAACAGACACATAAAATGGGGAAAATTTGTTTAATAAAAATAAACATCAAATTAAACGACTACAAATAAAAAGGGCTTCACTTCAAATGTTGTTAATGTAAACGTGGTTGTAACAGAGTGAAGCCCTAAGACCAAAATAAGTATAAATTTACTTGACAGTCAGTTAACAGGATTAACCAGTGAATATTTATACATGTCTCTAATTGATCTAATCTACTATGAATATTTTTACATGTCTCTAATTGATCAAATCTACTATGACTATTTATACATGTCTCTGATTGATCTAATCTACTATGAATATTTATACATGTCTCTGATTGATCTAATCTACTATTTAAATGTGAACTTTGACTCTTGTATCATTACAAACAAATTACATAATATCAACCAAACTATCAATAACAATCTAGTAATTGTTCACACAAAACCAAACCTATCAAAAACAATCTACATAATATTGACAAAATCTATCAATACGTTATTAAGCAAGATTATCTGTTGTTGAGGAGGGTATGAAAACGGCACACAGACACAAAGTGTCTGACCCCCCCACAACACAAACTTACGAATGCATCGTAAGAGCACATATGAATTCCAACCTCTCATCTGTCTAATACACCATTACTTGCGGCATCAGAAACAACACTAATTCTAAATGGTGAAGTGCTATATAGTCTGAAATTTAGTTTTTTAAATTGAAAATAGGATGTCTACAGAAGTGAAACTTGAAATTTACATGTAATGAACGATAACCAAATAGTTAAAATGTCCAAATGTAGATAATAAGGGACACATTATCACATCTGTTGTATTTATAATTCATGAAGCAAGTCTGAGTAGTGTTTTGACTGGCTGGATTTATATGTCAGTGGAATTTTATTTTCTGTAAGTGTAAAATCTGACCACAGAAGTATACAGACCTCATTTTGAGCTGACCTAGGTATTGTAGACACTTTGAAAACATAAGGAGACCACAAAACATAGATTTAAAAGGATTTGAAGCAAATTAGGAACAAGAGGAAATGGTCCACATCTTGAGTATTGCTGTATTCACTAAAAATGTTGTTTACATATTCAAGAGCAAGATCTAAAGAATTCTAAAAAAAATAAACATAATAATAATAATAATAATAATAATAATAATAATAATAATAGTAATAATAATAATTTCTTACTCACGCAGTTATTGACAACATTTTTTAACTTTTTCTTCTCTTCTATGGTAGAAGAAAAAGGACATAAATCATTCACATTCAAACTAATTCCACCTGTAAGAATGAGCTTGTGGATATTGTATCAAAAACCGACTGGCCTAAATCGGGTTGGCAAATCACTCCCCGTCATGTTTTCTATAGTTAGAACAGCTGGCGCAAGTCCTGCCGAACAACCAAATGAATATTCTGAAATTCTGATTTCAGCAGCTGGCGCAAATCCTGATGCTAGATTAAACTAATTCCACCTGTAAGAATGAGCTTGTGGATATTGTATAAAAAACCAACTGGCCCAAATCCAGTTGTCAAATCACTCCCCATCATGTTTGCTATAGTTAGAACGGCTGGCGCAAGTCCTGCCGAACTAACAAAAGAATAATCATATGTTTGGCTCTTCACGAAGTTTATTGCATCTGGCGCAAGTCCGGATGCATCCTGCCCATCATTACTAGCACTGATTTCAGCAGCTGGCGCAAGTCCTGATGCTAGATTAATCAAGCTAGACATAGAGCATCATGCAGTTGGCGTATAAGGCATGCAATAATTACTCGGGCCTGTAACAACTGGCCAAGTCCTGTTGTAACTGACCTTGTATTTATTGACTTAAAAAAAAAAAAATTATATTATTATGTTTATTATTATTTATTTTTTTCTGTCATACTGTTCTATTTTTGTTAGCGCCGACTCATGCAAGATTATGTTCTTGAATAATTGAATAATTATATTGCTTTTACCTTACAGTGGGAGGCATCAGGGCTGTAGTGACTCCTACGCTTGGATACTCTCCCGAATTATTTAAATTTACAAATTATTATATATATATATCACACGATAAAATGTACCCAAAAAATTTAAGTAACAAAGATGAAACTCCCAACAACGAGAAAAAAGGCCAAAAACATATGTTCCTGACAACAAGACCTATCTGAAACCCCATAAGGCCGCAGTGGCAATGCCAAAGAATGGCCCACAGGAAAAAACAGTTCCTTAAAGGAATCAATGAGGCAACCACAAATTGGCATAAATGCATAAAAGCAGCCAAAGTGTTTATCGCCTCCAGAGTTAATCAATCTTTGTTAAACACATTCTCTGACTCAATTATCGTTGATTTATAAAATTAATATTATCTATTGCATTAAAGGGACTAGCCCAGGTCTGAAATCATCAAAAAATCGGTGATTTTATTTTGGCTTCCTAATATGACTATATGATGTAAACATGTCCATAGACTAGAACTGCAAAAGTTTTTAATTTTTGTACTGCGCATTAACCAGTTAGGCTAGATATAAAGACGAACTTCCTGATTTCTAATTATTGACAACCATGTCAAAAATAAGAAATACGGAAATTTCGTCTCTATATCTAGCCTAACTGGTGAATGCGACGTACAAAAATTAAAAACTTTTGCAGTTCTAGTCTATGGACATGTTTACATCATATGGTCATATTAAGAAGCCAAAATAAAATCACCGATTTTTTGATGATTTTAGACCTGGGCTAGTCCCCTTAAAGTGAACGCCACTCAATTGTTTACTCAGCGAATCACAACAAGATAACATAGTACTTTTTCACCTGAATGAAACTAAAATTTTTATATAACAAAGATGAAACTATTTCCCATCCCCCTTGACATATTAAAAGTTATGGAAGCATCATCCAAACCCAAATTTGGATGCAAGAATGCAAATGATTTTTTCGTTATGTCATTTTGCAAATGTTTGATAAATAAGGAACAGACCAGTGTTACTCTTCTTGATTTATGCTCGATTCGTTAAATTTGATAATTTAATAACAGCGGAAATTAGCAAAAATGCAAATGATTTTTTCGTTATGTCATTCTGCAAATGTTTGATAAATAAGGAACAGACCAGTGTTACTCTTCTTGTTTTATGCTCGATTCGTTAAATTTGATAATTTAATAACAGCGGAAATTTACGATTGAAACGGAGAATGAGTGAACGATAATGTAAGGTTTTGAGACTGACTAGACCACATGAAAAGCCAATCAATGTCAATGTGACAAAGATAAGGGTCATAATCCAAATAATTGGTCAGACAGATTCAATAATAACCCCGCAAAGCTGTTATCAATTATATACACAAACTATTAAAAATATTTGAACACATAAATTTGTTTTATAGATCTATATAGTCATATAAAAATAAAGTATAGACAGCTACAATTTTTCAATGTGCAATTGGTTATCGCCCCAAAAATTTTATCAATTCTTGCTATTTTAAATCAAATTTTAGAAACAACTATCACCGCTCTCATTGATTTAAATTAAATCAAAATTATATGGTCATTGTGCTTTTAACTTAATTTAAAGTTAACACTAGCGCTTAAATTCCTAAGATTTTATATTTTTTAGTCTACATTTTATTAAAATCATAAAAGAACAGGCCAAACCAAATTTAATCCAGATGAATTTTGTATTGTGAATTTGTCACTCCAAAAATATGTCACTGTCAGTGACTGGAAGTGCTGCCGACTATTACACTAATAATGACGATTCAACTAGTCTAATGGTAGACTAGTCTACATCGTATAATATTTTAATTTTTATTCCATGAAAATGAGATTAAGCAGCGCAAAATTTTTGATTTCATGAAATGAATCAAAAAGCGATTAGACTAGGCCTATATAGGCCTACGTTTTTGTAGACAGCTACAATTTTTTAATGTGCAATGTCTAGAATTAGCCTATTAGATTTAAAATTATTCAGACCAAAGTCTAGTCCTAGCCCTGGCCTAGGTCGGCTAGGCCAGGAGCCTATGTCGGGCTAGCCTATAGTTTATCAGTCTATAGTATAGAGTATACTAGCAGTAACAGTTAAAATAACAGTTAGAGCCGAGTCTAGACTATATCTAGACTCCAGTAAGTTTGACATTTATTTAACAGCGCGTACGGATAATACTATTATTTATAGTTAATTAAAACACGAATTCAGCGTGAGCGATAATATAAGAATTTGAAGTGGACCATGTGACCGGACCGATGTCGGCGTTGATCAATCGAAGTCAATCTAAAAAACCACTGACACATGGTTGAACATATTCAAAAACAATGCGAAAACTATATCTAACATATAAAAGAGCTATTGAAACGTATTTGAAATACACGATTTTCTTGATAGACATAAAATCTGGTACATAAATTTATATTTCTATCGGATTAATTTTTGGCTTGGACCAGCCTCTGAGATTTCATTGCTAAAAGAGACTGTTACAAACAAATCGAGATCCGAACAAACCATGAATTACATAGCTTGGGATTAGCCTAATATTATTAATCTATTTTGTGTCCGATAAAAAGAGCTTTCATTTTACCAAAACTCTGTATTTATTGGGGGTGGGGGTGATCCATAGATCGCACATAAACTACCCCCTCCCCAGATGACCAATGGGCAATGCTCGTCTTCTCAGATGAGAGCAAATTCAATCTGTCTTACAATTGAAGCCACCTACAATGTGTACCAAACAAAATGTTAAGGGCGGTGTGCCAGGTGTAGTGGTTAAACGTTGATGTCTATCACGTCGGCGCTCACGGATCCGTTCCCAACTCTGGTATGTCTTCCCCGTTCACTCCCAAACATTCAATATTCTGGAAGCCTTCATGGCTGAGAGGTAGAGTGCTTGATCTCCGATCGCCATTGTTCAAATTTTGAAGCCTGTTTCTAGAGGAGTGTCCTCAAGAAGTTCTACTGGCCCAGTATAGCCAGTATGTACGCAAAAGTAATCTAAAGCCCCATTCGTTCGTTTAGTCGAGTTGCCATATGGCCAATTGTTACCCCACCTTGCATTTGGAAACCCCAAAGTTTTTTTGCTGTTTTGATATGCTGAGATAGTCTACTTTAAGAATCCACGTGGCGCAATTTGTGGTAGGTTGAGCATTTTGCATAATTTAACAAAATCCAAAATGGCCGCCGGCTACTATTATCAATTCATATTTTGCGGTACTATTCATGACAGAGCAACATATAATACCTCATTTTCGTGTATGAAATACCTGGTAAATCAATTTTTGGCATTAATAATACAATTGAAGGTCAAAGTCACATAGAAAGGTCAAGGTCAACTGGTATGAAAAGGCAAGGTCACTAAGAAAGCTGTCTGCTTATCCAATTCAATCCAACATTTAGTCACAGGATGCTGGAACCAAGTAACATTGGGCTATGCTATCAAACTATATCACCTTACTGGGTCCAAGGAGATGCTACAAGAGCTTCATAGTTGTGGTTACATAAGCTTAAGCATTCCTCAACACTCTTCCTCCAATAGAAACAGCTCTTGTCCCAGGATATCCCTCCAGTTGTGAATGGTCTGATTTTAGCACGGTTTGATAACTTTGATTTGGAGCTGTTCACGCCAAATGGGCGTGGAACCCATCTGATGGCACTCGAATTCATGGAAAATTCTGGCTTTGTCAGTTCCGGCAGTGCTGTTACCACCTCAGATTTGTGTGCACGTGTCCATATTACAGCTGCTGACATGGAGTATGATGGAGATCATATTACTAACTCGACACCAGCGACAAAATCCAATATATTAGAGAGTAGCTTCCTGACAAACAATGCTCGTGACATGAGTGTACCTCGTCTGCCCAAACAAGAAGCTGCAAAGGTAGATATTTCTTCACACTGTGTAATTCCTTTACTCCACCATACACATCCCAAAAAACCTATACCCAATACTATAACACCTGGTCATTAATGCTGTGCAACAAAGTGTAGAACGAGCACAACAGCAGGCCATTAAGTGGTTGATAATCCCTAATAGAGTGAAAAGTCTTGAGAATAAGGAGTTGAATGGGGAGGATACATGTCTCAAATTGCTCGCGAATCTTCTGAATCTGCTACCCTTCTTCCTGCGACACAATATCATAATGGCCCTCTGATTTATAGCCCACCATCCCACGTTGATACTGTCCTGACAAGCATGACCTACACAGAGGAATTCCTGAAGAACTTGCAAATGAAGCAAATTTGCCTTGCAGCTGATATGCAACTATGCAAACTTGCCATGCAGATCATGTGGTCGAATCCAAAAAGGTGGTAAAACCTTGCAAAGTGACCTGGAGCCATGCACACACTGTCCTCATTCCTGGGCTCGATTTGTACTATTATTAAGGAGTCAGGTCTTGAAGAATATCTCCGAGCAGTCTAATGTATAAGGGCATACCAAACATGCTAAATGGAAAGAATAAGCCACGTGCTGTTCGGGGATTCCGCATGGTGTCTTCTGGTCTGATTATCACTGCTAAATAAATTCGAAGATGCCATGACGAAAGGGAGACTGCATCACTACTGCCTCAGAGATATGTTACCATATTTTTTCAATGATGGACATTGGAATTATGTCAGGTATATAGAGTTATTCATGTACATGAGATGGGAAAGCTAGCTGAAGAAGACATAAAGGCAAACTTCTTCAAAGGCAGACATGCCGACCCAATGATGGAATGTTAAATGTTGTATTTCAAAATCAATTGGGATAGTAGCCCATGATTAGGTATGACAAGGGTAGGATTGGTCTAAAGGGACGTACACTGTCCCTCAAACAATGAGCTGAGTGGGTAGTCACTCACCCCACACTCCAGACAATGGCTCAGCTCATGGAGAACATGTTTGTTGAAAATATAAATGTCATCCTTTGTAATCACTCCACATCAGCAAATTCCACTGACTTAATGGAAACTACTGAGGCACCCAATAATTTCCAGAAACAAAGAGGAGGGAACGAGAAGGCGGAAAATTGACATTGTGAGACTGATAGTCATGCCAACCCACTTACACTGCCTCAAGATTCTCCCTTGCAGAGTTCGGTTCCCGGTCTCGGCGGTTTGAAAGAAACAAAAATGTTTCCTCTCCATCCTCGTGTGAAAGTCAGTATTGTGGGGAGCCTCCGTGACCGAGAGGTAGCGTGCTAGGCCTCAGACCGCCAGGGCTCAAATTTCGAATCCTGTGTCTGGAGAACAGTGTCATCTCAATCATCTCACCATCCTCAGGAGGTTCTCCTGGCCCAGTTTAGCCTATATCTGCACAAAGGTGGCCTAAGGCCCGATTCATTTCATTTCATTTCTCCCTTGCAGAATGTTGTCAATGGCAGCACTGCTAGTAAAAATGCTAAGTCACACAAATACATTGAAATTGGTACGAAACTGCCTCAGAGGTTCTATACATCCATCAAGAGGTGCTGAAGAAGAAAGTCAAATTAGGCGAACTAACTGCTCATGACATTGATTCCGTCTTCAAGCGCACAATCCTTATTGGTCAGGAATATTAGTCGAAGACTCTATCATGCTGTCCCATGAGCTGTGTGCATAGCCTGCCTCCTTCATTGACCAATATGGGGACCTTTGGCAGGGTAACAAATCATCACTGACGGCAAAGCTTGCCATTTACATCACAGATCAACCTGTTCCAGATGTAGAGAATGGTACAGTCTCCGTTGTTGCAGAAAGTATGGGTTCGCGTTTGCGCAATGGTATGACTAACTATCACCCATCACATGCAAAATCCCACAAAATTGTTGTGAGTCAGGATCGTTACCTTGTTGGTTCTCCCAAGAGTCATGAGCGCAAGGGTGCTAGTACTCCCCCCGCATATGAGCTTAGGCTCCTGACAACACTCCAGCCACGAGAACAAATCATGAGGAGCACCACCAACAAGAAAGTCTTTCTTGAACTCCTCTCAAAATGTCCCATGAGAGAAGAGATTGAAAAAACTGGAGAACGATTATGACCTTGAAGAAGCTGGCATAACAATGGTCGGCTCTGCATTGGAAAAACTTTCAAATGGGGCAAAAAATATCTCCGTTACAACTGATGACAGCTGTTTTGATTCTGTTGATGTACTTCATTCAGAAGAAAACAAAACACAGGAAACATCTACCTACATTCAAAGCGTTTTGATGGCCGGGTCATCGATGTGAAGGCATCTACCACTATGCTTGGTCCGAAATGTTCCTAGTTGCTTGGACTGCATAGTGTATCAGGTTGTGATACGAATGGTTATTTCTTTCGCAAAGGTAAACTAAATGCTCTACGCCTTTTGTGGGACAATGACTATCCACACCTTCACTCATTGCTGGGACAAGAAGCAAACTCTCAAGCTGAGGTGGTTCCGGCTGGGATGAAATTCCTCTATCATCTTTATGGAGAAAGGTACATATCTCCACATGTGAGAACCTCAGACTAAAAATCTACCAGAGAAGCAAGTCAAAAATGCCTTCAATAAAGGCTTTACCTCCCACTCTCAATTTTACATATGGAGCATGCCCATCTTCAGGTAATGCTGTGGGAAGCTGCTGATAAAAGAGCTCCTCCTGACAAAGCTGCAGATAACAGCAAGTTTGTGTGGGCGGTGTGGCGTGGTGTAGTTTTTCCGGCTATTCATATAGGCTCAGCAGCACCGGCTCAAGTTATAAGAGAACTGTCATGTGGGTGCAGGTCAGAGCAGGCATGTGTCAGAGGAGCGTGTGTCTGTCAAGCAATTAAAACACACCACTACATTATTTAATTTGTCCGACCACTACATTCTAAGCCGGAAATGGAAAGTTTTTGTTGATCAAGTACAGACAAATTATCATGGCAGGCCTATATGGTGCTATAATCAGTCAGGTGTGATCGAGCTGTTGATTGTGAGGGATCCTCATTATGGTCGGGTGTGTTTTAAGTCAGTTAAAACCTTCGGAGCTCTACATTCTCAGCTGTGGAATAAGCCTCGGCTTTATCCTATAGAGAACCTACCATGCACCACATACGTATTGCAAGTGTACAGGATGTGTGTAGCAATCCATATACTGTGTGAACAAATCAGATATAGAAGATGATGACGATGATGAGGAGGCCGGTGAAATTGATTGACATGTCGTCACTTGTCAAGCAAGCTTGACGAAACACTGGCCTATTTGTTGTTTTTTTAATTGTGTCAAATTATAATTTTAGATGCTTTTGTAACCTTTATCTCGCTACGATACGATATGCTCATACATTCATTGTACACACTATCAATGTAATAAAGTATCTTGTTATTTAGTAAAAATGCACATGACCGTGACCTTTCGATGTGACCTTGACCTTTAATTGTATTATTAATGCCAAAAATTGATTTACCGGGTATTTCATACACGAAAATGAGGTATTATATGTTGCTCGATCACAAATAGTAACAAAAATATGAATTGATAATAGTAGCCGGCGGCCATTTTGGATTTTGTCAAATTATGCAGAATGCTCAACCCACCACAAATTGCGCCACGCGGATTCTCAGCATATCAAAACAGCAAAAAAAGTTTGGGGTTTTCGAAATGCAAGGTTCTGGAACTGGCAACCTGACTAGTTCGTTCGTTTGTTCGTTCGTTCGTTCGTTCGTTCGTTCGTTCGTTCGTTCGTTCGTTCGTTCGTTCGTTCGTTCGTTCGTTCGTTCGTTCGTTCGTTCGTTCGTTCGTTCGTTCGTTCATTCATTCATTTATTCATTCATTTATTCATTCATTCATTCATTCATTCATTCATTCATTCATTCAATCCCCTTTTTTAAACTACAAAAAGCTATGCATATAACTTGTCAGAATTATCAAGTTCCAAACATAGGCCTATATGTTTTGAAGGGAATTACTGAGATTAGTGATATTGAGTAGTTTACGTCGCAAGCAAATATGCCCTACGCTCACCTTCTCAATTTGCCTACGTTGGGGATTATCCTATCTGTAACTTAGCCTAATGTTTGACACAAACCGGTTACCAACATCCGCTTAAACGAGCTTCTTGAATAAAACGTCCTCTAAGACAACAGATAAAACACTAACAATATATATAATATCAGCGTACAGCTTCCGTTCACATAATGAAACAAGTTTGGATTTTTAATTGAGATAAGGACATCTTTGTTGTACTAGGGCCTATATCATGGGATAGTGTATTGTAGGCATGCACGCGTTGCCTATGGTGAGGTCTCAATAAACGATTTCGTTCAATGAAATTCATTGTTTTGTTCGATACGATACGATACGATAAGCCGTCCATGTTACGTTGTTGTAAATTAGAGACTAACATAATGTTGGATACAACACACCAGCTAAGTCTATAGTGCAATATTTGTGTGTGTGTATACGGTGATTGCAGGTCGACCGTGGTGACAAAACACCACATGGCTTGATACCTAAAAATGTAGATGATCTTGAGCCTAAATCACAGTTTACTATATATTGTTCTGAGCATATTATATACTGTTCTTAAAGTTGTTCATATATACTAACAATAATATAGGAACTGTGTATAGTTATTAACATTATCACCAGCATACGAACTGTACGTTGGGGGAGTGTGTTCTGAGCAAAGTAACCTTTTAAGAATTGTTAATAGGAATGATAAATGATGATCTACACAAATGATTATCGTATTTCCATGACATTATTAGGTCAAGCAAAAGTAAAAAAAATTCAAGTGGAAAGTACGTGTCTTGTTCATATGCTTCAGAGAAATAGTGCAAAACCAGTTTCTTGACTGGATATCAGTCATAGTAATGTTACACATCATATCATCTTCTTCTATTTAGAGTAAGCCATTCTTGTAGGCTGTACACATTTTTCATAACCATTTGTTTGCATTTGCCCCACAATTCCGACCGACATCAGTGCTCCAGCATCCTGCAATAGATATACTTTAATCAGTTTAGAAAACTATTTTTTTAATTGTGGAAAACGTTCGGAAAATAATTATTTCTCAATATCGGACAAGTAGACGAAACTAAATTATATTTTAAGCAATCACTTTATTTATGGTTCACGAAACGTTACACATTTTTTATTATGTCAGGTGAACAGGTGAAGAACTTCATAGTATATGTGTTGAAAGCATTTCTGTATAAACAAACACAATTTTCACTAATCATACAATTTGTTTTGAGAAGCTGGATTTTCTACTATTATATGTAATATATAGACGCTATAGGGGAAGCTACTGATATAGGCGTGTATATATCATGTCTTTAGGTTTAGTGCTACGCAATAATTGCAGAGAGTTTACATTATAAATTTGTCAGATTTCGGCTAGTTCTTTATATAAATGTGATAGTTGACTGTAGTAAGCCTACAATATTTACAATAATATTTATGTCCGGTAGATGCCATGTTGCTGTCCAGTCCAGCTGGTTTGGAGCTCACATTTTGTGGTCTACGATTGTGGTCTATGCCTCATATTTATAATGAAAAAAATAGTCTGATTGGCTGAGCACAGCGGGTCACAGGAGAACAATTGAACAAATAACGGACCCAGCGGTGGGGCCGATATACACTTCTTTCTGATTACCTATATCTGTGATTTTGTTTGCTTAATGTCATTTTAATGGCTTTTCAGTTATACTCTTTTAATATAATATACATATGGGGCTGTTACTATTAATATGTCTACCTTCATCACATATCAGAGGAAACTGGGTTTTTTTACACACATGCACACGAAAGGTTATTTTAAAAAAAATACACCCGCCACCACATTTTTATAGTCGCCACATGTATTGATTAGTACCACTGGAGTTTAGAAATAGATCAATACACTACGACAGTCGTCTATCCATTACATAGTGATAACATTGACATGATATGTGTTAATACATTGTATTTATACATCATAAATACACAAATCACAAAAAATAGAGTGCTTCAAATTGCATGGATTTAGACAAATCACACATGTATTACTAAGACAAATTCTGACTGATCAGATATCAGGACTGATTACCGTAATCGATCCTTACTTTGACATCAACTCTAATTGCATTTATTCATTATTAATGGATATACTCTTTAGTACCGGTAACATAGTAATATTATCAGATCCTATTTCTAGGATAAAGTATTCAATATAGCTATTACATATGATAAACATATTATAAAAGTACCAATGATAAGGCCGGTGTGTACCTGATCTCAATATTGACAAAATGCACATGTGATGTCGGAGCTTGCCATTCAGATATGTTAACCCTTTAGCCGCCAAATTATTCAATTTCAATTTTCACCCACTTGAAGTTGTGTCTCGCTGACGCGATCCACAACTTCAAGTGAGTTAAAATTATTCAGATTTGACAAATGGCGGTCAACTCTTTTCAAATCTTGCTGATTAATGTCACATTTTATCTTCAACATATTTAAAATGTGGCACTTAAAGTGCTAATAAAAAATGAAAACCCGAATATTTGCGGCACCGGCGATTAAAGGGTTAATGATAAAATGCTGCACATATAGATACATGTTTAATGTAGTTTGCATGGCAACCAAGTAAACACGTATAGTGTCACGTGGCTTTGTTACAATGTCTGCTCAGCATCGCCCAGCGTTGTACCAACATTGTGTTAATGTTTTATTCTTGCTGGTAAATGTCGCACCATGACGTCAACACGCGTTTACTTATGCATTAGTATCATATTATAAATGGTGATGTATTCTGCCATAAAACATCATCTCCTCTATAATATATGTAAGCCTCTCAGACCTGTTAGATGGCTCCACTCAACAAACACGAGGCGTTCACACGGTGCTGGTCCACCATCTGCGACACTGGCCCAGCATTATACCACCATTCATGCCATTGTGTCCACACTTTGGGTTCGCAGTGCAATAAGTGTACCGAGTAACAAGTAACAAGTAGCAAGTAGTTTATTCTGATGGTCTTCTTTAGTAGAAGACAAGACAGAGTTGCCAGGAAGACGTTAGCACATGATACAATAAATACAAGGTCATTTCTAAAATTTACAAATTATTAATGTAGTTTAGGCCTTAGCGTGGCCTTACGTAACCAATGCATGGCTTGCCGCGTGTCAAAGTGTGTTCTTGCCTGATGAAATGTTCTTCCTGCACACCGTAGAGCAAATTCTGTGAAACGCAGTGACGTCACTCGGTGAAAACAAGGTTATATAACACCCCCTCCCCCATACTTCATTCCGTGAAACGCAGTGACGTCACTCGGTGAAAACAAGGTTATATAAGACCCCTCCCCCATACTTCATTTTATTAGCTAGCTCGGTGAAAACAAAGGAGGTCAAGGTCATTGAGTTTCACAGATAACAACAAGAGACCTATTTACCAGAGTTAGACATTTGTTGAGGGTGACATAATATATAGCTCGATATTCAGAGTACGACAAATCTCATCTTAAATCAATTGCGTGGTGTACACTTTATCGAGTTATGGTTACCACTTATTGTGTAGGACAATTTAAAGAATGGGGAAACGTTTTTTTAAGCTGTTTAACATTTATACAACCATACAAACCATATTTTGTTGATTCTTTGAAAGTATGAATTAAGTGAGAGCCCATTCACATTATTATAAATAAATGGTAAATTCAAATGAAGGGGAAAGAGCTAACTAAGACATTCATGATGGCTTCAAGTTGAAGAAAACTCTTTGATTTATGTGGTTTATAGAAAAATAATTCTGCGTTGTAAGGGCTAGAGGTCTTTCTCTTTCACCTCTTCTCAAAAACATACAGTGATTGAACCAACAATTGTCTTAATTAACCCTTTAACCGCCGGTGCCGCATATTTTCCGTTTTTCATTTTTTATTAGCACATTAAGTACCACATTTTATATATGTTAAAGATAAAATGTGACATCAACCAGCAAGATTTGAAAAGAGTTGACCTCCATTTCGTCAAATCTGTATAATTTTCACTCACTTGAAGTTGTGAATCGCGTCAACTCTTTTCAAATCTTGCTGGTTGATGTCACATTTTATCTTTAACATATTTAAAATGTTGTACTTGATGTGCTAATAAAAATGAAAACCCGAATATATCCGGCACCGGCAGTTAAAGGGTTAAAGAAGAAAGGTTGACTTGGGTGTCGCAGACGTTGAAGTTAATGCCCAGAAAGATGAGTGCGTTACCAACCAACCTTCAATCTCCGCATGGATTACTTTTTCTCAGCATTTGAAAGATAACAATGGAACGTAATATTATATATAATTATAAGCTTTTAATATGAGATATCATTTTACTTTTGTGTGTTGAATCAATCTAACAGTGATTACACCGAAGAGGTTGCTGAGAAGATTAAAGAGGCCATACCCATGCTGCCAGCAGAGGAAACCCAAACAGCCCGCAGCCAGGTCTGTCTGCACTTTATGTTATCTGGTTATAAAAAAGACATGTGTACCCCCCCCCCCCCCAATATGCACATTACACTGTTTGCTCGTATGCACAAATTTCATCATGTAATAAGAATACAAACTTTTGCTGTACGGATTGTTTTTTTTTATATGTGTTACACATACATTTTTTTCATTCAAAATTTGCAAATATTCAGTAATTGATCAGATTTACATCAGTAATTATCAGGTATAGAAATGTTTATAAACATACCGACATATTTACTAACTTTTCCTAATATTTTATTTTATTCCGGGTATAATTATGATAGTTTTATGTTTTTGGTATGTCCCATATACTGTATAATAGAGAGTATGTAATGAACCCAATAGAACGGCCCGTACAGTTTTTTCTTTCTATATTTTCAGAGTACTGTTATGTGTAAAGGTATGGATATGGCAGAGGCCACACAAGATAAGCTGCTAGAATGTGAGGATGGTCGTCAATGTAAAGCCTGCGGTGAAGCACAGAAGTACAGCGAAAACAGCCTGATTGACAATGCCATAACCTCCCTGGATGAGAGCTGTGATACCGAGTCATCTAGAAGAAAAAGATCAGGTATCAACCCTTATAGCGCTGGAATATTTTTGTATAAACCTTGGAGACCAAAGTGTTTTATTTAATTTGAAATCATCATAAATGTCTCAATTAGCTCTTTCCGCCTTCATTTGAATACGTATATAATTGGTCTACGGCCATTAGAAATATTATTTTTCTTACGGACGTCAGATTCTGACGTATAAAGACGGTCCCCGCACTGAAAGGGTCAAGATAGAACTATGTCAGCGGCAATCTGACGTTCAGAGGGCTATTCTTATGCATGATATCAGAAATAGATAATGAGAGTCTCTCTTTATCCATTTCTGATGATATGGTGGTTGTATTATCAGCTACAACAAAATATGTCTTTAAAATAATTTTTAAAACTGAGCATTAAGGAGCTTATTTCTGAGTTTGCATCTGTGAAAAAAAGTAAGAGCTACACGCCCCAAAACAATTATATTACACACACTAATATCATATGGAAATCAAATGGAAATTATAAAATATTTACTGGAAAATGTGGGGACATTTCAATTATTCGGAATAATGCTAACCCACGGTAGCTGGTATAGCTGTACATACTCCAGTGATTTACCCTGCTAATTAGGTAATTTATTTATATTTTCACCCACTTGAAGTTGTGTCTCGCTACCGCGATCTACAACATCAAGTGGCTGAAAATTACCCATATTTGTTTAATTTGTGTACAATTATTTGCAAATCTTGATGTTTAGAAACACATTTCATTCCCAATAACAGTGATTTGGTTGACTAATAAAACAGATTAAAAACGACATAAGTCGTGACCCAGCAAACACGGGGAATTCACCCAAAGCTATTTCAATGTTGGCGCACCATCCTTGACGCTGGCCCAACATTGAAACAGCATTGGGCGAATGCCCCGTGTTTGCTGGGGATCAGCAGGCAGATGGTAATAATTATGGATATTGTGATTTCAGTATCGTCTGGGTCAGTGACGTGTGACCTTCTCACTCAGCTAGATGATTCATCAGTATGCTCACTGAATTCAAGTCAGGTAGACACTATAGACATAGATATGCTGACTGATTGTCCCACATCTCTAGGACAGGTGAACGGATGTGACGAAACTTGGTGTGAGCTGCTATACAACCGCGCAGTCGCAGTAAGTGAAGTGAAATCTCCAAGGGGAGGGCTGGAGTATTTTTGAAATAAATAACTTCGGACCGACTCCGCATGAATTGATAATTTACTTCAATAACTGTTATATATAAACTTGAAACATAACATTTTAAATTTTCAGCGCGCCGACGAGACAGGTTGAAATAAATGATTTGTCTGCGACACCCCCTCCCCCCCTGGCCCCAATGCCACAAACTGATAAAGCTCCTTGATTTTTATTGTACCGCAGTTTTGTGAGGTATTTTAACTGATTCGCCCAATGATTACTGTCAGTCTTTATAATTGTGGCTTTTATTAGGACTACTCGCAATTATGATTTACTTCATGATTGAACACAATTTAGCATGATATTAAAAAGCGTTTTATTGTTATCGGAGAAATGTCGCTGATACGATCAACATAACTAGAGCCACTTGCGATACAGTCTTGTTTTTCAGGGCTACGCAGAAACTTTTTGATATCCGCACATCCTTATTCTAGGACACAAAGGGACTAATTCCGTGTATTTTTAACAGTTGTTGGGTGAGCCAGATGGGTGGAACTCAAGCACCGTGGAAGATCTGGGTGTGATCAGTTTGTGTACTGGAGACGCTAGCATGTTCTCTACTTTTCTCAATGATTCTTCTATAGTGGCCAGTCTGGGAGGATATGATGTAGATTTACCGCTAGACAAGGTAAGCCATTACTATTTATTGTGTACCTATACATCTAATGATCTATACATCTAATGATCGTAAATCCTAAATAATAATCTTGTAATGACATAATACAAGTATTATTCGTAATGACTATATAAACTATATAACTTAAAATTTTAAAGTTCTCATCGAACAGCATAGCTTTTTGAAACATATTTCACAACACATTTCATTATAGAGATTCAAACTAATATCCCATTTTAACAACGCTCTGGAAAAAAATAATGACATGTGTGTGTTTTTGTAGTTTCAAGCATTTTACAGCGAATGGAAGACAGTGAATGAGATATCTGCTGACCAGGTGACAGACGCCGATATGAGTACATTGGGAAGTCTGCTGTGTGGCGCAGAAACTGAAGATATCAACATGTTTGACAAAAATTATTACAGGTAATGTGCACGGCTCTATTCATAACATAATCAGTGATAATGACCACGGACGACTGGTGGTGAACTATGCCACAGTTTTGTGGGGTACTGGGATGATTGCTAGTAGTAGTACTACGTCCATCCGGAGAGGGTCACAGGGATCTGTTTCGTCTGTCGTATGCTTTACATGGTACGGAAGCACTAGTTTACAGCAATCATCCAAGAGACGCTGCAGCCCCCACTTGTCTGGCCATAATCATCGGGCGGATTGTGAGTGGCCTGCCATGGTTCCTCCGTTCGACAACGGTGCTAATGCAGCCCGTATCAGTCCAGGCGCTGTCAGCAGTGCAGGCACTGATGTTGGCCGTGGTAGCCTTGACAAAACCGGCAATAGAGTGTTACACAATATGTGTCTCACGTGGGATGAGTGGAGTTACCCTTAACTAGTGTTACTGTGGGGACTATCCGACCCGAGGAGAGCCGCTTTTGAGCAAAAAACGAGTTTATGGAGTCTGGGCATGCCTGGGGGTAAATCCCCTGAACATGCCCAGCACCTCTTATTGGGTAAGTGAAGGAAAACACGCACAGCAACCCACCATGCCTTATCACCTCACCCTCACATCATCTGTATCATCCATCTCATCATAGGACTGCACTGTTTTTATCATTACAATGTCACTTATTAAAGGACCATTTGTGCCATAGGACCAATGCCACAACGTATCCAGTAATCAACAGACATATTGGCCTCATGGTGCTCAATATTTCCCACTCTTCTGTAGGGAAGAGTGGGGCATGTCCGCCCCCTGGGGCATGTCCGCCCCACCATGTTTATCGCACTAGGGTGCCACCTGGTGAATATTATTTTAGTGAAGACGATGCACCTACTATAAGACACCATTTTCTGAGGCATGACACACATCTTGGCGTTTCAGTTTTTGCAGAGGTGAATAAAACTTCTTAAGTGCACAATTCGATCTAATATTGACATTTTACTGATACGCAGTGTAGTTGTATAAATCTTTTAGATAGTGATGAACAGTAATTAGCAGTTTTAAAGTTGGACTGTTGATAAGTTCCTACCATGTTAGGTTTGAAAGTCGGATCACTAGTGTGGCCGATATTAGAGGCACTAAACAACCATATTAACTGGGGCATAACCGCCAGTGGCGGACATGCCCCATGACGATCATGCCCCAATGGCATTACAGTTAGAATATTATCCAGCTCAAAAAATATGGCTTCACTACTGTGTGGTCGTCTATTTGTACTACTACTAGTCATGGTCAATTTTATTTTGATGGATTCGGTTTACAGGAGTGTTAATTTTGAGCCCTTACCCAGCAAACACAAAACGTTGGCCCAGTGTCGGTTTAATGTTAGGCGACCATCTACATCAGCCCAACATTAACCCGATATTGGGCCGATGTTTCGTGTTTGCTGAGTACAGGTGTAATACCCCAGAATATACCCCCCCCCTTGAAACTATACCCAGGTAGATTCTGGTATCTCCCAGTATTCTGGTATCTACCCCGGGGTAGATTCTAAATTATACCCCGGGGTAGATCCTGTGGCTCTCAGAATCTACCCCTCCCTCCCAGAATATACCCCCCTTTTCGTGATAAGTGTCTTCAAATCCCAGAATCTACCCTCCCTCCCAGAATATACCCCCCTTTTCAACCAATTTATATTTGCGACCCTCCCAGAATCTACCCCTCCCTCCCAGAATATACTCCCCTTTTCAACCAATTTGTATGTGCGACCCTCCCAGAATCTACCCCTCCCTCCCAGAATATACCCCCTTTTCAACAAATGTATAAATGTGACCCTCCCAGAATCTACCTCTCCGTCCCAGAATATACCCCCTTTTTCACCAACTATGTGCGACCCTCTCAGAATCTACCCCTCCCAGAATATACCCCCCTTTTCAACAAATGTATATGTGCGACCCTCCCAGAATATACCCCTCCCTTTCAAAATATACCCCCTTTTCAACAACTATGTGCGACCCTCCCAGAATCTACCCCTCCCTCGTAGAATATACTCCTCCCTTTCCAACAACTATAATATTATGCGACCCTTCCAGAATCGACCCCTCCCTCCAGAATATACCCCTCCATTTTCAGCAAATATAATATTATGTGACCCTCCCAGAATCTACCCATCCCTCCCGGAATATACCTCCCCCTTTTCAACAAATGTATATATGTGACCCTCCAGAATCTAACCCTCCCTCCCAGATTATACCCCCTTTCAACAAATGTATATTATGTGCGACCCTCCAAGAATATACCTCTCCCTCCCTGAATATACCCCCCTTTTCAACATCTATATGCGACCCTCCCAGAATATACCCTTCCCTCTCAGAATATACCCTCCTTTTCAACATATGTATATGTGCGACCCTCCCGGAATATACCCCTCCCTCCCTCCCAGAATACACCCCCCTTTTCAACAACTAAATACGACCTTCCCAGAATCTACCCCACTTTCAACAGCTATAATATTATGCGATGCTCCCAGAATCTACCCCTCCCTCCCAGAATATACCCCCCCCCCCTTTTCAACAACTATTTATAACCCTCCCAGAATCTACCCCTCCCTCCCAGAATATACCCATTTTTCAACAACTATATTATTATACGACGCTCCCAGAATCTATCCCTCCCTCCATCCCTCCCAGAATATACCCCCCCCCTTTCAACAACTATATGCGACACTCACAGAAATTACCCCTCCCTCCGAGAATACCCCCCTTTTTTAGACAACTATATGCCCCCTTCTCTCTCAGAATATATCCCTCCTCACCTTTCTACAACTATATGCGATATTCTAAGAATATAGCCCTCAGTCACTGAATATGCCCCCTTTTCTAGACGCTTTTGTATTGTGAGAGAATCTACCACTTGCTCCCAGAACTGAAAAATATTCTAGGAGGGAGGGGCAGATTCTGGGGGGGTCGCATAATCTTGTAGTTGTTGAAAATGGGGGTATATTCTGGGAGGGATGAGTAGATTCTGGGAGGGTCGCATATAGTTATTGAAAAGGGGGGTATATTCTGGGAGGGAGGGGTAGATTGTGGGAGGGTCGCATATAGTTGACATTGAAAATGGGGTACATTCTGGGAGGGAGGGGTAGAATCTGGGAGGGTCGCATATAGTTGTTGAAAAGGGGGGGGGGGTATATTCTTGGAGGGGGGGGGGTAGATTCTGGGAGGGTCGCATAGAGTTGTTGAAAAGGAGGGTAGGGCCTATATTCTGGGACGTAGGGGTAAATTTTGGGAGGGTCGCATATAATTGTTGAAAAGGGGGGTATATTCTGGGAGGAAGGAGTATATTCTGGGAGGGTCGCATATATTTGTTGAAAAGGGGGTATATTCTGGGAGGGAGAGGTAGATTCTGGGAGCCGAATACACTTCACATAATCACAATAATGGGGGGGGGGGGGTAGATCCTGGGAGGGGGGGGGAGTACATTCTGGGAGCCAACGTAATCTACCCCGGGGGTATAGTTCGGGATCTGCCCCGGGGTAGATGCTGGGGCGCCCACAATATACCCAGGTATAATCTCGGAGGGGGGTATATTTTCAGACTTTACACCGTTAGTGAAAAAAGTGGTGAAAGAGTGGTTGCTGCAATATTAAGCGGTCACTGCAATAATTGCATGTGCAAAATAATAATTGTCCACCACTCCCCCAAAAAATAAACCAAAAACAATCGGATGACTGCCCCCAGGCTTTGATTTTAGCCCAAAATGAAATAAATCCAGCATTCAGTTTGGACTGTATCGTAGGACAACTAAATTTTGACTGTTGAAACATTTTTTTTGAAAGCTTCAAGTTCAATTTCGGACACATAGGCCTACTGTTATCCAAAAAATTTGTAAAATGGCTGCCAGGTCAACACATTTCACCACAAATTACCCTTAGGCATAATTATAAACATTAGTTAAATTTAAAAACGATTTGCTTAGATCTTAGACTCAAATGGCCAAAACATGACAGAGGCATAAACGGCGGCAGAGCACTGGGGCGGCAGCAGACGTTCAATGCAAAAACAGTAGGCATCCCCTTTCAGAGGAATGCTTAATAATATACTTTCCCGAGGAATAAAAAAAAATTGCCACTGTCGAGTAGTCACACTCTTCCTCCCAATTTAATTTATTCAATATTTGAGAGTTGGGTCATAATTGGTGGCGGTTATGCCCCGTGCATGTGGCGGTTATGCCCCATGCACGGGGCATAACCGCCACATGCGAGTTAAGTTTTATTTCCCACATCAACTGTTCATAAATTGGCTGGGTGCCATCGAGTCTTGTTCCAACCAAAGTACTGTGGGAGGTTGTCTTAGTAGCCATATTAGTCCAATTTATCTTTACTGTTGTAGGTGTTAAAGTAATATATGTCTTAGGGTGGCGGACATGCCCCACTCTCCCCAGGGCCCGTATTTTCGTACAAGTTACGATAAATCGTAGGCTTCTGATTGGTCGAGATGGCCATCTCTACCAATCAGAAGCCTACGATATATCGTAACTTGTACGAGAATACGGGCCCAGGAGACTACCGTTAATGCCATCCTCTCATTGTGTTTCTGATTGTAATGTCGGCTTCACATTGAGCTGATTATGTCATGTATACCACAAATACCCACTCTGAGGTCCGACTTGTATGGCGATGGTGAAGATATGTTATTTTTTTATTTCTCGTTGCTTTGCAGCTCTGTATCGTATGACGTGGGTCAGCTGACATGTTTTGGACAAGATGAAATCAAAGCTTGGGCTTTGTTGGCAGAAGATGCTTTTAATCTGACCAGCAATGCCAGCCACATATCCACAGCTGACATCACCAACATTGGTGTTATCATGGGTGAGTAACGTTTCTTCTATCACTTGGAGAAACTATATGATAGAAAGGAATTTTTTACATACTTGTCATGCAAAAATATACTTTAACTCCTACCACTTTTGCTCCCTTTTTACCAAGGGAAATATATCGACTATATCGTCGCCTCGGAGCTAAATGATCCTATCTGCCACTCTAACGAGTGTCATTGATCATTGAGCTCCGAGGCGACGATATAGAGATCTAACTTCAGAATAAAATCCAAAACCCGGCCGGGTTGACTGCTTTGATATCAAAGTTAACAGATAGCCTCAGATCGTCACATCGGTATGAAAGGATCGTATAGACGACTTTGAAAGTGAAAGATTTTAATAAGAAGGTAGCAATGTATATCAGCTTTACGCTGGCTGTATTACATATAATAATTAATCTGTATTTCGTCGCCTCGGAGCTAAAGGATCCTATCTGACACTCGTCAGAGTGGCAGATAGGATCCTTTAGCTCCGAGGCGACGATGTGTTAACCCTCAACAGCGTGGAAGGGTTTCTTTTGATCCGGACAGGTACACGAACCATTGTGAACTTGTGAATTTTTAGGGTTAAAGTGTTTCTGGTTATCCCCAAGCTATATGAGTATAAGTAGCAAAGACAATATCTAGTTATTGCGCCACGTTTACTTGACTAAAATTAGCATATGGCGTGTTTACACAAATTCAAATTGCGACAGTATGAATATCATTCGTCGATACAATCATTAAAACATGTTGTATGAGAGTCCTGAATAATGCAGTATGGCCACACGCGGCATTTTGTATCATAATTAAACTGAAAGTCATGTTTTGGAAACTCTATACCAGAATATACTTCAATGTGGTTCCCTTTAATCACTATAATCCCTACAGGACATTGTGATAAAATATTTTAATAATTTAGAGTACTGTGTGCTCGTGGTGCATATGGCAACAAAGCTTTTTCCATATGTGGACCTCGATTGTGAAATAAATTGACTTGTCCTTTAAAGAATGCTACAACGCCGGAGACTTTAAAAACACCTTAAAAACTTTATTTTATAAATATTTTTTTACACAACACTGTGTGATTTGGCCTCCTCTTCACCACCATTGCGCCACTGTCCTCAATTGGATTCAGCAGCAGCTTTTTCGGATTAGCCTCGAGGGCTGGCATGTATCTGATTGGCAGGCAAAAGAGGTTGTTTGTTAACTGGTGCCGCGAAGATCCTAAGAAAATAAAAGTTTATTTTCTTTGAAAAGCATATGAAAGGGATACAAAAGTCATGTAAATTTAATTATAATATGTTGCAAAAACCTGTATGGAAATATATAAGTAGCAAATGTGAGTGTTCCATACACATCATAAATTAACTAAAAGGTACACAGGGTCAAATATGAGTGTTTTTATGCTGCCGTTGAGGGTTTAATGTTTAGTGATACTCACTAGCACAATGATGGGGCAACATCAGATATTTTTATGACGTTAGTCTATGGTCTATACGTCATTTCAAAAATTATAAGCATTAAGTATACGTGGGTAAAATTTTAAAACATAGTCAATAGTGTTACATGTATATCAGCTTCCCATTCTAATGATAGTCAATACATATGCAGACGTTTTTAAAATAATTTGGATACATTTGTTCCATAATTATGGTAATTGTGTATTCACTTGATAGTATATTGGTATGCTGTCTATCACAGGTGGAATGAATGACACGCTTCTGACAGATCTTGATGGGGATCAGTGGAACTACATTGACGAAGAGGCCATCCCTTACCTCTCTGTATCGGCCACTACGGTTAGTTGGTGTTAAAATAAGCGGATAATCAATACAGACAACATTAAACCCTGTCCAACGAGTGCACTTTAACACATATTGTTGATTACATCATTCTAATTATATGTTAATAAAAAAATGTAAATAACGAGCATCAGGCAATTTTAAACTTGGTGACAGTCATGGTGGTGTGCATAACGTCAACACATAATGAGAGAAGTAAAAAAAAGTAAAAAGGTGTTCCATAACTACTTCCATGTATGTAAACATGATGTTAGTATACAATAAACAATAGCTGTAGGCCTACGCCAACTTATTTTTACCTGATACATACACAGGATAAGTGTTACAGTTTCTCTTACAATTATATATACACTTTAAAACTAAGAACGTTTTACAACTAAAAAAACTATGCAAACTATAAAACCATTAGCTTGTTTAACTATTTCAAATGCGTGGTGATAAAACATGCAAAAAAAACATTTTAACTATTTCAACAAAAACTTAAATGGTTATATTTTATCTACTTGAATATCTGTCTCATAACTGTGATTCCTAACTTCGTTTTACGAATATTTGTTATATTTGATGGCAAACATTTGCAATTATAGCTCATAAAACATACATTTTACTCCCGAGAACGAGCCGTTATATGACATGCTAGTAGAAGGAATGTACATGATTGTGTATTGTTGACGCTAAAATGGTAAATGCGTTTATTGTAGATGTTTACAGCAGACCAGCTGGATCTTTGGAGCACTGCTCAGTTGGCTATGCTGTCATATGAGCAGAGGGCCGACATGACTTCTGACGCTCAGATGACCGTATGTGATAAGCTGGATGATGACAACCCTCTGTGTGCAGCCGGTGTCACCACAGAGTCAATCATTGCTAGCACAGATACAAATACAGACGACTCCAACAATGAAGTGGTCACAGGAACAGATTCAATGTACTATACCACAGAAGACGACATAGAGCTCACCAGTGAGAACTCAACTGGTAGTGATGTAGATAGTAGCGAAGACGAGGACTCTGACAATACTGTGACATACGGCACTGTGACTGATGACGCTGACAGTGACGAAGACAGTGACAATACTGTGACATACGGCACTGTGACTGATGATGATTCTGGTAGTCATGAAAACACACGTAGGTACAACTCCCAATAATAAATGCTGACTGTGGCACACTGAAATCACTTAGCACTTCAGATTTACTTTCCTTGCAAACATAAGGTCACAAAGACCTTATTTACACATATTATTTTAATAATTCGTTGTTAGAACAGCATCATCACACTCGTGAATGGTATTCCATAATGCATCTCTGATCTTCTGAAATTCACACCAGACATCCTTACATTCGTTGTACTAATGGCGGATGCAATGGTGCTTATGTTTCTCTTCTTTGGATAGGCATCAGTCATATCGCATCTAACAGATACTGTAGACTGTAGTATCTACCAGGCACCATGCCATTTAAAATGCACTATTGATTTGTATACACCATGCACTATTGTGAGCACCAGGCACTATTGTAGGCCTATACCCTATGCAGTATTGTATACACCAGACACTATTGTACACATCATGTACCGGTACTATTGTACACGCCACGCACTATCATATACATTAGTGTCTTTTTATTCAAGGCTTTAGGGGCATGGGAGCTGAGTGGTCTTTTATATTCTTCAACTAACTCTTACCATCTTGTTGTTATCTAAGGAAAACATGTTGTCAGCCTACCTAAAATTCATAATTATCCCACCAGCATTGTCAGATGTGCAATCGTCTCCCATATTCAGCTGTAACATAATAGTTAAACGTAGGGGCCCATGCTATGTAACATCACTGTCCACTACCCTGGGGTCCAGTGGTACAGTAACTGGTGTCACCACTGTAGGTTAAACCTCAGAATCGTGAGCCATGTGACCCTTGTTACGCTCCTCTGATTTCATAATACCCCCAACGGTCACCCAATCAGTTTTCATCAGTGTCTACCAGAACACTCACCGTGAGCATGCTTGACATTCTCAGAGTCAGTTGTTGATCAATGTCACACTAACCTGCCCAGTGTATATGTACTGATCTACTCAATAAGAGGTCAATAGGTATAGACGAATGACGGAGTATAATATTTGATTCATTCAGAACAAAAATATGCGTGCGGTGTTGTTGCGTGTTGCATAATTATTTTGTTACATATAGTTTCCCGATTTTTTTTTTCACGAAATATTTTAGTTTTTTTGTTGTTTAATATTAAGGCCTCCTGAATGTATTTTCTTTTAACTAGTATGGTCATTAGATTATTAATTACAAAATATTTTTGTGTATTGTATGTTTTAGGTCAACAAAGTGTATTATATATTATTTTGATTATATATAGGCCTATATAGCTCAGAACATTACCTGATTACTCCAGTACTACTAAATTCATTTGACATGACTAGCTAGAAATAGTTATATTCAGCGACAATAAGAGACAAGCCAAGAGATAAAAATAAAAAAGTCCAAATTATGTTCACTATGTTTGCACTAAAATTCAACTTAAGCCACTCCAAGGGAACGTTTATACCCTTTATCAGCAATGTTTATATATGGAAATAAATCTAGAGTTAACCACCAAATATTTATGTTGATAACGTTGCCTATGCACAAGTTGTCACAGGATGGTACATTGGCACTCACAGTACAGTAAGCCCTATGACACATACCACACTTCAAACATGTCAAAAGGACTAAAACAATATAGAAAAAATCAAAAAAATTCACACCAAGTGATGAGCTGTAGAGCATATTAAGGACAGCTGGATGATATATATGCAAAGAGATATTAAGAGTAAACTAATCCTATGTTGCCCTGTCTATTCTTTTTGCAGAGAACCCAGTAGATCCTGGAGATCCTGAAGAGACAGAGGAGCCTGTTGATCCAGACCCTGTCACTGGAGGCACTACACGTCCTACGTGGACACTACCCAAAGCCCCGTCTAGTATGACAGACAGTGACATCCAACAACCCGCAGTATACAGCAAGCTGTCAGATCCAAAAGTCAGTCCAAAGGATTTGGCTGGACTTGGTGATTTGGTAATTATCAACCAATTATTAATTAACCCTTACAACGCTGGAATATTATTGTATAACCCATGGAGAACAAAGGGTTTTTCAATTTGAAATCATCATAAATGTCTTAGTTAACTCTTTCCGCTTCATTTGAATACCCATGTTATCTGGTTATGGGTCCACGATCATTATACATTTTTCAATTCGTTCAGTAAGGGGACCGTCATTAGACGTCAGGATCTGACGTCTATAGACGTCAGATTATGACGTCTAAAGATGGTCTCCGCGCTGAAAGGTTTACGTGAAATATAAGGTCATAGAACCTTTACACCATTACATCAATATATCAGATCTTTCTCCATCTAAATAACGTTTTTGTGAAGAATTTTGAGAAGGAACAGGCCAGTAAACTAAACCCTTTTTAAACATTCGAATGCTGACTCTCATGTTTCTGTAACTTTCACATGGCGGTAAACATAATTCTTTCTTTTATGTTTACCTAAATTTGTCTTACAAGTAACAGAGTAATGTTACAAATGTATTAAACTTATCAAATATTATAAACTGACTGCAGCTGGTTGACTGTTTTTATAATAAATAATACTGCAATGATTCAAAATAAAACGCTTGGCTTTTTGTGTGAATACACACTGAAGAAAATATATATCTGAATATGTGTCAAGAAATGAAATACAAATAAGTGAATAATGTGTATGTGTACTCCTTAGTCTCAGGCATCAGTTGAGCGACTACAGCAGAATGGTGAAAGTCAATCTGAAGTACAGAAATTCCTGATAGCAGACAATGCTAATACTCACATACAAGCTATGACCACTAACAACTTCGATGTGTCTTATGCTGCAAGGTGAGCATTGTTTCCTTGTAATGTTTGTCATTATAAAAGCCTAGTTTATTGTTGCTTAACATCGATTTTCAATTAATGATTTAAAAGTGATGAGAAACCTTTCATTACGCGGTGTTTGTTTTGTTAATTCCTGTAAAGGTTGTATTATCTACATCACCCCCAGGCAAAACTTGACACACACGGTGATTCTCTGGTATCAATTATCTATTGGCTATATATACATAAGTATAATATACTAAGGAAGATGATATGTAACGTTTAAATAATTACAATTTCCGAGCTACATGAGTTTCCACCACATACACTGTTCAGCTGATCATAATATACACTTCCCACTATGTTGCATATTGAAAAAAATGTAACTCTGTGCAATACAGTTAATATTACTAACACTCACTAAGGACAACCTAGTCGGTTGTGCAAGGGTATGCTCATGCTAAAGTTGTATTTTAAAACTTATGACTTGCATCAATGTAGATCCAAGACAACCAGTACTAATACAAACATCTTATTTTTCTGTAGCTCGATAGAGTATTTGACAGAGAAAACCATTAACCAATGGACCAATGAGCAAGTAATCTCAGTAGCTGCTAATCTAGGCGGAAACATCCCCAGCTCGAAGGTAATTTAACACATCATCTTAACACCCAATTATATGTATCCTAAATTCCTAATACAGCTATTCGCTGTATGTTAAACCCAAATTATGAAATATTTAGTAATTCATATAATTAAAATAGTCACCTACTAACTGTGTTCCATAACTTAATTCATTGCATAGATGTCTGCGAGATTGTACAGGTCGATATAAATCAGTTGATCTATTATTTATTCCGGACATCATTTCCCGAACCTCTTATTGAACAAATACCTCTTATGTTGACAAATACAATTATTTAAGATAATCGGAAATGAGTCAGTGGTCGGAAATTATAAACGTTTTCAAGAACAGATGTGTGTTTTCAATCAATCTAAAGTAAATTAATTTCAGCATTTGCCTATGCTTTAAAACAGCTAAGCATGATTAAAGATGGTTTTGTCCTTATCTCAACTGTGAGGAAAACATACATTATCCCATAACAGCCAACAGTGTTGCTGTGAATGATCAACGCCCAGTATAATTTACTGTTTAATAATTATAATCACGTAATTATTATTTACTGTTTAATAATTATAATTACAAATAACATATTTATTTTTTAATGATCACAAGTACCCCTCGTTTTTATCTTTAGGCTGGTGCACTGTATCGTAAGTTGGAGGCTGCATTGGTTGAGACAGCTGGTGGTAGTGCGGCTGATAAACAGGCTGCTCTCAGACAGACGTCTGCCGTGGCGCTCATCAAAGAAACAACACTAGCAAACCTCATTAATGGTCATGATTTAACATCATCCCAGGTTCTCAATGACCTCAAAAGTGTGGATTTACCTTCACAACAGGTACATATTGAATCATTTAAAAATGAATCAAATAAAAATACAAAACATAGAGCTCAGCAAACACGAAATGTTCATCCAATGTTGTTTTGATGTTGTGCTAGCCTTTCACGACTCAGTATCATCTGCTTCATTTTATGTTTTCTTTAATTTATAATATATACTCCAAAACAGCTTCATCAACCATGAAATTTTAAATGTTATGTTTTATCATATTCTAGACCAGCACCATTTATAATAAATGAATCTGTCCTGTGTATAGGCCTGTAAATCTATAAAAAATCATTCAATAATGAACAATAATAGGATAATATCGGATCCATCAAATCAGTCAGCTAGAAATATCGCCATCTTTAAATGTGTCACAAAAAAAAGAATTGATTGATGCTATTGTATGAAATAGAGGCAAAGAAACAATTTTGAACCTTCTTATGGAAAACCCATCTATTCCTCGACATTATGATACATATAATAAGTAGTATTATAAAATTATGCATCAATAAAAAATCACCCACGAATGCCCGCCTTTAACTTTTATCTTTCAGAGAAATGCCATTGTTTCTCCCCTTTTCAATGCGACTGGGCGATCACATTAATGGCGGCCTCTCCAAGTTAATGTTGCTATCATCGTATCGACGTTTGTTCCGCATAGGTTCACGCGCTATGCACTCCTTCACAAATAAAGTTCAAAGTTGTAATTACAATTCCCCCCTGATTTAAAAAGCTGTGATGCTGTCCACCTCCCACCATTAGCTTCTGCAGTCTGTTAGTGTAACGCAAGTACAAACTACGCAGATATGTCGTTTATGTATTATATTGAATGTAATTATAACAACCAACTATTCAGATGATCTTATTGTCCACGTGTAAATTTAATTTCAGGCAAGAAAACTGATAGACGACATATTGACACAGAACGACGGGGTATGTCATTCATTATATATTGTATACCATAATGAGAAAGCAATGCATTTGTATATGCAAATATATTTTGATATCAAATAAAAATAAATTATCTAGTCAAGCTATACTTTAAGCTAGGTTCACAATTATCAAAAATGGGCTGTATTGTGATTCTACCGTTTTCAGTTTGATTTCACCACGGCCACCACATCTGAAGTTCAGAGTTTCCTGGCATCAATAAATCCTGATGCTCTTCGAGAAATTCGCAGTGGACAAATATCATCGACCAGCGTAGATAATGCTGTAACGAGCCTTGATTCCCTGGATGATGTCAGAAGCTCAGGGGATGGTGGATTTGACGATTACAGTCCCAAACATGCGGCCGCTGCCATGTTAATGGACAAGGTACCACTTTCTAAATACCGCGTATAAATAGATGTAGGCCTTATAAGGCACTGTATATGTTTAATCGTCCAATATTTCCATACGGCAAATTTAGTTTAAATTTATGTAACAACATATTGAAGATATCAAATTACTTCCATATGACAAACTTAGTTTAAATTTATGTAACAGCATAGTGAAGATATCAAATTATCAAATAGGTCCTATAACAGTGTAGTTATCAAGTAAATTTATATTTAAGTGGAGAAGTTTGAAACAGGCATCAAACTTACTTACCGTTTACTTTTAATTACACATGTTTGATGATTTTTGTTATTTAGATTAGATCAGATGGATTAGGGAATCAAGCTGTTGTAGATATACAGGAAATGTTTGATGGTTGTCATCTGACACTGAAGGATATTCAAGGACTTGAGAGTACTAAAGCATGTGCCCTGTACATAGACCAGGTGGCCAAATGCAACAATGCCATTGTAAGTTATAATTATTTTCAAGATTTTTTTTAAATATTCACCATAATCTAAGAAATGTTTGAAAAATGCATAGGCTTATTGTATTATGGTATGACGTTACATGTCATTATATCTCCCCCTGTTCACTTACATATTTAAAGGTGCATAAACCGAGATACGTATAATTATGTATTATGGAAAATATACTTCTTAGCAACATTATAAAAAAACATAAAAGCGAACATTGAATGTTTCTTGTTAAAAAAACAAGACTTGTACTTATGTGCTAGCCAGATCATCTTTATGCATACCCTCTGATTGTATAAACGTGATCGTCCTAGAGTGTACCCTAAAGTTTACGTCGACTATCTACACCTAATCAGTCGCATCGCTCATTTTTCAAGAAGCTATCCAAGTTCCGTCAAATAAATGATTTATTATAACAATAAAATAGAAGTTAAGTCCAAAACTTTGGAAACATGTGAGTGTGTTACGTTTCTGTATGGAACAAGTACATGTGAATTGTAAGGTTATGCAGACTAATATTCGGCCTACATGGCGGAAAACCAATTGACCCTGTATAAGCTTGAATTTACAATTGAAATATTTTACTACACCGCAAGGCACTTCACTACAAATCGCGATGGCATTCTCGACTTGCAGTGGGCGAAAATGACTTGAAGTGGGGGTGAGAAATAAAACAACACTGCCATATATTGTAAAATCCGTAGTATCGTACGATATTCTAGTTACAATATATCGCACGCTTCGGATTGGTCGAGATGGCCATCTCGACCAATCCGAAACCTATGATATATCGGCACCGTGAGGTTTAAAGGGTTGAGGACTTCAGGATTTAAAAAATATGGTAGGCGAGTTGTCTAATTTTTTTACTGTCTAATGTGTTTCATCAGGCTCTGCATCTGAAGTCATCCTGTGCTGGCAAAGTATTACCACCTGTAACACAGTATCTAACACCAGCACAGATCAACACCAATCTGGATCCTAACAATGCCAATCTGCACGCACTGATAGATGAGCATGTCTGTGCGGGCTTCAGGGAACTGGACTTTACGGCAGAAAGGGTGGGTTCACAAAAGAGGATGATGTAGAGATAATTTTGGTTATGATATTTTTTAAATGAAGTAATTTTCTTGTCGTTGTTAGTATATAGTATTGATAAACTATATATCTAGCACTATTCATAATAAATATAATAATTAGATAAAAATATTTTTCTACACAAATTGAGTTATGGACTATATAGAATTTGGAACTCAATATATCAAGTTGGGAACACAATATATTGAGTTGTGAAGTCAATATAATAATCGAGTCGTGAATTCAATATTTTAGTTGTAAACTCAATATATCGAGATGAAAAAGTCAATTATTATATCGAGTTAAAAGCTCAATATATCGAGTTGCGAACTCAATATATCTAGCTATCAACACAACATATCGAGTTGTGAACTCAATATTATTGATTTAAAAAATATTTTTTTATTATTATAAATTATTTATATGATATTTCTGGGGCTTCCTAAGTTTCAAGTAACATTCAGGGAATATTCACAGATTTGCCTATATCCCATAACAGGTGAGTCAACCTGTTACTAATAAGACTCACCAAACTGTTACAGCATATTCCCCGATCTGTAGTACAATATTAAACACTATGTTATTGTCTACAACTTAAAACAAACTGATATGTGAAATATTGTGATTATATATAATGATTATTGCTTCTATTTTCAGTTTTTCAAAGTTGTTTCTATTGTCAAAGCCCGTCTGGATAAGTCTGATGTCACAGATCTTAAAGACAGAACTAAATTATCGAACTACGCTTGTATTCTCCCATATCTAGGGTAAGAAATCATTAGAAAATGTCCTTATGTTGCTGACTACGTATGAAATAATAATGGACACACAATAATCTACTCTATTTAAACTACTAACTGGACTTCCTAGTTGCAGATCACTCACATGGGTAGTTTGTTTTTAATCGTGGCACACAAATTGGCTGACCCATAATTATTATAAATTAATTCAATGAGAGTAAATGCAGGTTATAAAATGAGCTATAACAATTTTCGCCAGCAATGGTGATACGTATGAGGTGCGCAAGCTGTGATACAATTATAAGTATCAGCATGCAGATGTATTCTATCATACAATATGTTTTTTCAATCATAGAATTGTATCGTTTTATATATATATATATAGCTTGGAACATAGTGTTTTTTTGTAATTTTACAGTAAAACCTACCTTCTCAAGACCAATGTTGGCGACAGACAGTATCTTTGTGAGGACAAACTTGCTAGACGACCTTTCCTGTTGCTGTCAAAACAAAAGGCATCTGAGCTGGTGGAATTTTGTACAGAGGTAAGTGGATATAAACTGGGAACCTCATATAAGAGGTGTGTTATATGTCCCTCAAATAATCTATGTAGTCATTTTTATAACCCAAATATAACCTAAATATAATTACATGATTTCGGTACTCGCTTTTAGTAGTGTCAACTGTCCATGTCTAGACATTGTTCTTCTTTGGCCTTCACTTGGATAATTGGCGACGGTCCAATACCAGGTCAGCGGGAAATTCCCATCACCAAAACAATGTTTTCAGCCGTTTTGAAATCCTGCAAAAGCTGATGACTGAGTGGCACACGCTGCCACGTGACACCTGGGAGTGAAACATGACCATTATCCAGAATTGTTGCTTATCTCCGAAATGATTGAGTGGAGTGAGATCAATGGAGCTCAGTGTAGATCTCCTAAAATGTAAAATACCCCCGACTCAGAGTGTTATGCCCCCTGACTATTAGTGTTATAACTACATAAAATCGATTACACATTATTTTACCTTATACTAAAGGCCCAGTCACACATACACGCTCGCAAGTCCAGCGCACTAAAATATGAGCAATTTTGGTATGTGCGTTGTGATTCGCTGGGCGTGCGTCAGAATCTGTTGATAACTCAACGAGAATGCGGGATGAACGTTATTCATTGATTGTGTGCGTTAACCTCTGCGTACATTTTCTGCATTTCCAAAAATGTGAATGTTATTTCGCATGTGAATGTAGACGCCAGAAGAATGCCAGACCAGAACCAGTCTAAAGTTAGGCACAAGTAGAGCACACGTTCTAAATTCATTGTTTTTTCGTTGACCGAGGTTTGTCCCAGTCACACATGTCACGACGCACAGTCCACGCATGAATAAAATAAAAATAACAATTTGAGTCCAAATTGTGAAAAACTTTGCGAGTTGGCAACGAATGCACAGCATGTTTCCAACGCAAAGAGTGAATGAACAGTGCGTTGCTATAACGCCTTGGACGTATACAGTGCACATTAAACCCTGGAACACTGATGTCGACGATTATAGTAACTTTTATCAGTTTGTTTAGTATCTATGTAGCCAATTTTAAAAGAAAAAATGTGTCCTAAATTGATGACAACATTACGGGGAAGACCTGTGCATTGCCCGTGACTGCGCGCTCAACGTGCAGGCATGTGACACAACGCAACCCCAAGAATGATGAATGAATGGGGTTTTAGCCCACCTTTGTACACATGTAGGCTAAACTGGACCAGGAGAACCTTCTGAGGATAGTGATATGACACTGTCTTTCAGACACAGGTTTCGAAATTTGAGCCCTAGCGGTCTGAACCGAGCCCCCTACCTCTTGGTCACGTAGGCTCCCCCACAATACCGAATCTTTACGAGTGAGCAAGGAAAAGAAACATTTTTTTCTTTAAAACCTGAATGCCAGAGCGGGGGACAAACCCGCGATCTCCGACTTTCCAGGCAGGCAGAACCCCTGTTGCTGATCATTGAGGCAGCTGCAATCAGAGAGGCAGAAGTCGCTGATAGACCTTCTGTCGCACGTTCTCCATCATCATCTCCTCAAGGATCACCTACTAATTCAAACTCTATGTCAGTAGATAGTAGATAGTGGATAGTAGATAGTGGGTCAGTATATTTTTCTCTTGATTACATGGATTTGGTGAATTGAGAATTTTGTTCTCAATTCTGCATGTGTTGGATAACAGCGATTTCGTATTGTAGTCGGAGCCTCTTGAGATCCTCCATCTTCTGTAGTGTTTTTTACAGACACTATCAGTACGAGCGAACCTGCCTCCTCGCCATGCATGAGAATCTGACGAGAAGTGATCCGCAGGTGGTGGTGGTACCCTCTTATATTTCCCATGGCAGCAAGCTGCGTACATGGCAGGTACACGCTATTAAAATGCTATAGACTCGCCAGGTCCGCAAATAATCGCATCATGGTCGCAGGACACGCGTTAGAAGAATACTAGGTGCTCGTTTACGTTATGCATGCCGCCGGATTACGCTAGGCAGACGTTAAATCAAGAAACAACGAACATTGAGCGTGAGGTCTGCATGTATCTGGCGTTGATATGACGTTGTTATAGCGCGCCATTCAGGGTTTGAATATCGAATCCTGTGTCTGGACGGCAGTGTCATTTCATTCATCTCACCATCCTCAGGAGGTTCTCCTGGCCCAATTTAGTCTGTTTCTGCCAAAAAGTGGCCTAAAGCCCGATTCATTTCATCTCATTTTTGTTATAGCGCGCCCTACGTGTTTTTGGTGATCTTCTGGCATGTGCATTTATGCGTTCTCAATGCATTCTCATCCGTTCAATATGTCGAATATGCATGACTTCTTGCGGCGCTCACAGTGCGTAGCGTTAGTGCAGTGCGCTCCACGACCGACGCTCTAGCAAAAACGAAACTATTTTCAGTGTGTTGGTCTAAGTCGACTATGTGTGACTGAGCGTTACATCTAGAACATACCTCAAGCATGCATACAGCGCCCATCTAAGGTAACATCTTTTCCTAACGCATGTCCAGCAAACATAGGCTATAACGTATATGGGCATGCTAAATGTGCGTTCGTTATCGCTCTGCTAACGGGCAGCGTGTTCGCAAAACGCTGTATATTTACTGATTTAGGCACCTGATTGATTTACAACACGCTGTTTATTCATAAACTCGCTAGCTCTTGTCATATTATGGGCACACTCAGAGACGAACTGCTCTCATTTTTGTCAACTAAGACTGACTGTGCATCGTGTATTTGTGTTGTAAATGCAAATATAACAGAGAATTCGTCGTGTTTGTAATGTTTATCATGAGGACTTGATTTTTTTAGGTGAGCCTGGGGATTGTATTCCGTTCCCTGTGTAGGACGGAACATGGATTGGGTATGATGGTTGGCATGACACAGACGCTGGTGAACAGCATAGGATGTGAAGCCATCAGTTCAGCTGCAGATTACCTCGGTCAGAGTGTAACAGACTGTGCCGCCAGACAAGCTATATACCAGTGTGTCAAGCAACAAACAGGGTAACTTTCTCACTTATTGTCTCACTAATTGAAATCCAAATATTATTTGTATTTATCCGAGCCAAACATAGGTTTGCATTTATTATATCAGTCAAACACAAATCTGTATCTGTCAAAGCCACAGATGATTTGCATTTGTTCAAAACATTCATTTCTTCATTCATTCAAACATTTATTCAAACATAAGTTTGTCCCTGTGTTAGTCAAATATATTTTTTAATCTGTTGCAGCCATACGTAATTTATATTTGTCCATAACAGATAGTCGGGTTTGTCCAAACCAAATATTATCTGCAAAATTAAGCCAAAGATTGTCTTCATTTGCCCAAGCCAAACATTATCGGTACATGCCCAAGCCAAACATTGTCTTTATTTGTGCAAGTTAAAAATTACCTGTACATGTCTGAGCCAAACAGCATTTATTTTTGCCAGAGCCAAACATTATCTGTACTTGTCCATGCCTAACATTTATTTGTATTTGTTGTTTCGAAAAACATTTGTATTTACCAAGGCAAACATTATGTGTATTCGTCCATCTCGCACGTTATTTTCACCTGTCCAGTACACATTATTACCTGTATTTGTCCAAGCCAAGCAATGTTTGTATCTGTTCAACATTGCCTGTAAGTTTTAAAGAGAAACATGATTTATATTTGTCCAACCCCAGTAAAATTGTGTATTTGTCTAGGCAAAATAATATTTTGTATCTGTCCAAGCCGAACATACTGTACTTTTTTCTGTTTTTCTCCCTTTAACATTGTAACTTCGAACTTCAGTATACAGCCTTAATGACTTATGACTCTTGTTATCATGTCAAGTTTAAATATTTTGTGAATTTATTTTTTAAAATCTATTTACATGGTAACTGTTCACAAAAGTATCGATATTTTGCTTCTGTGCCTTATAATCAAAGCTCACCATGTAGCAAATTGTACGATGATGACATGTAAATTCGACTTAAAACCAAAGAAGTAATAATATATTGAAAATTTATTATGACTCCAGATTCCAACTGAACAACAGAAAATCTCAAATACAGCTGGCCTATATCAATGACCAGCTGACAGACGCTGATTGGAATACAATATCACAGGTACAGTATAAACAATACATACACTACCACGTGCAACTGTAAGCAATGTACCAATTGTAAAATTATGACAAATTTGGTCGCCCCAGCAATCTGGGAAATAATATTCAAATTTCCAATATCCAAAATACGAACGGGCGATATCAAATGTTTCAGGGCAGAAGTGATTCAAGTCAGGATAACATAGAAAAAAGTATATTTAATCTATTGTTTCAATCAGTCATAAAATATGCTGCGCGATGTGACTCGACGTAGACTTATAATCAGAGTGATTTTCTAAAGGCAACACCCAAGTATATTAAAGCTTTCCTACCCGTCTCAGCAACCGATGGGGTTCGATCTACTTTCGATTACGAATCATCAAAACTCCATCAATACACCATTCTCTGTGAGACGGGCAGAGACTGAATCCACAACGAACACATATTAGGCACATGAACGAAAATCCGCAAAAAAACGGGCATCCACAATGCATACAAGTGATACACAAATAAATCCGCAGGCGATTGTATGCCAAACCTTATAAGCACCAGGACCGGAATAAACCGATCTGGTTAATACACCATTAAAGCTAATTGCTTAAGAAAATTATGGTTCGACACTGTGCTTAGAGTCCGCCATGATAAGCGTCACATCAGTTTTAACAGTATTAACCCTTTAACCGCCGGTGTCGCATATATTCGGGTTTTAATTTTTTTTGGCACATTAAGTACCACCTTTTAAACATAGTAAAGATAAAATGTGACACCAATCAGCAATATTTAAAAACAGTTGACCTCCATTTTGTCAAATCTGAATACTTTTCACTCACTTGAAGTTGTGGATCGCGTCAGCGAGACACAACTTCAAGTGGGTGAAAATTCAGATTGAATAATTTGGCGGTTAAAGGGTCAATAATACCTCTTTATTTGGTTCTACAAAAAATGTCAGCATTATCTACCGCAAAATGTAACATTTTAAATATATAAAGATACATCTTCTTTTGATGAAATTATGCAGGTAAACCTCTGTGGACTGTTGCCATTTGCTCTGGACATCAATGAAGTGAACAAAGAGCTGGTGAAGCACCGTGAGCGGATGGGATACAGCCCTGACACCTGTACTGTGTTCACCCCAGGCCACAGGAGGGCGCTCATCTCTCTGTATGGGGCAGATCTATCCACAGCGTGTACTGGTAGTCAGTCATCCAGGAGAAGAAGGGCAGGTAAAGAAGACAAGAATAGTAATTCTTATGCTACTGAATTACTCGTGTGTTTGTTTTTTATTTGAAGCTAGAATTGTTAAAATAATTTAGCTTCAAATCAATAGAAGATACCAACGTATTTATTTCGTTCTGATTTCGCTCTGTATTAAACGATACATCCACACGCATCTGAATAATTACATAGACCTCGAGAGCATGGGCAGCTAACTTCAAATCTCACAACACTGATTTATGTGTGAGAGCTTCCGTCCGCAAGAATTGACGAGAGAAGGTATGGTTTACTTCCACTGTAAACTGTCAACCATGTACTCTTTGATCGTTTTTTGTGGGTATGTTGACATTGTGTTGATCATAATTTCAATCACAGTCAAACTAATGATTAACATCAATATCTTTCAAATCGTAACAAATGTATTGGATAAATAAATACATTATAATAGCTCCTTCTGCTTCGTTATCAAAAGTTTTTAAATATTACAACAAGAATAACACATCCGAAGCACATAAGTATGCTTCTCCCGTAAAAATGTCATATAGATCATAGACGTATGCACACCATGTTCAATACACACAGTGACTCAGCAGCACCTATTGGCCTAATGTGACGTCTATACATGTATTCAATTCAATTTGACAATTGTCCGAATTAAGGTCTACTGACTTGCTGGTTTAGTAATACACTACAGTCAAGTTTAAAACAGCTTCACTTTGTCGTCTAATTTAAATTGTAAACCTCAATTGTCATTGTTTTTAATGTATATATTTAACATAAACATAAAAAAATACATTATTTTGAACAATTAGTTGGTTCAGTAATTTAAAGTATAGTGACAAAATAGCCCAAATTACTTGCCTATCGAGCCGATGAAAAACATAAATTGACAGCAGGAAAAGTAGACCAGAAATCAGTTATCCCTTTTCCTAGTTGCACGACGATCTCGCGCCAGTTGATAGTCCATATCTCGAGGTCTATGATAATTATCATCACCAGATGTTATCACAACGTTGAATAAACGTCGATAACGTTCATTCAGCGTTGTGAAATCATGACAACTAACCGGTTCACATTGCTGTTGTAAAGTACGTTGATCTATTAAGCTGTGAGTTATACCATTTTCTGTTTTCACAGTGTCGGATGTTACCTGCTGGAATCTGATGATGTTACGAGGTTCTGCCTGTGATGTACTAGATGCCACGGAATTGGCATCCATGTCGGCAGCGGAATTTAATAATTGCCCTAGTTTGATAGGAATGCTTCCAGGGTGTTCAGCGCAACATTGGACAAACCTGGCTGTTGTAGCTAAAGAGGCGAGTATTACACTGTTTGTTTATTTGTCAATTGGTTGGTTGATTGATTGATTTATCAATTGATTAATTGATTAATTAATTAATTAATTAATTAATTAATTAATTAATTAACATCTCGTGAATTTTAATTAATTAATTAATTAATTAATTAAATAATTGATTAATTAATTATTTAATTAATTAATTAATTAATTAATTAATTGATCGATTGATTGATTGATTGATTGATTGATTGATTGATTGATTGATTGATTGATTGATTGATTGATTGATTGATTGATTGATTGATTGATTGATTGATTGATTGATTGATTAATTGATTGATTGATTGATTCATTGATTGATTGATTGATTGATTGATTGATTGATCGATGGATCGATGGATCGATGGATCGATGGATCGATTGATCGATTGATCGATTGGATTGATTGGTTTGATTGATTGATTGATTGATTGATTGATTGATTGATTGATTGATTGATTGATTGATTGATTGATTGATTGATTGATTGATTGATTGATTGATTGATTGATTGATTGATTGATTCATTGATTGATTGATTGATTGATTGATTGATTGATCGATGGATCGATGGATCGATGGATCGATGGATCGATTGATCGATTGATCGATTGGATTGATTGGTTTGATTGATTGATTGATTGATTGATTGATTGATTGATTGATTGATTGATTGATTGATTGATTGATTGATTGATTGATTGATTGATTGATTGATTGATTGATTGATTGATTGATTGATTGTTTTTTTAGGCTTGGGGAGCTGTAAGCACATGGACCACCAACCAGGTGATGACAGCTGGTGGCATTGTCAGTGGACTGGCGGTGTCAGATCTGAGTACCCTGCCTCTTAGTGGTGGTGTAGATGTCCTCACAGCTGTAGGTTATCAGGGAGTCTGGAGCGCTGATAAGGTACCTCATATATTACCACTGTGTCGTCAACTGTTCTTCACCCATTCTAGATAGTTTGCACACGAATATCTAGCTAATATATAAGAGAATAGTACAGATATTCTAGAAAGAGGCATCAACTGAGAAATATTTATTTGTGTGGTCTATTTTCAGTACTATACCTCTGTATTAAGCCATTAATTATGGGGAGGATAATATAGGCTATTTTTATACTGCTATCGGTATCATAGATATATCAAAGGAAAGCATATCTGTGGAATTAAATGATCATAACTACGACATATAAATTGACCAATTGACCCTTTTGAATTGAAGGGAGCAGATTATCTGTTTTCTCTCACCTCTGATCGTCTATCAGATGTAAATCCTAACAGGTAATACGCTTCATAATCTCCACCACACTGACACCTTGGTCAACTCCTATTTAAACCCCCACACAATTGTGTGTCAACCCTTTAAGCTTTCACGATGCATTAAAGCATCATTTTACTTTCCTGAAAACAGACTTAATTTTCCTACAACTAAGGGTTTCGGCATGCAAATTTTCATGAAACCGGCTTACCAATACATTGCAATTTTCTTTAATTTTTAAACCACTTCAAGTCATCTTCATCCACTACAAGTCGAGAATTGCGACAGCAATTCGCGGCTTGTAGTAGATGAAGATGACAATGTAAATTCAGGCTTGAAAGGGTTAATGTCGGTGTTGACTTTGTGTGTTGCAGCTCAGGCAAGTTTATGACCGTTTTAAGACCGTTGTCTTGAGTAATTCCGCAGCAAGTATGAGGGGTTGGCATCTACAAGCAATGGGTCACGTGGCTTGTGGCGCATACAGTGAAGATATTGCTCAATTCTCTTCAGACCAGTATTGGTATGTCAAATATTATTCTTTAATTGAATAATTAATATATTATTTTGTGTTTAAAATTTCATCTTTCCACGTAAAATGATGGATTTTTCTTGGTTTCATGTCTCAAAACCATACATTTCTATTTGATTTTCTACCTTTTCGTAGAGAAACATAGCTCTTGTTTACCAGTCATGAATTATTATATACCATAGTGTAATTTATTGGTCATCATGTTGCAGCATTGCCCTTTATGAGATAGGCGGTTCTATGCATTGTGATGCTGGTCAGAAGATGGCGTATGCAGAACATGCGAAAACGTGTTTTGGCAACGTAAACACCTGGACATATGGTGAAATAGAATCTGCTGGGCATATGCTGGGTACGTTAAATAAACACACTGTTAAAAAACTCTCATTGTCATCTTGGCCTTAAATCTGGCATCTGGCACTATTCATCTCGTGTTTCTCGGTTTAGCTTTAGCCATATATTGGTGCGTCGTTATTAACCCTTTAACCGTCAAATTATTCAATTTGAATTTTCACCCACTAGAAGTTGTGTCTCGCTGACGCTTCCCACAACTTCAAGTTACTGAAAATTATTCAGATTTGACAAAATGGAGATCACCTATTTTCAAATCTTGGTGATTGATGTCACGTTTTATTTTCAACATGTTTAAAAGCTGATATGCAATGTGCTAATAAAAAATGTAAAAAAAACGAATATATTCGTCACCGGCGGTTTAAGGATTAAAAATATAGCCTCTGTGCTAACTAATTATTAGAGATACATTTTAACGAACATGTGTGCTGCACATAGGTGGAGTGACACAGGCTGATTTGGGAAGTATTCCTGTGGCGAATATTCCTGCAATCCATGGTAACGTGATCGCTGGTATACCAGAAATGCAAGTTACAGTGAGTATGACATCTATATATTTATATACTTCACTAAGAAAGTCTTTAATCACTATATCAACAGATTATTTTCGAATTCATAAGCACATATTAGTCTTACAGTGATGAGTGAGACAGTTCCTAATTTGAGAAAGTGTGAACTGTGTTACATTTATAATAAGTAAAATAAAGTAAAACATAAATAAAAGATGGGGCTCAAACCTTTTGAATTGAAACTTTTTAAATGGCAGTGAATTCAGGGACATTAAGAGACACATACATTACAAGTGGGTTATATCTGAAGTATCACCTCGTCGTCATAGAGTAGATATATTGTATTTAAACCAAACATATTATGTGTTGCAGGGATTTACCGACGATCAATTAAGAGCAATGGATATCTATCAAGCCGGTTCGTTTACAAATGAGCAATACAATTCGATGTCTGAAACTTCTAGAAAGATCATTTATGACAAAATAGAGCCCATGATAGATGAATTTGGAGACCCCAGAGAAAGCGGTGAGATAGATAATTGGGTTATTTGTATTATACATATTGCTTACCCTTAGTATAATCTAACATGTTTTCGATGATAAATGTATTTCTTCTGTGTCATTTATCCTATCAAATGTGTACAATAAGCTTTCTTTACTATTGTAGGTTGTGAATTCCTTGAAGCCTCTGTGATGCTAGTAGTGACTACGGCACTAGCTTTATTTCTGAAAATCTAACGCTGAATGATGACCCTTTCCAAGCAGAGTAATCAAGAACTGTATATTTAAAACTGATTACCACTATTAGGTTTTTGATAGAGTAGATGATTATATCTAAATTAAGTATTTACAAAATTACTCATTCAAGCAATATGATATATCGAACGTTTATGTCAGAGTGTGGTAGCATGCTAAAAACAATGCCAAATATATCTGCACGGACCTCAAAGATTGTAAAATGTATCTAGAAATATCTGGAATTTCAGTTATGTTGTTAAATGATTGTGTTTGACCTCTTGAAAGCACAGAGAACGAGGTATACGATACACACACAAACTACCAGCAGGACATATTGCATAAATATGTTACATGTCATGTGTTGTCAAAAATGACATTATCTGCCGAAAATGGCAGATTATTATAAACTCTATAATAATTGGATGCGAGAGAACAACATCAGTTATTACACGAATAACAATTGCAACAGCCAAGATTTATTACGGACTATATAATCCGTCACTATATAATAAGTTATTATATGACTATTTCAAGCTACTATGGAACTTGACGATCTCGTATTATCAATCAATCAATGGGTTGTAACAGATCTGATTCAAATGTTTTACTATCCGCCCCGGTATTTCTTCGACGCATTTGCAAAGTAAACATTGCAAAGTAGAAAAGGCAAAGAATGCAAATAATTTCTCACCTAACATTAATCACAAGTGCAATACTGGGCCAACGTTAAGCCAGCATCTGAGATGATTCACCAATGGTGACCCAGCATTGGGCGAGCGTCATATACTGTTGACCGGGTTCTTGTTGACACACGTATTTTTGTGTGGCTTATTTATTAAAGCATCGACTGTGATATCTTGTAAACCGGAACACAACTTTGTTCTTTCAAAATTTTATAGATTTATCGTATGTTCGTTATCTTAACTTTCACACGCTTATTATTTATTTCGCGGGCTCAATTTATGAACCAAAACTTAATATATTAAATGTTTAAAGCATTGTTCCGCAGTATTTTCAAAGATAAGAAAAGTATACTGATGTAAGACATTTCAAAATATGAATTGAAATTTTAAAGTTATTCTTATTCTACTCGGTGATGGCATCAATAAATGTTTCGTTACATACCAGCCATCGTCTATGTTCAATTAGTACAGAAATTATTGTTGCTCCCCTGTTCCAATTCCGGTTATATTACTGCTGAGTGATATTTTTAATGTAGGCTCAAATTATATAGTTATTACTTGGATATTTTAAACATGCATTTTCAAGATCATTTCTCATGTTTCTCTTGTTATTTTATTTTACTGGCGATTAAAAGGCTCGCTCTATTATAATTTTAATGTATGTCTTCTACAGTGTATTGTAAAGATAACCACCCAGCAAACACAAGACGTTTATCCAATATTGATTCAACGTCTCGTGTTAGTTGGGGATGCAGCCTCACGCTGTGTACACCACATTGTATCGACGTTGAATCAACGTGAATAACAACTGAACATCGATACAACGTCGTGTGTCCAGTGGCTGTATGCGGTTATTTCTTGATTACGTCATGTCAACAATTGCTATGTTAAAATGTTTTAAATTCATGAGATGGATTTGTTTTGTTTGACGTGGATTTAGGGCATTTGATTGGTCGAGATTTGTCTTGACCAATGAGATGCACAAAATCTAGGCCAAGCGCTTACCGAATACCGGTTCACGGAAAAAATCATTTTATACTTGTATCTATATTTTAGAGCGGTAATCAATCGCACAACGTATTGAGATTTGCCTCAAACATTGACTAATATATCATAACTCAAGCACGAAATAAGCAATGACACACTTAATTATGCACTTTTAAAAGCTTTGTTCTCCTTGAATTGATCACATTATATTGACATTGGCGTTGATGAAAATATTCCCTAGCCTGAAATTGGAGATTTAGAAGGAATGGCAGTTGGATGATTGATTTTTTTGCTTGAGCAAAACACGTAAGCCCACAGTGCTGTCTTCGTTTGTGATACGATGAAAAGTGAAATATAGCGAGTTTAGCTACATATGCGAGTATGATATTTTTACGTGGAAAAGTTTTTATGCGTATTGAGCCTTCAACAAAACACCCCATAATAGTCAGTCTCAAATAATGTTACAAGTGAGACAAACTCGCCGGGTCTCCTTCTTCATTGACATACTTCTCTATAAAGGTTTATAAAGAGAAGCAGGGATTAGGCTATGTCTCGATTTAAAAAAAAATATAGTAAAATGTATGAAATATCAGAGTTTTGAGACTGTATATCACATACATTGCTGATAACAATGGTTGACATGCCAGGCAGGCTAATTTACACTTATAATCAATGATGCTGTGGTGAATTAATTACTGGTATAGGTTCGTGTAGGCCAGGATAGCATGAATATCATGATATGTTACAATACGCCATTATATTGACTTCTTAAATATCGGTCTAGAGCGACGCACGAAATGTTTCAAATTTGGTTAACATAACAAGCTACATAATGTTGTGTTGATGCGCTATAAGCATTGTGCGGTGATTCATAAGACATGATGATGGTTATTGAGGAATTTTCTAATCATAGTTCGTATATTCGTGCACGAAATAAACTATTTTTATTTTTAATAAATCTGATATGTTTGATAAAGTCGATGTTTTTAAAAGTGCGAAAACATTATTCTATAAAGTTAGCGTTATCCAAGACAAATATCCACTCGTTGTAATGAATTAAACTAACAAATCTATGGTTTATTATAATTTTAAATTTAACATGTAGGCCTATGGTTGAATTTGTTACACATATTTTTTAATAAATCTGACATGTTTGATATATTGATGTTTTTAATAGTTTAAAAACATTATTCTATAAATTTATCGTTATCCATGAGTAATATATCCACTCGTTGTAATAAATTAAACTAACAAATCTACGGTTTATTAGAATTTTAAATTTAACATGTATGATTGTTTTTTGTTACAAATAAAATATTGTAATGCGATTTGATAATGGGTGTTGTTAAGTTTCCTTTTCACCCCCCCCCCCCCCCTCCCCTTGCCGTGGAAGTATAAAATGGAAATAGAGCTGTTGATATTTGCCACAAATTTATTGGCAGAAAGGATAATAATGGTTTAACCCTTATAGTCGCAGTTTTTGGGAACGAAATGTGTGTTTAAACATTAAGATTTGCAGATGTTTAGTCTGAAATTAAACACATATGAGTAATTTTCACCCACTTGAAGTTGTGGGTCGCGGTAGCGAACTACAACTTCCAGTGGTTGAAAATTGTAATTATTTAATTTAGCGGTTTAAAGGTCAATAGTCATAAGCAGATGCGAAAATACAACTCTATTTAATACAAATTATCCCAACTATGCACTGCTAATGCGACTAGATTTCCTGTCGACGACCTCCATGCATAATCTACTGAGATGCACGTGCAGTCGGTGTGTGGTCGGCGACATCACTCGCCGTGTTCGGCATCGTGTGAATTAAAATGACAAATTCATACTCCATCCAGCCGCCGCTATCTGCAATTTCAACAATATCAATATCATGATAATTCTAATGAATGGATCAACATTAGAAATTTCTGATTTCCTACTAATTGATATGCAACTTTTTTTCTGTGGTTTCTTTATGATGTATGGAATTATTTTAAAATGTCCACAAACGCATCACATGCATGCTATAATCGTTTCTCCATTTCTCTGTTACAAATTCGTTGTTCGTGTTAGTTTTCCACTTAAATGAATCAGCACAACAATTTAATGCTCGTTATCAGAATCTTATGGTCACTATCCGACAAGATTCGATGTAAATTCTACCTTCCTCGGCGCCTGACATAACCTACTTTTAGCTGGAAACTCAATACAAGTTGGGGAAACCGTGTTTGCCTCTATGTCAGCCATATTCGGTATAAAATAAATAATACTGTTTAATATGTAGAATAGGGTCATAAGTAATTCCGTGGGAATCTCATGGTAAAGCGACACAAACAGGCTAAAATCGTAAAAAAAATCGATAATTTTATTTTGGCTTCCTAATTAATATGACCATATGATATAAACATGTCCATAGGCTAGAACTGCAAAAGTTTTAAATTTTTTGTGCTGCGCCTTTACCAGTTAAGCGAGATATGGGGACGAAATTCCAGTATTTCTTATTTTAGACATGCATGTCCGAAATAAGAAATCGGGAATTTCGTCTCTATATACCGCTTAACTGGTAAAAACACAAAAATTCAAAAACTTTTGTCTTGCTTCATATGGTCATAATAGAAAGCCAAAATAAAATCATCGATTTGTTTATGATTTTAGCCTGATTGTATCGCTTTAATTCTTGCCACCTACGTTTTTATTGTTCAGAATGTTATGCTGATTCCAGAAAATAGGGTGTCATTTTTTTAGGTCCCCTTAAGGTCATTTTTCGACCCCTAGATGTCATGACCCCTAGATCTCATTTATTTTTTAAACACATGTCTTCCTAGTCGTTCAACACATCAAAATGACCGAAATTGTTGAGGAAATGTCATCAAAATTGAAAAAAAAACATTTTCTGCCCTCTAGAGGTCATTTTAAGGTAAACTATTGCAAAGTTTTCAAATATACATCGGCCAGAATCGGTCACCATGCACCCCCCCCCCCCCTCCACACACACACCACTCACTCACACCGACTTTGTTTAAGCTTTGAGATGTCCAAAACATGAAATGAGATGTTACCAGTACAAAAATAGAAACGAACTTTATATTTTGACCGCTTTTATGGGGGTGCCCCCAAACCTGTCTGGAATTAAGGGGTATAGGGTTACGTAAGCGTCTGTGGTTGATGTTCTGATTAACCAATCTGCACATGTGATATACCATATAACAGATAATTACATTCCCATACTCATAATACATCACCCAGTAAATTGTTGTCTCTCCACATACGCTCAAACATGTTTATTTTATAAAATAATCATAATAAACAGCGAAACAACTGGTCAACATGGTCATTAAAAACAACATATTAAATGATAGTTATTGGACATAATGTTTTTGAACCCAGATATGTTTATGCTTAAAAATGTGTGTTATGTATATTTATAAATGTCATACATATTTTTTAATGAAAGAATATTGCATCCTTTTATGAAAATAAGTCTATTTAGCCTGGGCTGAAATCTGAAACATAAAACTTTGCTTGGGAGTTTAGTGTATACTTTTGTATTCACTTGATTTTACATAATTTGCATGTACTTAATGCGAATCTGTCGGATAACGTTCTATATTTGGAAACCTTCACCTTCAAATTAGCAAAACACAAAATGACCACCATAATGTTAAAAAAAAACGATATTTTCTATAGTTTGTCGCACATAAACGCACAATTTATGGTGTCTGCAAGATTTTTAATTCATATTTTTTTTTCTTGTGTCTTTGGAAAGAAATGACCTTTATTTGACCTTTAGATTCAAGACATCCGCCGTTTTTTATGTATTTACTGCTACTATAATTATACTGATAAACATGTTGACGATAATTTGACGTATTTGTGTTAACATAGTGGATTAGGACTAAACGTTACTGACAAGTAAATTTGAAAGAAAAAATCCAAAAAGGCCGCTAAATTTACCTCCATATTAACAAGAAACAAAATGTAAATTAAACCTAAAACAACCATTTCTGTTGTTTATTGTTCATCGTCTGATCTATAGTTTATCGTAAAATCCAAGATGGACACCATTTTGCATATTTACTATTAAAATAATGATGTCATTCTAAATACTAAGCTTAGCAAAGTATGTTTGAATATACTATACATAAACACAGTTTCGAATGCCTTGCAACATAATTTGCGTATTACGTGTCTATTTTTTAGATTCCCATTAAAAAAATGATGTTTATGATATTATAGTTCACGTGCTTAAAAACTTTTTTATTTGTGTGTTAGTGGTAATCATTTTGAATTTGAAGGTCAAATAAAGGTCATTCTGATCGAAAAACATAAGACATCAATTTATCAAATCAAAATCATTTAGAAACCAGAAATCGTGAAATAATTTGGTTTTGGCTGTCATTTTTTCTATTGTTTCTTTAAAGAAATATATACTTTTATACGACAGATTCGAATTCAGCACACACAAATTATGTAAAAACAAGCGGGAGAAAAATATAGACTTAATTGCAGAGCAAACTTAAATGTTTCATATTTCAACCCAAAATAAATACACACATTTCTAAAAAAGTCAGCAATATTTTTAAATTAAAATATATTAGCAATGTGCTATGTACAAATCTAAATACCACTCATTTTGAAGGATATACACATCAGGGTTTAGAAAACATAGGGCAAATAGATATATATGGCCAATAATTATTTTTTATTAAGTCGTTTTCATTGATCATGTTTACTAGTTTGTTTTGTTGTCGATTTTGATTATTTGTAATAAAATAATGTGTAAACGTATTTGTAGACATAACTGTTTAATCCACTGCGTCATGCAATAGGCTACATCAGTAGTTATCTTTTATATGGTATATTACATGTGTAAATTGGTAAGCTAGAACTGCAACGACAGACGTTTGCGCAACCCTAACCTCTAATTTTAGGTTCGGGGGTACCCCCACATAAGCGGTCAAAATATATATTTCGTCCCTATTTTTAGCTCCCGCCGTCACCGTAGGTGAGACGGAGGGAGCTATGGATTCCGCCTCCGTTTTTTTTTGCCTCTTCTTTTGCCTATAACTTTGTGAGAAAATAAGCTAGGATAACAATTTTTGGTATGTGGGTTACTTCCAGGTGGATAATGGACAGGTTAAAATATTTTTAATCTGAATTTAATACGCAAGGTCGCAGAGTAGAAAATGATGATGTTACGGCGTTGGGCCGTTGGGCCGTTGGGCCGTCCGTAAACAATTCTTTTCCGGAGCATATCTCTGAAAGTACTTGTCCGATTGTCTTCAAATTAATTTTACACACAACACCCCTAGGGGGTCTAGTTGTGCCTATTGGGGTATTTGAACTTTGACCTACTTCTGGTTTAGAACTATCACCTATTTAGACGTTTTGACGCGCACTTCGTTTCCGGAGCAGATCTCGAAAAGTACTGGGCCGATGACAGTCATATTGCACATACATGTTCTCTAAGGTCCCTAGTTGTGCCTTTTCAGGTTTTTGGACCTTGAAGTTGACCCAGCGCTTTGACCTGATTTACAACATCGGTAAATCCGACTGAAAGATTTTGCGGAATATCATGAAAACGGCTCAAGATAGCTACACCATTACTATAAAACAAATTGTGAGGTTTCAGGAGAGGATGCATCTTGAAAAATTTCAAGTCGATAAAATAAAAAATGGCCGCCTATCGGCCATTATTCACCTCGACAGGCCTGATATTGCGGAATATCATGAAAACCGCTCAAGATAGCTACACCATTAATATCAAATAAATTGTAAGGTTTCAGGAGAGGATGCATCTTGAAAAATTTCAAGTTGATAAAATTCAAAATGGCCGCCTATCGGCCATTATTCACCTCGACAGGCCGATATTGTGGAATATCATGAAAACCGCTCAAGATATCTACACCATTACTATAAAACAAATTGTAAGGTTTCAGGAGAGGATGCATTTTGAAAAAATTCATCTCGTCCAAGTTCAAAATGGCCGCCAATCGGCCATTATTCACTTTCACATGGCCGTTATTTGGTAAACCGTGCTAGATGGCTAGACCATTACTATAAAACAAAATGTGTGATTTCAGGAGAGGATGCATCTTAAAAAATTCGACTCGATAAAATTCAAAATGGCCGCTTATCGGCCATTATTCACTTTCACATGGCCGATATTTGGTCAACCGTGCTAGATGGCTAGACCATTACTATAAAACGAAATGTGAGATTTCAGATGAGGATGCATCTTGAAAAAATTGGACTTGATCAAATTCAAAATGGCCGCCTTCTCGGCCATTATTCATTTTCAAATGGCTGATATTTGGTAAGCCGTGCTAGATGGCTGGACCATTACCTGATTACTATAAAACAAAGTGCGAGTTTTCGGGGGAGGATGCACCCTGAAATTTTTTACCTTACGAATTCAAATTGGCCGACAATCAGCATTATTTACCTCGATAGGCCTGATATCAGGTAAACCGTGCCAGATAGCTAGACCATTGTTATAAAACAAAATGTGACGTTTCGGAAGAGGATGCCTTTTCAAAACTTTCGACTCAATCGAATTCAAAATGGCCGCCTATCGGCCACTATTTACTTTCACATTGCTGATATTTGGTAAACCGTGTTAGATAGCTGGACCATTACTATAAAACAAAATGTGAGATTACAAAAGAGGATGCATCTTGAAAAAAATTGTAGATCAAATTCAAAATGGCCGCCTATTGGCCATTATTCACTTTCGCATAGCCGTTATTTGGTAACCGTACTGGATGGCTAGACCATTACTATAAAACAAAATGTGAGATTTCAGGAGAGGATGCATCTTGAAAATTTTTGACTTGATCAAATTCAAAATGGCCTCCTATCGGCCATTATTCACTTTCACATGAGCGATATTTGGTAAACCGTGCTAGATGGCTAGACCATTACTATAGAATGAAATGTAAGATTTCAGCTGAGGATGCATCTTGGAAAATTTTGACTTGATCAAATTTAAAATGGCCGCCTGTAGACCATTATTCCCTTTCACATGACCGATATTTGGTAAACCGTGCTAGATAGCTAGACGATTACTATAGAATGAAATGTGAGATTTCGGCTGAGGATGCAGCTTGAAAAATTCTGACTCGATCAAATTCAAAATGGCCCCCTATCGGCCACTATTTATTTTCACATGCCCAATATTTTGCAAACTGTGTTAGATGTTAGTCCATTACTACAAAACAAAATTTGAGGTTTCGGGGGAGGATGCACCCTAAGTTTTTAACTAGTTTATATCGAATTCAAAATGACCGTAAATCAGCTATTAGTTACCTCGATTGGCCTGATATACAATTACTGGGATACTGATTAGGATCATTAATTTCAATGGAGGTTTGCAATCTCTGACAGACTGTCTAGTTCTTATCTTACTCTTAGACTGGGCTTCTTAGACCTAGAAGTCTTGCGTCTTGATTTTTGACCTAGCCTAGGACTACATTAATAACCCTACACAAAATTGCTTAAATCAAATTCTAATTCGGAGCGGGAGCTCCTGGACTTATGTAGTCTTGTTTCACTGGTAACATCTCATTTCATGTTTTGGACATATCAAAGCTTAAAAAAAGTTGGTGTGGGTGAGTAGTGTGTGTGTTTTGAATTTGATCAAGTCGTTTTAAAAAATTCCCGTGTGTTTTTAGGGTCATGACTTTTAAGAGCCCGGAAATGATCTTTAGACGTGTTTTTTCTTTATAATGCTATTTAATTTCACAACTGTTTACTTATGACTATTTAGTTCTCTTTTACATTCGTTTGCTTATATGGTATATATGCTTGATTACTTGTTTTACCATATCACGTTTTCTGAACCAGCACAATTTGTTCCAGTCAGCATACACGTCGCGGTTTGTAAGGTCCAAAGATGATCTTAGGCAGCGGGTCCTGTGTTTGTGTTTTGCTTGAATTTTGTTATTTGTTTGCTTTTGTTTTCTTTTACACAATTACGTTTCCATATTCTCCATACAAATGTACCAACAAATTATTTGATCTCAATATGCATGAAATTATATCTACTATCGTCTTTCACAATGGCAGGAGATAATACACATATCAGAGGCTTAGAGTGCAACCAAACAAACTCTTTAAACTACGTCCTCAATAATGATGTTGGCAATGGCGAGGGGTCTATTGAAATTATTAAACACTCTCTTTACTTTGATAATGAAGAATTCATACAATTTTCTGTAGATAAAAGAAACCAGTTTACTATGTTCAGTTTGAACATTCAGTCTATAAATGCTAAATTTGCCCAGCTTCAAATATTTCTTAAAAAATTGTATGACAAATCATGTCATTTTGATGTCCTATGTTTACAGGAAACCTGGTTAAACGAAAAGAGTTGTTTTTCATTATTTGATATCGAGGATTACAATTTTATACCACAAAGTTCTCTTTGTAGCGCGCATGGTGGTCTGGCTTTTTATTTGCACAAAAAATATGTGTTTAAAAAAAATACCCATTTATGTCCAGTCCGAGGTCTGGGAAGGTTTATTTATCGAAATTCCAGAACATACCCTTAATAAAAATAATATAATTGGAAACAGATACAGACCTCCGCGTGATCGCTATGAAAACTACCAAACTTTTATAAATGAACTAACGCCAATCGTATCTGGTCTTGAATCGAGAAATTGTGAGGTATTTTTAACTGACGATTTCAATATTGATTTGTTAAAAATCAAGAAAAAAACTATTTTTAGTGAATTTTTTGACGTGATGATTTCTCATAGCTTTTACCCTAAAATCACCTTACCGACCAGATTTTCAAATAACAAAAGGGACCCTTATTGACAAAATTTATTGTAAGCTTTCATCAAAATCTATCAACAGCTCTTCAGGAATTTTAATAAGTGGTCTTTCTGATCACCTCCTATATTTTCTTTCAATAAACTTATGTAAAAATCGTGAAATACATGATAAATTTATTTACACAAATAAACATTCAAGTGATTCGTTTAATAAATTTAAAGGGGCGGTTGCTGCCGCTGAGATTCTAGAAAAAATGAATAGTGATATGAATGAGGATCCGAATTACAATTACGATATAATTCATAACACTCTTGTAACATTAAAACAAAAATATTTAATAAGCAGAAAAAATAAATTCAATAAAAGAAAACAGACATTTTTCGAGTGGATTACCACAGGAATAGTGAATTCAATTAATTTTCGAGATAAATTATACAAAAAGCTAAAGAACACCGACATAAACTCTGTAGAATTTGAAGCAAGAAAAATTAATTTACGTACCATTAATGTTATACTAAACAGAAATATCTACTTGGCGAACAAATCACAATTTGTTTGATAAGTATAAGCGCGATAATAAAAAGACCTGGTCAACTATTAGCACTATATTACATAAAAAGGCGAAGAAAATCACTCCTGAATATATCATTAAAAATGTACTACTCATAGAAGAAACGGAATCGATTGTTAAAAATGTTAACGATTATTTTGCAAATATTGGCCCGAACTTAGCAGCAAAAATTAAAAATTGTCATGGTAACTCGCATAAAAATTATCTCCGAAATCCGTCTCTGCTAAAATTTAGTTTCACTACGGTTGATCAATCTTGTATTTCTAAGATAATTGATGATTTTGCTCCAAAAAATAGTTCTGGACATGTTGAGATTTCCAATTCGTTAATAAAGCTTATTAAAGATCACCTTGTTATACCTTTGACACTTACTGTGAACCAATCTCTGACGACGGGGCATATTTCAACAAAAATTAAAAATAGCCAAAGTTTCTGCCCTATATAAAAATTCTGATGCAACAATCATTGAAAATTATAGACCTATTTCTCTTCTTACAGTTATATCAAAAAAATTTGAAAAAGTTATTTTTCAGCAAATAAATAAATATTTTACAGAAAATAAATTATTCAATATTAGCCAATATGGCTTCCGTAAGAATCATTCCACTGAATTAGCTGCCCTTGAATTAATTGACAGACTAACAACGTATATGTATACTGGAGACATCCCTATAACCATTTTTCTCGACCTAAGTAAAGCTTTTGATACATTGAATCACTCCATTTATTAAACAAATTAAAACACTACGGTATTAAGGACGGTGCATTAAATCTTTTAAATAGTTACTTGGAAACAATTTGTACAACAAATTATTTGTACAATTTTTTTCCTATCCGAAGACTAGATTTGATGTTGTTTATAAACAACGTCAAATCTAGTCTTCTTCCGGTTAAAACAGGTGTGCCACAAGAATCTATTATTGGCCCACTTTTATTCATCATATATCTAAATAATTTTACAAAAAAAGTAATATATTTAAAATTATAACGTATGCCGATGACAGTACACTTTTAGCCAAACTATGTGTCTTCATTAATCGTGATAATAAGAAAAATATTAATGTTTTGCTAAATAGAGCATTAGAAAAAATTTGCGTTTGGCTGAAAATTAATAGGCTGTCACTTAGCACCAGTAAATCCAAATTTATCCTTTTTTATCAGCGCAGAAAAAGAGTAACAATACCTAACAATAAGATTAATAATAGGCCTACTAATTTACAATGTATCGATAATATAATTTTTTGGGGGATTAACATTTAATAAACATCTAGGCTGGGCCGATCTTGTCAACAAACTTTCAAATAAAATATGTAAATATCATTGGGATTATGAACAAATTTCAGCTGCCACGAAACATTTTACTTACTATTTGTAATTCACTTATATTATCTCAACTTAATTACTGTTTCCTTGCCTAGGGCTTTCGTCAAAACATTTATATAAACTTCAAAAACGGGCCATTAGAATTATTGATAAAAGTCATAGGTTTTCACATACCAATCCATTATTCAAAAAATAAAAAAAATAAAAAATTCATGACATTCTTCATTTAAATCAGCTGAAATTTTACAATAAATTATTAAATAATCAATTACCAGAATACTTTGACTCCTTAAACATGCCCAGAAACTGTACTTATCACAATTATAACACTCGCCATTGTCAAAATCTTCGCCCTATTTGACCCAAACCGGAGTTCTGTAAAAATGTCTCCGTTATAATCTACCTAAAATTATCAACACTACTTCTACTAATATTATAAATACAATTTTCACGCATTCCTTTGATAGTGTTTGTAGATACATTAAATTGGGTCTCCTTGAAAATTACACAGATATTTGTATTGTTGAAAACTGTTATATCTGTCATCGTTTGGCTGCCCAATAATTAACTCTAACCTCTTAATGTCTTTAAAATATCAGGTTTATACATTGTCAATGATTTCATCATTTGGATCATTTTTCTTTTTTTTGGCTTGTTTATGAGAATTTATTTACATTAATTTGTTTGATGTATATGGTATTTTTTTCTTTTTTACTGTATGTATGTTTATTTTTTTGTATTTTTATTATGTAAAATGTTTGGAACTTCTTCTTTTTCTTCTTCTTCTTCATGGTGGCATGCCGGTGAATCTTGTGTAGAGGCTAACGCTATCGATTTGCCAAAATCACATTGAAAAGAAGTATTACACTCACAAATGAGACGTTATAATTTATATCTATACCTAAAGAGGACCTTGAATGGATTACCCATTCAAAAACAAACCGAAATAAGGAATTACACTGGTTCCTATTTATATTTGTTTTTCGAATTTTTTAACTTGAAATTGGTCTTACCTTGATGACAACTTTTAGTCCGGGAGGCAGGTCGATTTATCTGACCGTCTTAGTCAGTAGAGTTTTTCAACTTTTTCTTGCATGAAATTTTGTCTAGTTTTCTAATCTCGTACTCTTACTTGCACATCACTGTGCACAACTCCACAAATTAAAGGTTTCCATGGTGATTTCTTTTTGCCAAATATGGCGAAAGAATGTGGTGAATCTCTAAGTAAAAGTAATAAGCTAGCATAATACTCCTTTAAAATGCAGTGGATATGTAAAACCAATGCAAAATGTAAATATGTACACCTACTCTCAAGCATGATTACAAATACAGTGAAATGCAAGGTTTGAAGGCTACTATGGTTACCATGGAAACCACTTTTCATAAAATAGATTGTTTGCAATATATGTATGTCATGATAATGGCACAAGTTGTTTTGTTAAACGTTCAATGTGTATATAATTGCAATTTTCTGGAATATAAATGCAGATATTATATATCTTGATATAAATTTATCTATATGTAGTATACTCTCTACTAAACATTTAAACGCTGAAACCCGGGCACCACCCCCACCACTCCGCTGAATTCCCAGTGAGGAAGGAGCGTCAAAAATATATAATATTTTGTGCAATCATAATTATCTGAGTACATCAGCAATATCCCAGCCTAAGAAGAAATCAAATTTGGGCTGGTGCTATACGGTAATGGGATATCACCCCGAGGTCATGTTAAGGTCACTCCAAGGTCATCTCAAGGTCAAACTGGTAAAGCTTAGGAAAATTTGCACTTTTTAACCCTTCTAGTCCGACAGATCGACGCCTAATCTGGGATTGACCCATATTTAGAGTATAATTAGTTTTAAGGCTGATTATTGATGATCAAGTGAACTGCTGGTGGACATTTTGAAAGTCAATATGGTTCCCATGGAAACCACTTTTCATAAAACAAATTGTTTGTAATATATTTATTCTCTAATATTAGCAAAAATTGTTTTGTTGAAATTGTTTTCTCTTAGTCTCGATTTATCTCACCGTCTTAGTCAGCCGTGGGATGGGGCTATGCGCTTTTGGGATATTATACCAAGGCCATGTCAAGGTCACCCCAAGGTTACTCAAGGGAAAAATGGTTAGAATTATAGAAATATTCGCTTTTTGCACTTTTAAGCTCATATAGTCCGGCAAATATATATAAGCACCTATTATGGGCTTGACCCCTTTTCAGGGTATAATTATTTTTAGGGCTGATTATAGATGACAGGCCTAAGGCTATATATATTCAGAAACGTTCAGATGAAATCCTGTCAGCGGCAAAATTAAGTAGTAAAGTCAATTTCAAGGTCAAATATGGTTTTGTAACAAATAAACATAGGAAAAAGTGTCATACCTCTTTTTCGTGTAATTTTGACTGACAAATTCATTACCGATATTATTTTCATGATTCAAGATCAATTTCAAGGTCAAGTGATCAAAAAAAAACCTTTTATGAAACAAAGAAAGGAAGAAGTGTAATACCTTTTTTTGTGTGATATTGACATATTATTTTGACGGTATTATTTTGATGACTTAGGCCTAGATAAACTCGTTTCGGGTGCTATCGACTGGATAATCTAATTCTCTTTGGATTTTAAGGATTAAACATGCTTAAGGTGAAAAAATCAAGTTGGCTATGAAAATGTTAAGGAACAACAAAAGAATACAAATAAAAGGGCAGCTGTCGTAAAATAGAAATGAAAAGGTGTCTGGGAGCGATGGGAAGGCATTAAAGAGCGATGGGGGAGGCGTTTGGGAGTGACAAGAAGGTGTTAGAAGGCGATCCAGAGGCGCTAAAGGGCGACAAAAAAGTGTTAAAGGTTGAGGAAAAAGCATTTAAAAGGAGACAGAGATGCATTAAAGGCCAACTGGGAGGCATTAAAGGGTAATAAAGATGCAATAAAAGGTGATGAAAAGGCGTTCAAGGGTGACGGAGAGACGTTAAAGGGCGTTAAATAGAAATGAAAAGGTGTCTGGGAGCGATGGGAAGGCATTAAAGAGCGATGGGGGAGGCGTTTGGGAGTGACAAGAAGGTGTTAGAAGGCGATCCGGAGGCGCTAAAGGGCGACAAAAAAGTGTTAAAGGTTGAGGAAAAAACATTTAAAAGGAGACAGAGATGCATTAAAGGCCAACTGGGAGGCATTAAAGGGTAATAAAGATGCAATAAAAGGTGATGAAAAGGCGTTCAAGGGTGACGGAGAGACGTTAAAGGGCGACGAAGAGGCGTTAAAGTGCAAGAGGTGTGTGTTGAATGATGATGGGAGCGCGTTAATGCGAAATGGGGCTGAGGCGTTAACGGGCGCTGGAGAGGCGAGGACGCATCAAAGGCAATGCAGAGGCATTTAAAGGTGACCAAGCTAGGTGCTAATTGGGGATGCATGGAAGGGCGACGAAGAGACATTAAAGTGTGTCGAGGAAGTGTTGGGACAGGGTTAAAGAGCGATGCGGAGGCGCTAAGAGGAAATGGGGGGGCGCTTAAGGGGGACGAAAAAGTGTTAAATTGCGACAGAGAGTTGTTAACAGTCCATGGAGCGTAAAATGGCGTCATAGAGACATTAAAGGACAATGAGAGGCGTTATTTAAAGGGCGACAAAGAAGCATAAAGGGCGAAGCAGATGTGTTAAATGGAGATGGTATATGTGTGAGAAAGCGATAAAAAAGCGTTAAAGTGCGATGGGGTGACGTTTAAGGGCGAGGAGAAGGTGGTGCAGAGGCATTTAAGGGCAGCGAGAAGGCATTAAAGGCCAACAGAGAGGCGTTAAGGGGCAATGGGGAATCATTTAAGGACGATGAAGAGGCGTTAAAGTGCGACGTGGTGCGTTGAAAGGTGGCAGAGAATCATTAAAGGTCGACGAGGAAGCGATAAGTGACGATGGGAAAGCAGTAAAGGGAGATGGGGAGGCGTGAAAGGGCAATTGAGAGGCGTTAGATGGTGATGGAAAGGCAATAAAGAACGATGGGTGACGATAAGGCATTTAAGGGCAACGAGAAGGCGTTAAGGGGCGATAGAGAAGCGTTAAAAGACGCCAGAAAAACGTTAAATGTTGATGGAGATGCTTTAAAAGGCGACATAGAGGCGGTAAAGGGCAATAAGGAGGCATTATATGGCAAGAATAAGGCGAAGTAGAGTTGTTATTGGGCAACGGGGAGGCGTTAAAGGGCAAAAAAAAAGCATAAAGGGCGACACAGAGGCGTTAAATGGTGATGGAAATATGCTAAAAAGCTCTGGGGATGCGTTAAAGGGCGATGGGGAGGAGTTTAAATTTAATGTGAAGACATTCAAGGATGATTCAGAGGCGTTAAAGCATGAAGGGGTGCGTTAAAAGGTGGCCGAGAGGCATTAAAGTTTTACGAGGAAGCATTAAATGACGATGGGAAAGAGTTAAAGGGTGATGGGGAGGCGTTAAAGGGCAATTGAGAGGCGTTAGATAGTGATGGAAAGGCCACCAAGAACGATGGGTAGGCGTTAAAAGGTGATGAGAAGGCATTTAAGGGAAACGAGAAGGTGTTAAGGGGCGATAGAGAAGCGCTAAATGAGGCCAGAACAACGTTAAATGTCGATGGAGATGCTTTAAAAGGCGACATAGAGGCGTTAAAGGGCAATGGGGAGGCGTTATATGGCAAGAATAAGGCAAAGTCGAGTTGTTATTGGGCAACGGGGAGGCGTTAAAGGGCAAAAAAAACCATAAAGGGCGACACAGAGGCGTTAAATGGTGATGGAAATATGCTAAAAAGCTCTGGGGATGCGTTAAAGGGCGATGGGGAGGAGTTTAAATTTAATGTGAAGACATTCAAGGATGATTCAGAGGCGTTAAATCGTGGAGGGGTGCTTTAAAAGGTGGCCGAGAGGCATTAAAGGTTGACGAGGAAGCATTAAATGACGATGGGAAAGAGTTAAAGGGTGATGGGGAGGCGTTAAAGGGCAATTGAGAGGCGTTGGATAGTGATGGAAAGGCCACCAAGAACGATGGGTAGGCGTTAAAAGGTGATTAGAAGGCATTTAAGGGAAACGAGAAGGTGTTAAGGGGCGATAGAGAAGCACTAAATGACGCCAGAAAAACATTAAATGTTGATGGAGATGCTTTAAAAGGCGACATAGAGGCGTTAAATGGCAATGGGGAGGAGGTAAATGGCAACAAAAGGGCAGCAGTGCGGATTGCACGGTTGTATACCTAATCATTACGCATTACCTATATAATCATTACGCATTTAGTACACATCACCCATAAACTGATAAACGTGACATTTTACTTGACTTTGACATAACCCTCACGTTTATTTTGGGCGGCATCCATGCAGTAAAACACAACCTCAACTCATGTCAACCTCCATATCCAATTATATATCAATCTTTTGCGATGGAAGCCCAAGCTGATGCTACACGCTGCTGCATAATTGTAATTTTGCTTGTTCAATTGAGCATTGAAGAATGGGGGTTTAATGAGGGCAAACATGGAGGCATTACCCCTCCCAATATCAGCACTACCATAGATTTCCTAAAAATGTGTGCTGAAATGATACCCGACCAAGTATGTGTCAACATCAGTCCTTTCTAATGGATGACTGCACCACTGAACAGCTTGAAATTGCTAAAAAGTGCGTATTTTCAATCTTTTTTGCGAGTTTGACCTTGAAATGACCTTGATGTGACCTTGCCATGACCTTGGTGTTAACTACCAGTAAAGCACAACTCGTTCTCGTGCTATTATTTGCTCATAAGCTAAGATCCTGCTGGTGTCTTCATACAAATCTGACATTACCTGATTACAAAATATTCTAATTTTTGTTCACCCCCCCCCCCCCCCGGAATTCAGCGGTGGGGATGCAAGTGTGCCCAGGAGTTCAGCGTTAAAAGGGTTAAAGGGCGACAGAGTGGCGTTAAAGGATGACGGAACATTGCTAAATATCGATGAAGAGGCGTTAAAAGTCTACATAAAGGCATTAAAGGGCAATGTGGAGGCGCTAAATACGATGAATGGGCACTGAAAGGCGACAGAGAGGCGCTAAATGGCAATGGAAAGACATTGAAGAACGACAAAAAGGCAGGCTGTAAAGGGTGACGGAGGGGCATTAAAGAGTGACGTGAAAGCCTTCAATATCAACATAATACCGGTAAACATTGAAGGGAGACTCAGAGGCATTAGATGGTGATGGGAAAGCGTTAAACAGTGATGTGGAGGCGTTAAAAGGCGATGAGAAGGCATTAAAGGACAACGAAAAGTGTACAATGTCGATGGAGAGGCATTGAACAGCGACGTAGAGATGCGGTAAAGGGCAATGGGAGATGTTAAATTGCGACAAAGAGGTACTAAATGGTGACAGAGAGCGGAGTTATAGGGCAATGGAGCAGCGAATATACGCTAAAGGGCATCGCAATGTATGAAGAGCGGTGGAAAGTAGGCGAAAGTGCTGCGGGGTGCGGTAAAAAATTACGCTCAGGCATTAAAGGGCGATGTATAGGCGTTAAAGGGCGACGACGAAGCTTTAAAGGGCAACGATGAGAAGCTAAAGGGTTACATTGCAATTAACGTTTTAAGATGAAGTTGTATCATAATAGTAATAAAAAAACATAAATGGATTTTCCAGGTTGTTAAGTTAGGTTGGTTATCTCTTTTTACACTAAAAGTAGGTATTACACTTGTTCTTCTAAAGCTTCAGTCATATTTTTGGTAACGTACAATTGACGTTTTAAACTTGAAGATGGCCTTTAATGATCAAAGTTATTACAGAAATTGATTTTCCAATTAAAATCACATCAAACATTTGCTTGCTGCTACTTGTATTTGTTAAAAATCATATTTTTTCATTTTTGATTTTGCTAATCGACCTTTGACCTTGAATATGACATGGAATCACCAAAATAATGCCATAAATGAATTACCCAGTCAAAATCACACCAAGAAGAGGTATTATTTGTATTTGTTAAAAAATATACTGTCATGAATTTGACCTTTCCACTTTAAAGATGGCTTTCGAAATCCAAAATAATACCCTAAATTTATTTTCCAGTCAAAATCCCACAAAAGAGGTATTAAATATGTCCTAGCTATATTTGGTAAAAATCATATTTTCTCTCACTTGACCTTGAAATTGACCTTTGACCTTGAAGATAACCTTGAATCTTGCAAATAATAAAATATAGAAATTTGCCAGTCAAAATTACACGAAAAATTTGGTATTGCACTTGTTCCTACCTTTTTTTTTGAAAAATCATATTTGTACTTGAGTTAACCTTTGACCTTGAATTTGGCCTATAACGCAAATTTCTCAAGGTTGACAATATGTCATTCGACAGTGTGTCAGGCTCGGGGCGAGTACTGGAAAAAGTACTCGAGTACAAGTACAAGTACAAGTACAAGTACTGGATTTTCAAAAGTACTTGAGTACAAGTACAAGTATTTTTAAAAGTACTTTAGTACAAGTACCGAGTACTTTGATTGTAAACTCCGGGTGTAAACTGTAATTAATTACAATAAATTTATTCAATAAATAATTGATTATAATATATTTTACTTCATGTTGATATATGTGACCCGATCTGGCGAAATGAGTCTTAAGTCACACTTTGGCAAACGATTATTGAGAAAATGGAGTGGAAATGAAAATTTTTCTATTCAGTTTATTTCAATACAATTGTGTGGTATTTTCCAAAAGTGCACAAATTGCTTTTTTGAACTTCAAATGCCATTTTCACAAAATAGTTACACACGCTACAGAGTTGTGTGATATATACTATTTTAAAGGTAATTTTGTGTAGGTGCGGTATATCTTTATAACCCCAATATTTAAATATGCGACTTAGACTCATTTTATCAGAGCGGGTAACATGTATATATATAATATTAGTGATGAAAATAATATTTTATGAGACAGGCCCATTATTGATATTGCATATCTGATGCCATGTCCCAGCCAATAGTATAATAATGCATTTTCCTAATGCAAAATTGCATTTCAGTGTACAAAGTATTGTATTATATACTAATATATAAATTGTCTGTGTCTAAAGCTTTACGTAGCAAAACACGCTAGGTTGAAAACTTGCCGCAGTCCTAATGATTGTAAAATTTTAGGCCAGTGCCGCCAACATTTGGCCGCCACTGTAATAAACGCTTTGATAAGCCTGAACACACATTGTGTCATGGGAAAGATCAAGGCTATTAAGGGTACACGATCACAATTCTGCCCTGAAAAACCAAAAGGCACTATCTGCTTACTTTTAAAGTAAACAGAATTGTCTTTTGTCTGTGAACGGCAGAATTGTTTTACGATAACAGGCACTTGTTATCAAATCAAATGTATTACCATAATACATGTATATCCGTACAAGATTCAGCCCGGGCATCCGCTGAAAATTAGCCTATTATTAGTTTAATTTTTTTTTTTGAGGAGCACCTCACTATTGTATTTATTTTTATACTCGGTCTGTCATCACATTTCGGGGACGGAAAGGGTTATAGGAAGCCGCCGTAGGCCTACAATTGACTCATTATGTAACCTCACACCTTTAACCCTTACGCGACACTAACGTGTTCAATTATAATTTCCCCCCATTTGTAGCTATTATTGCTGTCTCAATTTGTATCTTCAAATGACAAACTACATAATCACGATATAAAAAAATAGACAAATAAAAAAATTAGGTTGTTTAGTTCGCTAGACACCTGACGTCTTGAAACAATTGTGCATAATTTTGCTTACTTTAATTTTTTCTTGTTTTTAGTATATACAGGGATCCAATTTTTTTTGGATGAGCCGTATTATGTGATTTGTAATAGGGGCCTGTCTTATTTTGCGGTATTATTACCTCGGTCATTTTTGTTTGAGCAGTACTGTTATTTCATGTGTTAATCCCATTTACTTCTCGGTACAATGCTGTTCAATTCTTGGCCCATTGTCTTGGACATTGGCCCGGCAATGTAAGGTCACTGTAGATAAGACGTCGCGTTGTCGCGGTCGTGTTTTTTGGTACTCACACAACATTGGTACCGGTACAGAGTTGTATGAGTTGTATGAGCTATGGCAGTTTTAAGAATAGCTATTTAATTATCTTGCAAACTACACGAGGATGCTAGTATATACAAGGCAGAACAATAAATTAGCATCATGATATTGTAAAAAGGTGCACTTCTGTTATAAGTTGGTGTAAGTAATCAGACTAGTTTTGAAATAATTTTAAAGTATTAATTAAATCATTTTTCAATATAATAGCTAAATGGATGGTAAACGAATCCTTAACTGAATGTTCCATATCCCGCTAAAGTGATTTGTGGTTTGTATGTTAGCTATTTTGGATCAATTTAAGATGACTAGTACTCGTAAAGTACTCGTAAGTACTCGTTAAAAATAATTTTATTTTTAAAAGTACTTGAGTACAAGTACGAGTACAAGTACTTTTTAAAAGTATGAGTACCGAGTACCGACGAGTACTGCACAATCGGTACTCGAGTACCAAAGTACCGAAGTACCGAGTACATTGACCCCAAGCCTGCAGTGTGTCTTATCCTCAATAATCAGCTTTAAAAAATATCTATACTCTAAAAAGGGGTCAAGCCCATAATAGGGTAACCCAAAAGGGTTAAAAAGTGCAAAAAGTGGATATGTCCGTAAGCTTTACCAGTTTGACCTAGAGATGAGCTGGAAATGGCCTTGACATGACCTCGCGGTGATATCCCAATAACGCATAGCCCCAGTCCACATTTGATTTGCTCCTAGCCGGGGATACTATATATAGGCTTACTGCTGATGTGCTCACACAATTATGATTGTACAAAATATTCTAGATTTTTGACTCTCCGTCCTCCCTGGGAATTCAACGAAGTGGTGAGGGTGGTGCCCTGGTTTCAGCGTTTAAATGATTAGTAGAGGGTATGTGTCAATACATATAGATATATTTATATCAAGATATATAATCTCTATGTCTACATTCCAGAAAATTGCAATTGTAAACACATTAAACGCTTATCAAAACAACTTGTGCCAATATCATGGCATACATATATTGCACACAATTGGTTTTATGAAAAGTGGTTTCCATGGTAACCATATTACCCTTCAAACTTTGCATTTTCACTCTATTTGTGATCATGTTTGAGGGCAGGGGTACTTGTTTACATTTTACATTGGCTTTACATATCTACTGCATGTTAAAAGTAGTATTATGCTAGCTTATTACTTTTACAACACATTTTTTCGCCATATTTGTCAAAAAGACGTTACCATGGAAACCTTCAATTTGTGACGTTGTGCACAGTGATGTTCAAGTAAGAATGCGAGATTCGAAAACTAGACAAAATTTCATGCAAGAAAAAGTTTAAAAAGGCTACTGACTAAGACGGTCAGATAAATCGACATGCCTCCCGGACTACTTGATTAATCAAAATATTACTACTGTCAAAAAATACACCAAAGCGAGTTATTACGTCTTCTCAATTGCATTTAAAAAAAATCATATTTGTGTATTTTAACTTAATTAAAAAGATGTAGGCCTGTTACACTTGTTTCTAATTTATTTTGTTCAAAATCCTATTTAAAAAAACTTGAGATTGGAATTGACCTTTTGACCTTTTGACCTTGAGTCATTATAATATTACCAGAAATAGATTATCCTGCCAAACACATCAAAAAGAGGTATTAATCTTGTTCCTACCTTTGTTTCTTAAAAAAATCATAGTCTTACATAAAAATTGTAATCCACAAATGGACTGGCGGACATCTTGGATTTATGCAAATTGATTAATTTCCCAATGTCATTTTTTTGGAGACCATTGAAAATCGAAAAACCTATTGTTGCAATTTCTGGGGCGATGGGGGGGGGGGATCAAGGCATATATTGATCTGTCCATTTTTGGGAGGAGAGGACACGCCACATAGTAGGAGGTGTAGTGAACGGTTAATGACTCACTAGGTGGGACATCAGGCGCTTTGAGATCCTCTTTTACGTCATTGACTTTTTAGAAATTATTCCAGATATTTGTTAACTGGCATAAACTGTTCATTTATTATTGGATGGCTAGATGTATATATTGCAATAATAGATTCAATTCAGCATACACGCAAAGACGGCGAAAAATTAAGTATGATTCTAATTTGAATTCCTAATAGTTTTTATTTTAACTACCAGAGGACTTCACATATTAAAGTAATTCATGTGTGTTTGAAGAAGCAATAAACGATAGATACATACAATACCTACCTGCATTTTTACCTGTATGTTCATCCTATATATGGCATGTAAAATGTACATGATTGAATAAAATGCACCATTTGTGGAAGCCAATTGGTCGCGTGGTTGACTTGGAACCCGAGAGTACGGAGTTCAAATCGCGCAGCACCACATATCTGTCCTCTGTGCACACATACACATCGAAAAATAATAACCGAAAGAATAATCGAATAACGCCGTATTTAAAACAATCATATAAAGAATGATAAAGGACTGAATTTGTCAAAGCTGACATATAAACCACCAACACAATACAAACCTTACAAAAACATGATCTGATATTATGGTTAAATTTTCAATCTAATTAGATTTATTACATTCACAAAAAGCTGTTATATTGGTGTTCTGTAAAACATCATGTTCTTTGATAATGAATTGCTGGATAATATTTTAGGTTTACTCAACAATTTTTTAGTTTGTAAATTTATTAAATGCGAAGATGACAAAAATACAATGGTCACAAATCAATCAAATTGAAGTAATTGTTTCACAAGTATCGCTTGCATTTGTTCAATGTCGTTTAAAGAAGATTGGTATGAATTATTTAGCAGGTTTCTAAAATAATTCAGTGATGTATGTATCAAGAAACTTGGGTAACAGATAATGAAGATATATCATTAAATTAAGCTTGATGGTTAAAATTAAATTATTTAAGGAAAAAACGAATAGTTTACGAGGAGGTTTAATACTTTACTTGCATGAAAAATAAAACTATTCACTGAAAATTGAATTGAGGGAGAATTTATTATAGAAATTTTTAAAGAAGGGGCTAGAAAAATAAAATTATAGTTATATAAACATCGATAATTTATGTACAAACAAATTATAATATTTAAAAATCGCTTAAAAAAATCGATATTAGAAATAATAAATGCTGACGAATATTTAAACAATTAGGTTGAAGAAATATAAACATAATAAATATGAATCGATAACACAGTGTATATTATTGAATAAGAAATAAAATAACAAACCTAATACATGTATGTAATAATACCAAATTTTATTGACAAAATCTAGTTTAAAAAATTAAATTCAAACTAATAATAATAATTAATGGTCTAAAAATTATAAAGATTCCCCCTTCTTAATAGGTAAATACAAGTAACATATATAACAAAAAACCTAAACAATTTGAATATATTTTTATTGAGATTGGATCGAAACTGGCAAATAAAATTAAAAAAATTATCCAGATAAAAGTATAAAAAAAATAATGTCAGTACACACCCTTGTATTGATGTTAGAGCTAAAAGTGTATAAGGCTTTATTTGGCTCCTGTATGACGGGCTGATTGGATTGCCGTAGTTTCCAGGGGGAGGGGGTCGTTTTTAGAAACTTTTGTGACACCTCGGTTTGGTCTTGGAGTCTTTCTTCGGCTGAGGCTTAAGCCTAATTAGTAGGCGAGCCAGCCAAGGATTTTTCTCATGGGTGTTGGTGAAATCTGGCCCAGATTCATTTGTTTGTCTATCACTTCACCTCATATTTCTGAATCCTACAGACTAAACATAGCTGTATTTCATATTTCCTAATTTTCATTTCCCATGCATACAACAATTTGATATAATATTAAATGCCAAATTATGTTTGTTCTTTTTGAACAGATGATGTTTTCCTATTAATCTGGTTTTCTAGAAATGTTAAAGAGGTTAAAAGGACTGATATGCTTACTTTGATAATTATTTCTATAATAAATGAACGTTGTTTTGTACATTCGGTCATGATAGCCATATAACACTATGGGAACCCCATAACATATAACTGACATTGTGCTATGCGGTCCGAATAGTATTACATAGCCATCAGAACCGCATACAGCATATCATTGTCAATGATTATTTAGAAGATTTCGATAGACTAATGGTTAACACAGATCTGATTTCATACAGTTGTTAAGGATTGTGTGATCGGGTTTTGTTCATTCGTTATAACATGACTCCGTATCTGTCACAGGGGATAATATCAGTGTCGTATCATTAGCAGTCATTAGGCAATCTCATTATGTTGTCAGGCATACTTGATACGTCTTCAGGTGCACCTTTGACACCAGATTCACCAACAGGCAAAATGGCATTAACCCTTAAAGCTGAGATATTGTTTATAAAAAAAATGGAAATCATAGGGTTTTCATCAATTTGAAATCATCATCTTAATGTCTCCGTCAGCTCTTTCTGATTCATTTGAATACCTATGGTATGCGATTACTACCATTAGAAATATTTTTACTCTTACAGTTAGGGGATCGACTTTAGTCGTCGGAATCTGACGTCTACAGACGTCAGATTATGTCGATTAAAGTCTATCCCCGCGCTGTAAGGGTTAACCACTAGCACACTGATGTCCACTACAGTAGACATTCTGTGTTTTTATTAGCACATGTATACCCCTGAAAACCAGTTGCTAAAAGTAAAATATGCCTTCAATCCCGAAACACTGATACATGTTGGGAATTAAATTTCACATCAATTTTCAGTCACTTGAAGGTGTGTATCGCGGTAGCGAGACACAACTTCAAGTCACAGAAAATATAAATTGGAAGGCTCAGCGCTCTAGAGGTTAACTCAAAGCTCAAGGTCGGGTTAATATGTATGTCGTTAGCCCAACATTGATTTGATGTTGAGCCAACTTTTTAAACCTGGTAATAATTTAAACTATCATACATAATTTATATGGTTCTATTTCACGGATTATTTTTTTAAATGCACAAAAATATGTGATATACATGTTCATTTTATTAGTTTGAAATTAGAATAGTTTTTTTCCAATTTGTTTGATCATTGCAGAGCTGGTTGGTTAATTCGATAGCTGATATGTAATCACATTAGACATACATTTTAGTACCTCACATGTCATATAGTCAATATATGTACATAAATAGGCACAGCTAATCATGTACATGTGTATCAGCATATAGAGCCTATGTGTGCTTATCCGAGGTACCATCAGAAAATGCAAATCTGATCTCCAATGGTAATCACAATTTGAACGATTGGAATGAAATAAAATTGGGTCACATAGGTATCATTAGGATGTATAATAGATTGGTCTAATACAGACATTTTGGATGAACACATTTTTCGGATCGGACAGAGAAGGTTAACATTACTTTCTTCAATTTACTGAGCGCAATTCACATGGACACTCTGGTTTTTATCATACCAATTTAATCATTGAAGCGCTGAATTTCCTTAAAGCGCTGAATTTACCCATGGAGAGCAAAGGGTTTTTTTCAAATTAAAGAATAATATTTGACATACCAATACTGGTCTGAAGGAAATTGAGCAATATCTTCACTGTATGCGCCACAAGCCACGTGACCCATTGCTTGTAGATGCCAACCCTTCATACTTGCGGCGGAATTACTCAAGACAACTGTTTTAATAAGTAAGTAAGTAAGTAATTGTTTATTAAAGTGACCAGTACATACATATATTTCACATAGTATAATAATACACGAAAATAAATACCCAGCCCCCTAGGGCTTATTAGTCACTGTCTTATAACATTTATAACAACTTATTTATAACAACTATGACAATACCTATATATATATATATATATATATATATATATATATATATATATTTGAAACATGGATGAGCAACCCTACTAGCAGATGAAAAATAAGTAATATAGAAATAGTAATATTAATAAAACAAAAGAAATATGTATTTAATTAAACATAACGTCCTGTCTAATTTGCCAAGCTCCATATATAAAATTTATTCTCAGTTTTACAAATCTGTCGTCCATCAAAATTCGAAGTTTCTCAGTATCCGTATATTGAGGGAAAATGCAGTATAAAGATAAAACATTCTGATATAGTTCAGTTCTCAATTCCTGATACCTAGGGCAAAAACATAGGAAGTGAATTTCATCTTCTACCAGATTCAAATTACATATTTTACACAACCGTTCATCTGCAGGTACATTGCGATACATGCCCGTCTCTATTGCTAAAGGAAGAATACCGCTTCTAAATTGACAAAAAATAGATCGTTTACATTTTGGAATTAATAAACTAACATACGATTCTGTTTTGAGATTTATTTTAAATAGAGCATATGTTCGTAACTTGGGTTTAGATGCCACGCTTAGTTTCCATATCCTTTTTGACTATATGTTCTTTAACAGTTTGCAACGGTATATGTGAAATGTCATTTGAGTTTATATCTAAATCTAGCTCTAGAAATATAGACTTCACTCTTTTTACCCAACCCAAATTATTGTTTCTCATGTACTTTAACACTTTTAAAGGTAACCTCTGCTCATTCATCATTATTGTTCTGTTCCATAATTTTGTAATACATGCGACATGTCTCGAGGAGGGAGAAACCCAATTTACTTCACCATATAGTGCTGGGCTTAGTATGACCCCAGACACCAGCAAAATAGTCAATAATGGGTACAACCGTACAATCAAACAATTTTTTATATGTAATGTATCCTACATCTTTCAGCGTCTTAAATTTTGATATGCATGCTCCTAATGCTCTCCCTCCTTTAGAACATAGCTCATTGACACTTGCTTTGAAATCCAGGTGTTCCTGTAAAATTAAACCCAAATATTTATATTTCTGTACAATATCAAGTTTTATTTTGAAAAGTGAATGAAAAACCTGTAATTGACACGCACACTTTGCGAAAGTGTACAATTTTGGATTAAAGATGATTTACACTCATGCGCCATTTATTGCACCAATTTTCAACACAGTTTTTTAAAGTCTGAAGGTCATTTTCATTTTCTGCCATCAGAGTTAAATCATCAGCGTACAACAGATGCGAAATTCTATCATCACCAAGGGTAATACCTATTCTCAGCGAATTTAATTATGTGGACAAATCGTTTATAAAGATATTAAAAAGCGTCGGAGAAAGCACATCTCCTTGGCGCACACCACATTCAGTTTCAAACCAGTTTGACAAATCATCATTAACTTTTACTGTTGACCTAGTTTTAGTGTACATAGATTTAATTACAAAATAGAAGGGACCGTCTACAGAAGATCGAAGCAATTTATACAATAGAAGCTCTCGATCGACCCAGTCGAATGCTTTTGAAAAGTCTATGAATGCAACAAAGGTCATGCAATACGGTCATAAACTTGGCTGCGCTGCAACACACGGAGTCAACACCAACAATAACACACACTTGGGGGTTTAAATAATAGTTGACCAAGGTGTCAGTATGGTGGAAATTAGGAAGCGTATTAACTCTTACAGTGCTGAATTATTTTGTATAAACCATGGGGATCAATTTGAAATCGTCACAAATGTCTTAGTCAGCTATTTCTGCTTCATTTGAATACCTAAGTTATGGGGCTACGGCTATTATAAATATTCTAATTCTTACAGTGCGGGGATCGTTTTTTGACGTCAGAATCTGACGTCTACAGACGTCAGATTCTGACGTCTGAAGTCGACCCCCGCGCTGTATAAGAATTAATGCAGACGAGAACAGCTTCTAACATTTTTTTGGACGATTAAACTTCAAACGTACTTGTTGCTCCATTCCTCATATTACAAGAGAGGGCGTGGTGAGGTCATCATTATGTATAGAGGGTACTTATTTTAGTACTTAGTACTTACTTGTGGATCTCTACTGAGCAGGTTTGTGGAGTGACAAGTATTGAAAATACATTATTCACGAATACAGGAGTCATATAATGCAAACGGTGTCCATTTGAGTGCAATGTGGGAAAATACAGCACTCGGCCGTATTTTCCCATATCGCACGAAAACTGAATGATCAACGTTTGTATTTTGTCACAACATCAAATCACACACAGCATAACTGCCATACACTGCAGTTTAAACTACAGCAAGAGTGCGACCTGAAAATAAATATGTTTATATATAAGAGTGCGACATGGACTAATACCGATATACGTTCCATTGTCACAACCACTGTACCGAGTGTGAGAAACCAAAAATATGTATATTTTCTTATTAAAATAATAATTATTTTACATTCAGACAATTTACCCGTTTAGTTGATGTTTATCAAATTCTTTTAAAAATTATGATATTTATGATAACAATTCGTCGCCTCGGAGCTAACGGATCCTATCTGCCACTCTAACGAGTGTCATATAGGATCATTTAGCTCCGAGGCGACGAATTGAGGATTGTAATTTTTGGATAATACATGTTTCTATTGCGCTCGTCAACTTTGTTGAAACAATAATATGGAATATTTTCATTGCTACTGGAACGTCCTAAAGTAATGATTATTTTGGGAATAATATACGATCGCTGGCATGATCCTGAAGGCCAGTATGGCATAATATTAACATATTCTACAACAGTGGAGACCATTGTCAACAGAGAATGAGTGTGTGTGCTTGTTGAAAGTAAACAGTGACTCGTCGAGTGAATTATACCATGGGCTGATCTACATGATCTGGGCCGCAGTATGAACTGTAGTGGTTCAACCCACAAGTATCTCATTGTAATTTAAAATAACCTTAGTAACCTGATTGGTTGAAATCTCGATCTCGACAAATAGGGTACTAAGATCTATCTAGGTCAATGTTTCCCAAAATGACAAAAGCTAAGACTGACATAAATTATCGCAATTGGTAAAAGCGAGACATGTCAGTTATGGGCGTGGCAACGAGACGATACTTTGTGGGCCCGGTAAATTATTTAGTTAATTCAGCAGCCAAACATGAAATTTCACAGATTTCAGTAGAAAGACAATTCTTTATTATATGTTTATGAAGATATACCGTTTAGTAGACCTATTACGGTGGCATAATGTTGTAAGTATTCTAGAAATTAAAAGCCGGTATTTGCAGTCTGAAAATTGATGGCTTTTTCTTTATCAATCAATCAATCAATCAATCAATCAATCAATCAATCAATCAATCAATCAATCAATCAATCAATCAATCAATCAATCAATCAATCAATCAATCAATCAATCAATCAATCAATCAATCAATCAATCAATCAATCAATCAATCAATCAATCAATCAATTAATCAATCAATCAATCAATCAATCAATCAATCAATCAATCAATCAATCAATCAATCAATCGATCGATCGATCGATCGATCGATCGATCGATCGATCGATCGATCAATCAATCAATCAATCAATCAATCAATCAATCAATCAATCAATCAATCAATCAATTAATCAATCAATCAATTTTTCAATCAATCAATCGATCAATCAATCATCAATCAATCAATCGATCGATCGATCGATCAATCAATCAATCAATCAATCAATCAATCAATCAATCAATCAATTAATCAATTAATCAATCAATCAATCAATCAATCAATCAATCAATCAATCAATCAATCAATCAATCAATCAATCAATCAATCAATCAATCAATCAATCAATCAATCAATCAATCAATCAATCAATCAATCAATCAATCAATCAATCAATCAATCAATCAATCAATCAATCATTCAATCAATCAATCAATCAATCAATCACAGCATACATCTAGCATAATGCACAGCATGGCAAACAGTAACACATCACAGTACACAACAGCTATAAACATACATAATTACATTTTACTACATAACGTCAGATATAAATGTTGCAATGTATGGATCATGAATATTGCGAACTTTTGTCGAATATCAAGTTATCTAGTATATAAATTGTCTAATTTCTTACAATTTGTGCATGAAATATATGTGCGATATGTTTAGAAAGCACTCATTGCTAGGCCTACTTTTAATTGTTGAGAAATAACCAGCATGATTGAAGTACCACACGCTATCTTTTTTAAATAAGCATAATTTGTATATAAGTATAATGTACATTGTTTTGCCACAGCACTGAAGCAGAACATAATTACAAATACTAACAAAAGTGTCATCTATACACACATCACCCATTCTATCACATGTACACATATTAAAACCCACAACCTCTCCTATACACATTACCCAAGATATCTCATATCCACATCACCCACCATATGGCACATAATCATCCACTATATCGCACAAACACACCCCCCTACCTATCGCATATACACATCACCCAACATATCGCGCATACACACCACCCAACATATCGCATATACACATCACCCACCATATCGCTAGATACACATCACCCAACATATGGCACATACACATCACTCAACATATCGCATATACATATCACCCAACATATCGCACATACACATCACTCAACATATCGCATATACATATCTCCCAACATATCGCACATACACATCACTCAACATATCGCATATACATATCACCCAACATATCGCACATACACATCACTCAACATATCGCATATACATATCTCCCAACATATCGCACATACACATCACTCAACATATCGCACATACACATCACCCAACATATCGTATATATAATAATCATCCACCATATCGCACGAACACATCCCCCAAAATATCGCACATACACATCACCCACCATACCACACACATAATAATCGTCCACCATATCGCACAAACACATCCCCCAACATATCGCACATACACATCACCCAACACATTGCACACATAATAATCATCCACCATATCGCACAAACACATCACCCAACATATCATATACATAATAATTGTCCACCAGATCCCGCAACATATCGCACAAACACACCATCCAGCATATCGCACACATAATAATCATCCACGATATCGCACAAACACATCGCTCAACATATCGCACATGCACACCACACACCATAATTGTGGCATATAGTCTAATAATAATCAACCATATCGCACACATGTATCACCTATGATATCGGGCAAACACATCATCCACAATATCGTACAAACACATCACCCGATATATCGCTCTCATTTTAAAGATATATTATATTATATTTCCACTGCGTCACTAATAATTACCAATGTCAGCGAACTGAACTGGATTAGTGACAGTGTGAGTAGTTTACTTTGATTAATACGGATATTACCATGTTCTGCCTTGTACTGAAAATCAATACAGCTCGTTAAAAATGATCCTTGACCTCCTCCAATCTTTATAAATGACAAGTACGTTCTAGTGAGTGGTCGGCAAACTAACCGATTCTTGTCATACCATTTATTTTGAGATTAGAGTAAGCCTACTCACTAAAAAATATATGGCAATAACACGTAGGCTTACATATGATTTTTTCCTCTTTTTAGAATGGTTGATCAGTTCATAGGGAAGAGGTGATTTTTATTATAATTATCACCTTACATTAAGACTATTCTTTCTGTCGGTTGTTAGACAGGAATATTATGTTTAATTTGTACGTGTGACACAAAACTTTACAAATAAGGCTAAAATTGCAATCATTATCTTCACTTCCCATTTTATTAATATCGACCTGAGTTAAACATGTATATGGCTTATCTGCGTTATTTCTTATCGCTACCTATGGAGGCTCGAGGACAGCAACGGTGTAAGTAAGCTGGCCTACATTATTATATGCTTACCATTGATAAAGTGTAAATTATCTGTTCATATCCACAGTCTGTCTGTACACGCATCCACATTATTAGCGTCCCTATATTTTTTTTTAAATAGCGATTTGTAATCATAAAAAAATATAGACAATAGTTGTTCTGTTATTGTATAGTCAAAAAAACTCCGTGAATTAACACATCAAATTGCTTTAGTTTCAAGTTTCCTTTTCCAAGCTCAAGTGGTAATATGAATCATGTGCATAAAATATACGGCCGTGGTACGTAGCACTTCACTGAGGCAGTAAACAGGTATTATATTGACATAATTCTCCAGCAGGACGATGACATTACTTGCAGGTGTGGATCGATAACGGTGTGCGGATTGGTATCTATCCAGATATCAGCAAATCACAAGCGTACGACTTGTCGCAACTTCTAGCTAAACTCTGGCCCTGCCGCAAACGTCCCATTCAAAGTATTGACCCAACTCGTAATGCATGATAATGGTGACGTTATTATACAGTAGTCCAAGTCATGTGTCACAGAGATAAGCAGTGGTCAGGATGCATTACGACAGGGAGACACTGACAAAAAGGATAGTCAACTTATCTGTAAAATATCACAAATCTACCAGGTGAGATTGTATCTGATGTAAATAGATTCAATGTGCTGATTGAACACGTGTATACACTGTAAGGACTATGTGGCTTACGCCCGGACAAATCTACACTTGATTTGGACAGTGTGGATCAGTATTACACCAGGCTGATAGCAATAGTACCGGTATCTCACAAAACTGGTCTATCCCGGCAAACACAAAACGTTTGTATATCATTTGTACAATGTTGGACCAACGTCGAAGACGTTGGGCCGACGATGTACAAATGTTATACAAATATAATGTGTTTGCTGTGATGCTACAACAATTTACCCAGCAAACATGATACATTGACCCAATGTTAGCCTAACGTCTGCGACGACGTAAAATCAGAATTTGGGTCAATGTATCATGATTGTGTTGGATTTACACGTGTTGGTCAATTATATATTTTAAATATTATTTTTGTCATCGTTATTCTGTTATATTATCATTTATTTATTTATATATATAATTGTAATATATGGAAAACATATTGAGTACTATAGTGTACGTATGTACCTGCATGTCAGGTACATATATATACGACTTCTATAGCGTGCGCGCGTATTTATGTGTTATAACAAAGTACGCACGTGTTCAATTATGTCCCCATCAGGCTGTGTGTAGTGCTAATGTAGGTAGAATATTTGTTAAAGACCGCTCGATATGATCAAACACTGTCATAAATCGTATAACTGGCATCAATTAACGCGATGACAATGAGAACAGAATGAGGAGTGCAAGTGTTGATGTTTTTAATATTAAAGGTGATCTATCACCCATTATATGGTATGAATAATTATGTCGTTATATGGAAACACTTGTGCCCCATCTTGTGGCAACTTTGATTTATTTGTCACAAAGTATCCATACTAGGGGGGATAGATCACCTTTAACAATTCTTATCGTACTGAGGATTACAAAAATAGGTTGAGTTATTATGTTGTCTGGTAACTAATAATATTTGCTATTCGTAAGGATTTTAGAGGGTTTAATTGATAAATAGTCTAGGTCTATATAACGTGTTTGCTGTAAGGGTTTTAGTAGGATTGATTGATAGACATAATTATGTATACAGGCATAGGCACCGTGTTTTAACGCTGCCGTTCTGATTGGCATGTTATTGATCTTGTCACTATGCTTCGCTCTCCAGTTCGTACCTTGGGCTTGTCAATGTGAAGCCTCAATTTACAAATTATTGATGACGTTTACAAGGCCCTGTGACAAAAATGGTTGTTGTGTGGATCTAAATGCAGGTGACCGGTGGGGGGGGGGGGGTACGTAACAATATGACACCTGAGCGTGTTGGCGCGCCGATCACTACTAACTAATAGAATGCTGTCTTTCAGGCAGACAACAACAACTGACCCTCCTAACAATTCCACCGACGGAGCAGGCGACAAGGAGACGTCGATGTAACTGGAGACAAGTGGCTTGATAATGAGTGAATATTAGGTCCCCAGTGTTCACTAACCACTCAAGATGTACATGTACCAGCAGAAAGAACCAGATTAAAATATAGACGTATTAAATGCTGAATTCACATAGTAACTGTGACAGTATGCTGAATATAAGTGGTAACTACAGAGGGTATCAAGAGTCTCAAGGCATCAATTGTAAACATGACACAAACAAGAACAGTCAGGATGGCCGAGTTAACACAAAACGTCACAAATCCCGTGATGAACAGTTCACGACCAACCGTCACAAGTCCTGTGATGAACATTTCACGACCAACCGTCACAAGCTCCTCCCATTGGTTATGGTATTTATGGTACTACAGCTTATGGCATGCTGTACAGCCATTGTGTCTACTTCAAAGTTCACCACTTTCCCTTGTCCAAAACCATGTACATGTGTACCACTGGATCAAGAAAGATATGCCTTCTTCGTCAATTGTTCTCATCAAAATATTACTCAACTCCCTGATTTCAATTACGAATTATATGGAGATCGCATACAGTTTCTGTAAGTTTTTAACTTTATCTAATTAGATCGAAGACACAGAACAAAGTTAATATCAGTTTATCACAAGAATGAATGTGAATACAATATGTCCAATGTTTATAACTTAATTCTTTAACAGTTTAAACAGCCTAACTAATAACAATATTTTTGTTTTTACTTTTGTATCCGCAAAATACTGTTATTGGTAATCTATTATTTGATCTTGATCAATAAGGACGAATGAAATTAAATTTTAATGAAAACTGTTAAGCAGCATCTTTTTCTCACTATCATTTTTCAAATTAATCAGCATTTATAGACGAAACACAAATTAAGATTAGAAAAATGATCTGACAGTTTTTTGCCTTTGTATTGAGATTGCTCTGTATGTGCTATTATAGTTATCTACCTTCAATGCTTTGAAACAAACATATTGTTTTGGGGCGATACTACATAAATAAATCGAACTCGCTTTATGCAATATTAGTTGTATCAACGTTGTATTAAGCCCATATCAACATTATATATCTAAATTAAAGACATTGATTGAACGTCGTTAGAACGTCCTGTCCCCAGTGTGTATGTATACGTTAAAATATTTTGTTTTCTGTTTGAGCACTGTCACTTATATGTTTCAGAGATTTGTCACAAAATCACATATCAGGATTTCCCGAGGGAACTTTTACGTATTTATCCTCTCACAATATCAAATCAATGTGAGTATCTTTTATATCTATATCTTGAAAGTGTCTATTTTTCAAATCATACTTTTCTTTCCAAATTACTGTTTGGATACTATCATATGTAATAAAAATGAAACTAGTTATCTCTAATCGTATACTTGGATTATAGGTTGACTGAATTACAATGCAGAACGGAGAAGTTTAGTTTTGCCCTGCAAAGCCAAAATGCAATAAATTCCCACTTGAAAGAAGTGATCAGCTGGCCCCTTGGTGTTCAGTTTGAGCAGGGTTCACTCCTGAAAGGAGAGGGGTGCCCTATTTTTACCCGCTAACCTAAATGACGAGACATATTGGAGTGAACCCTCATCTAAGTAATTGTTCTTCATTTAAAATTAAATTGGTACATCGCATGTCTTTTGATCATTCTAGGCCTTGAGAATGTTGTATGTGTATTCGACTAGTAACCTGGCTCATTCGGCTGGTAACCTGGCTCATTCGGTTGGTTACCTGGCTCATTCGGCTAGTAACCTGGCTCATTCGGCTGGTAACCTGGCTCATTCGGCTAGTAGCCTGGCTCATTCGGCTGTTAGCCTGGCTCATTCGGTTGGTAGCCTGGCTTTTTTTGGCTGGTAACCTGGCTCACTCGGCTAGTATCCTGGCACATTCTGCTGGTAACCTGACTCATTCGGGTCGAAATCTGGCTCATTCGGCTGGTAACCTGGCTCATTCGGCTGGTAACTTGGCTCATTCGGCTGGTAACCTGGCTCATTTGGTTGATAACCTGGCTTATTCGGCTGGTAACCTGGCTCATTTGGCTTGTAACCTGGCTCACTCGGCTGGTAACCTGGTTCATTCGGCTGGTAACCTGGCTCATTCGGCTGGTAACCGGTTCATTCGGCTGGTAACCTGGCTTATTCGGCTGGTAACCTGACTCATTTGGCTGATAACCTGGTTTATTCGGCTGGTAACCTGACACGCTTGGCTGGTGACCTGGCTCATTCGGTTGGTAACCTGACTCATTCGGGTCGTAATCTGGCTCTTTCGGGTCGTAATCTGGCTCATTTGGCTGATAACCTGGCTCATTCGGCTGGTAACCTGGTTCATTCGGCTGGTAACCTGGCTCATTCGGCTGGTAACCTGGCTCATTCGGCTGGTAACCTGGCTCATTTGGCTGGTAACCTGGATCATTCGGCTGGTAACCTGGCTCATTTGACTGATAACCTGGTTCATTTGGCTGGTAACCTGGCTCATTTGGCTGATAACCTGGTTCATTCGGCTGGTAACCTGGCTCACTCGGCTGGTAATCTGGCGCATTCGGCTAGTAACCTGGCTCACTCAGCTGGTAACCTTGCTCATTCGGTTAGTAACCTGGCTCACTCGGCTGGTAACCTGGCTCATTCGGCTAGTAGCATGGCTCATTTGGCTGGTAACCTGGCTCATTCGGCTGTTAACCTGGCTCATTCGGCTGATGACCTGGCTTATTCCGCTGGTAACCTAGCTAATTCGACTGGTAACTGGGCTCATTCGGCTAGTGACCTAGCTCATTCGGATAGTAAACTGGCTCATTCGGCTAGTAACCTGGCTCATTCGGCTGGTAGCCTGGCTCTTTTTGCCGGTAAACTGGCTCATTCAGCTGGTAACCTGGCTCATTTGGGTAGTAGCCCAGCTGGTAACATGGCTCATCCGGCTACTAGTAACATGGCTCATTCGGCTGGTAACCTGGCTCATTCGGCTAGTAAACTGGCTTATTCGGCTAGTAATCTGGCTCATTCGGCTAGCCACCTGGCTCAATCGGCTAGTAACCTGGCTCATTCGGCCGATAACCTGGCTCATTCAGCTGGTAACCTGGCTCATTCAGCTGGTAAACTGACACATTCCGCTGGTAAGCTGGCTTATTCGGCTGGTCGCCTGGCGTATACAGTGCTTCTTTTGATAAAAGAGCCCTTGATCCTCGATCCCAGCAAACACGAGGCGTTGGCCCAAAGCTGTTTTAATGTTGGCCCAGCTTCACAGACGGTGGGGCAACCTTAAACCAACATTGGTTCAACGTATCGTTTTCATTGGGATAAGACTATCACATAATAATGTCGACTTCGGGCTATCACGATATTGCCACGTGCACAAAACGTGAAGAAATATACACTTACTATAAATGTTTAATTGCAGTGCTCTGAGTGGCAACCCGTGGCAGTGTGATTGTAGTGTGGACTGGTTGTGGAAATTATCAAAGAAGAACATTTTGACAGATATATATGGCATTATCTGCGCAGGTCCACCCCACCTTGTTAATTGGCCAGTGGTAGGACTAGATTGTAGAAAACAAGGTCAGTTTTCAGTCAGTCTCTGAGGGTGATAGGCATTATTTCGATCGAAAAATCTCACAACATCATAACAGATGGGGACTAAAATCTCAGATTCATACATAACTTTGTTTTTATACAAAATGCGATGCATACAGTATCATATGTATATTTATGAAATAATATCAAACAATGACAATGTTATTTAAGTAATCAATTAGTCCTTTAAATTGAAGCAGCTGAAGACGTTAGCTCAGAGACACTAAATATTATCTATGAACCATACATTATTATATGTCTCAGTGGGATATACATGCCATACTTATTGGTAAAAAAATAATAACTGTATAATTGTAATAATGTATTACCATTATTATAGCAAACTTCAAAAAAATAATTTTGTAGGTGTTGTACAGCATAGTGACCATCATACGCTACCACACAATACCATTAAAAGACAAACTTCTGTTCGCAAGAAGCGCTCCAAGTCGAAAGAAGTGGACAACAGTTTGGAATGTATACAAATAAACAACAATGGTGATGCAGGTAAAATAAATTATCTATTTTCACAGTATTAAATACAGGAGATTTTGGCTGTTTTGTACCTCATTCTACTTATGTTTCGTAGATATAATGTCGGTTTAAACTCAATAATAATTTTGTATTTTTAAACAGAATTCCAGAAATACTTGTCGTGCTATTCAGAGGGCGTCGGATTGGAAACCCTGCTCTTGTTCAACAATTTTTTAATTTGTCATAAAGATATCTGCTCACAAAAATGTTCAAATATTGGTTCAACTTATCACTATTTTTCTTCTGATTGTGATTCTGGTGATCAGATTTGCATGTGTGCAAATTCCGCAAGTGTGATTGATCCTTCATTTAACTGTAGCTGTCCCGAAACGTCGGCAACAAGCGGTGAACTAATTTGTGAAAAAATATACTTGAAAGAAATAGTAAAAATTGACAACGGACCTCCCGCACTTTCTCCTGTATCAAGTAGAAGAGAGACACTTTACTTTTCACAGTGTTCTGAGGACACAGAAGATGCCGATATATTTTTTGAATTCCACGATGGATCAGACATAGTGAAAAGTAACAATGGATCTTTGTCACATATGTATGCTGGCCCCGGTAATTATAACCTGACTATATCAGCAGACAGCACACTTTGTGAAACAATTCCTGTTGTAGTGCAAGACACTACTTCAGTTCATAATGACAATATTACAATAATAAGCAGCAGTGAGGACACTAATAATATCCAAGGATATATCCAGCGGGGATCACGCCTTACCGTCACATGGACACGTGCCGATCCACAGCAGAAATACAAAACTATACAAGGTAAGTGTCTTTCTCACTGGTGGTGTTTCCACTATGGGACGTATAGCGGGATCAGCCAATACCGCACCCCTCTGTACTACATGTATACGTACAAGCTGTATAGCAAGTGAATGCTGTTGACTGAGGGTCTGCGATTCACCACTTTATGGTCGTCTGTCATCAGTGGTCATGTCGGTCGACTGTACACTTCTGTGCGCCGTTGAAATATTTGGACAGTCGTGTGAGAAAATACAAACGGTGTTCATTTTCGTGCGATATGGAAAAATACAGCACATGTCCAAGGATAAGGTGTTCGCCTAAAGGCTCACACCTTATTCCTTGGACGAGTTAAGATTGGGAACTGATGGATTTTCCCATCCATGCAAAATGATTATGACACCGGTTTAAAAAGTACTTTAAGTCTTACCCTTTGTCGCATCATTTCTTATCATTTTTCTGATACCTGATATTCTCTTATAGAACCCAGAATTTGAATAAATTCTGGAGTAGTATCAAAGCTAAGCGCAGGAAGAAAAGTAACTCCTCTTTACAACCAAGCAAACTGACAGATTATTACAGTTCTATAATGCAGGACAACGCTGAACTCACGGAACAGCAGCAACGAATATCAATGGATGTGCATAATAAATATAAAAATAATGAACACTATGTGACTGAGTCCTGTATGATTAAGCCAAGCCTCGTTAGTGATCTTATAAGTCGCCTTAAACGGGGCTCTTCTCCCGGGGTCGATGGCATATGTTGTGAACATTTCATCTATGGGAATAGCCCCACTTTGTGTGAGATGCTGTCATGTATCTATTTAAGTGTCCTCAATAGAGGCTGTGTACCTAAGTCCTTCCTGACAGGTATTTTAATTCCAATTAAAAAAAAACCACTCTCAATCCGAATGTACCCTAAAATTACAGACCCATAACGCTAAGTTCGACTCACTCAAAACTGATCCAGATGTCAATAATGCCGAAGGATGAGCTCTATGATACCCAATTCGGATTTAGAGAATCCAGAGGTACCTCTAAGCCTTGTGTTCTTATCAATGACATTGCGTCGTATTTTAATGACAGGCTCCCCTTTATATATCTGTAGTCTGGACGCCGAAAAGTGTTTTGACTCGATATGGCGCGACGCCCTATTGTATAAACATTGGGAAAAGCTTCCACTACACCACTGGCTTCTTATGTATAGATGGTCGTTAGGCCAGGTACCTATTGACAATATAATTAATATTGAAATTTTAGGCATGATTTTATCCAGCGATGCAAAATGCATCAATCAGGTCGACAGCAGAATTTTAAAATATCGTAAGTCATATTTTAGTCTCAATAATGTTGGTATGCCATACCCTGACCTTCCAGTTGATCTGAAGCTCCACTTATGGCACACCATGTGTCGCCCTATTCTAACTTTCGAGCTTGAAACTGCTTATTCAAATAGAGCAATGTATATGGTAAGCTCGAATCGCTTCAGGGTACAATTGTCAAAGCTTTTCTTGGTCTGAGTAGGTACTCTCATCACTCCAAGTTGCTGACGGCTCGTGATATCTTACCTATTGAAGGGAGTATTAAATCTATGTCCGTAAGCCTGATAAAAAGGATATTTTTAGTGAATTCTCCAGTACGGAGTCTGTGCTCATTTTTTATGTCTAAGTATTTATTAACCGGAAAGTACAGTAAAAGTACGCTTTTTGGCAGACTACTTGACATGGGTCTATCACCCCTTCTCTCTGCACTCTCAACATTTAAATATACGCAAAAGTATTCTGCTAGAGACGGAGTGGTAGACTCATTGCAAGGCGTGTTGTATAGAGCTGACTTTCTGAATAGAAACTTAACCGCACATATTTTTACTAAATTATTGACCCGCTTTTAATACCTATACTGTGATACTTCTTATCTGTGATACGTTTGTATGAATGTAATATACAATATAATATGTTTTCCTCACTTGTGGGGGTTTTAATGAATAAATAATAAATAATAATAATATCGTTGCCAAAAAATTGACATTATCATACACTTACCTTTCTGGCAATAAGGCCATTATTATATGGAACATTATACGATAATAAAACACACAATATCGATATAATTATCTCTGCAATATTATCACTCACACGAGTGAAATAAAACAAGATCACAAACGTTTTGTTCACGTTATTAAATAATCAATGTCGTAGAGGTAGATGAAGATTTATTGGCCAGGATAATTATGTCTGAATATATTTGAATACGTTATCACCAAATGATGTTTCCATGCTGGGCCATTGTTGCAAACGGTTACCCAGCATTGAACCAACGTTGGGTGTTTTCTATGGGTAGAAGACACAGTTTGAGTACTACATTTGATGATTAAAATAACAATTGTGCTTCCATCTCACAAACAGATATAATAATATTTATTCAAAAGAGCAGCATTTCATGGTCATACTTACAAACATGGCACAATCTAAAATGGTTGCCAAAATTAAAAAAATCTGTTGTAATTATTTTCAACACTATAATTTCAACGATCAGAAATAAGTTGATACATATAATTTTTCACAGGTATGTATTGCAAAGACGACTGGATAGCAATGGGGAGTAAATGTATCAAAATACAAGAGGACAAGAAAACGTTCACACATGCTGAGTCTGAGTGCAAAATACAAGGTGGGACATTGGTGACCTCAGACAGCGAGAGAGAAACAGCTTACACCACACAGACACTCTTATCTTCTTCTAGTCCAGTCGCAGGTATATAGTATATTCGGAGATGTCATTATACATTGTGGTCAAAATCTATATTTTCTATAGTTTAGGGCAATAATAACATTTTACTACCATAGTATTTAGTAAACAATTAGGCCTACCATAATACCACAACATACCGGGAACATCCGGCATAATAGCATAGTATAATGGAAATATGTGAAATAATACTATATACCTATAGTATACCGAAAACAGCAGACCATTTTTTACATTACCCTACCAGTTATGAAATCCGCTTGTCTGGTCGGATAAATCTAGAACAAACTAGAAAAGGAATTCCCGAGCTCCGAGGCCCGGCTTTAGTCCGTTTGAGTGATTTAGACAAACAAATGGCCTAATATTTTGTAAATATAGCTGTATTGGTTTTCCTCATGGGCCAGAATCCTAAATGTCCAGGATATAATTATTGAAAGAACCAAGGAGACAAGTATATCTTCAATGTCAACCGTTTCCTACACACAGCACCCCTTTCCCCCCTAAATAGGACACAAAATCAGGCAAAATAAACTTAATAGGATACCGGCCTACGGCCGATCCTAAATATTCTGTTCAAGTACTTGTATGTATGTTTCTCTTTTCTGAAATCTGCTGATAACAAATTCAATATTGTCCATAACGGTGCTATGTCACGCTGATATTTTGATTGGTTGGTTAAGCGAGATAAGAGCATCTTCCAAATGGCAGTGGCGATCGATTGAAGCACATACTAGTGATCATCATCTCCCTGGTTTAAATCAAATGCTACTATTCCTTTTAGACTGGGACGGGTTGCTTATTGGAGCACAAAGAACTGATGACGTCTATATATGGAAGGAGTCCCAGGACACGGCATATTTCAATCAATCTTCAGTGAAGTATCCCCTTAATGGACATGAAGAAGACTGCCTGCTATTGCTTAAAAATGGATCCTTCCAGGCTGTATCATGTGACGAAAAAGTCAAATACATATGCCAATCAGGTAGGACTCTCATAGTATAATGCTGGAATGAAATTATCATATCCTATTACTGATTTTATTGGGATGCAGTGCTGGATATTATAATAGATATTTGACACAAAATGATATGACACAAAATATGCAACATTGTCATTAAAGAAAGTATATTTATGACACATATGTTTTTATATGTTTTATGTTCTTATATAAAAAAAATATATGCCCTGGTTTTATAAAACCATAATGCAGAGTTATTTCAATGTAAAGCTTCACCTCAAACAAATCAATCAAACTGTATAAAATAGCCATACAATTACCACTTCAAGTGCGAAATTACGCGGCAAATGACAGTTTAGGTCAACTGTTTCACATTGGATACTTTGTAACCTCCGTGACTAGGCGACTATATTAATGGCGTAACATAAACAATTGTTGTAATAATTTCATCTATCCACAAGGCCAATCATGCCCGACTCATTAGCTTTTGATCTCTATTATATTGTTTATTTTTTTATTCGGTAGTGCCAACTATATGTAGACATGGTGGCGTTTACCATGAAGATGAGACGCACAGGGTGCGCTGTTTATTATTGATAACTGATCACAAGTCATGGACATCTGCTGCCTCAGCTTGTACAGATATCAAGGGATCACTTGTCACTGTACACGGATCCAACACCAGTCAACTGATAACAGAGCTACTACTAACAGCAAAGTAAATCAACAAATACTCATTACTCTTGTACAATAATTTTGACTAGTGATTGTTACCCACTTGAAGCTGTGTCTCGCTGCCGCGATCCACAACTTCAAGTGGGTCAAAATTGTTTTATCCTCTCTTTTATGTAACTATTATGATATTATACATTCACAAACGTTAATCTAAGACGGTATTACATTTGATCTGTATAGTCACACCTTTTCCTCAATGCATGAGTAACGCATGTAAAAATCTGAAAAATGATTGGAAACGCTGGTGATGGATTCTTAGCACCAGAATGACTGTCTAGTGTCCATCAGCGCATTAGTAAACTAACGTTCGAGCAGCGTGGTTGGCAACTGAAGAACGCACATTACACCTTTATTTTGATTCTATCGCCAGCAACATTTTTACACACTCTGACATGTGCATCGACGACTGCCAGCGCGTGAGTAGCGCACGAGTAGCGCATATAATAAACAAGACAGTCAGTCAGAGACATCTTCCCTTGGCCAGTCTCACACGAGTGCTACCACAGGAGCCTGGCCGTATCGAGTACTACAATCAGTTATCTGTCTATGTGGTCATCTTGGGGGTGTGTCTGAGATTCAAACCTCATTGGATGTTTCAGATGTATAAATAAAAGGTCACGAAGAATTGACCTCTTGTTCATCTGTCATGCACAGTTACCTGTTTCCGTTGCTAGATGTATTCTATAGACAAGTTGGGAATCTCTCATTTTGGACAGTGAGGTGTACGGAATTTCGTCATGGCGGCCAGTAATCATACAGTGGCCGCCATTTAGGGAGCTGGGAACACAATGCCATCAGCGTGAGATTCCGAGCTTATATATCTATCTGATCTATCATACCAACTGAAACAAGCAAGCTTTGCTGTCAGCCAGCTGTCAAGCGCCGTCTAATTGGCCGGTCTTGAGACGCGCGACATTCAAGGTATCTCGCTATTTAAAAAAGTTGAACGCTATGCTCATAAAGCAAGGTATCGCACTGCGTGCTCGTGGGTAAGATAATTTGTTGTGGAAGATGGTCAGAGACTGCAAACCCCCGACGCGCGATCCAGATCTAGATCGTTAATTTGTTTGTTTGTTTGTTTGTTTGTTTGTTTGTTTGTTTGTTCGTTCGTTTGTTTGTTTGTTTGTTTGTTTGTTTGTTTGTTTGTTTGTTTGTTTGTTTGTTTGTTTGTTTGTTTGTTTGTTTGTTTGTTTGTTTGTTTGTTTGTTTGTTTGTTTGTTTGTTTGTTTGTTTGTTTGTTTGTTTGTTTGTTTGTTTGTTTGTTTGTTTGTTTGTTTGTTTGTTTGTTTGTTTGTTTGTTTGTTTGTCCGTCAGCAGGATTATTCACAAAGCAACGAACATATTTGCAATGGAACTTTTACGAGAGGTGTTCATCGGGACAAGGAACAATCTGCTTAATTTTGGTAATGATCCGGATTACGATTCAGGATCGGAATTTCTAGATTACAATCTTGATCGCGCGGCGGAGGTTTGAAGTCTCTGACTGACTTTCTTGGATCCGAGACACCTCTGGTAAAAGTTTCATGCACATCCGTTCATTACTTTGTAAGTATTCCTGCTGACAGACAGACAGACAGAGACAGACAGACAGACAGACAGACGCATTCGACTACTGGTGAACGATTGTCAGTGTGTGCACTACGTACGACACCACTTACGATTGCATGATTTCATCTTTTCAAACATGATATCTATCAGACAACCTGTTAAATTTCAAACAACGTTTTGTAAGACAGCTTGGTGTTTCGAGAAAAGTTGCCTTAAGCTGGATATTTTCTTGTGTCATAGGCTATAGCCATATATTTCATAAAAATAAATTTTAAACATCTCACATTATTATTGATTAGCTGATCACAAACTTTTATAAAGATTGGTAAACTTTGATTTGTTTTTGACTATTGTTATCAATAATTTATGACATGTTTTAATTTATTTTCTTTTTAAAGCCTTATTTCTTCTGCTATTATACATCATTCCTTCTGATCGCCGTGTAGAGTGTATGTAAGTAAATAGTAGAGTGACTGGCTAACGTTATCCTATCATGTACAGCGACTGATTAACGCTTCCCTAGCGTGTGCAACGACTGATTAATGAACACCAAACTCTCATTTAGCACGTGCTCTTACACACTGGTGTGAGTTCAAAGATTTAACCCTTTAACCGCCGGTGCCGCATATATTCGGGATTTCATTTTTATTAACACATTGCGTACCACATTTTAAATATGTTAAACGTAGAGTGTGACATCAACCAGCCAGATTTGAAAAGAGTTGACTTCCATTTTGTCAAATCTGAATAATTTTCACTCACTTGAAGTTGTGGATCGCGTCAGCGAGACACAACTTCAAGTGGGTGAAAAATCAAATTGAATAATTTGGCGGTCAAAGGGTTAGGATGCATGTTCAAACTCTTCATGTGTCACACATGCATTGGTCGCCAATGTGGGAAGACCTAAATTGCTTAGAAATTCCCCACACTGAACTTTACTGTGTGCAATGTTTCAGTGTTAAGGAGGCCTGGATAGGTTTACACTTTCCAAATAACCAACAAAGACCTTTTTGGAATGATGGATACTCACTGGATTCATACAAGCTGTGGAAGAACGGGCAGGTTGATCATTCATCTCATTCATGCGTTTCGACCACGCTGGAAAAAAACACGGGAGACCTCACGTGGAAGACAAATAAATGTACTTCAAAGCATGCATTTGTCTGTCACTATGCAGCTGGAGGTATGGTAATAATCAAATGTTATGTGGCGTTATCATAAATTTTCCTCTGTTCATTTTACCAAAATATAACTGATACATACATTGTGCGACATTTAAAAATGATCGCCAGTTAGATTTTAAAAGTATTAATGAAGTTTGAACAAAAAAGCGTTTGAACTGCTAAATGTATTGGACTGATATATTTTTACTATTCTTTTCTTTCTAAACAGATTACGTCGAACAAGTACCAAACCATGTAGCTGGTCGCACACTTTTTCCAAGATACGGATTAACAACAACTTTAAATCACAGCACAGATAAACCTACAGGAAATAGAAGTTATCATCAAGTAATGCCAGGTAAAATAAATGTAATGCTCAATGGTGGTTGTAATTATTAAAGTTAAGGGATTTGTCATGAAATTATATTAATTTGGTCAGAATAGTCCATTTCTCATACATCTTCGAGCAAATTACATCGTGATTTTAAAACAAATTACAGTATTATTTTTTCTCAACTGAGTCTACGACTGTGCATACCGGTTAATCATTTAATTTATCTATGCATTCTGTCAATACATGTGTACATAAGGTAGTTTAGTAGGCGGCTATGTGCTACATTAGCAACCTTTATAATCCATAAACAATGATTACTTCACCAGTATGACTGCATAAGGCTGGAAACCTTCCGATTACGATCATTTACATGTTGTAACCGCCATACGCAATGTACCAAAGAGAACATGCTATTGTTCATGTGTTACGTTGGCGCCGTTAGTGTCGACGATATTTCTCGAACACTTTACTAGTTACCTAATAAATTCGTATGGTATATTGCCCCTACGCATATTATATGTATCAGGTTTGTTCAGGTATGTTCATGCTAATATTCATCAACACTTCACATAAATATTTCTTTTAAAAGGGGTTAGAACCTAAGTGGTTTAAAGTCGCGATAACTATGATATTGACATATTAACAATGGACATCTCTCCATACAGTTTTGACTATCCCTGCAAACACAAAACTTGGACCTATTCCCAGCCGGTACAATACGTTGGCCCTAAGTTGATCCAATGTTGGTCCACCGTCTACGGCGCTGGCCCAACATTGGATCACCATAGGGCCAAAGTGTTGTGCCTGCTTGGTTGCTGGTTTAACATATCAGCTTTTAAACATGTTAAAGATAAAAAGTGACAATAATCAACAAGATTTGAAATTTGTTGACCCCCATTTTGTCAAATCTGAATATTTTTCACTCACTCGAAGTTGTAGATCGCGTGAGCGAGACACAACTTCAAGTGGGTGAAAATTCCAATTGAATAATTTGGCGGTTAAAGAGTTAATATTCGCCTGTCGTCTATGACGCTGGCCCATCGCCAAAACAACGGTAGGTGAACGTCTCGTGAGTATTCGGATGGGGTACACAATTACTAATACAGACCAATTCGTGTTGCTTCTATGATCAGTGATTCGATAGTGGAGGTTTAAGACAGGCCAATATTAGCCCGATCTTTATTAAAATTATAACAAGCAATTGGCATGGAAGAGAATATCCTACATAGCGGACACAAGAGTGCTGAGTCGCCATCTGCATGATCGATCAGTCATAGAAAATATCAGCAAACCGACTTTGCTCCAAGCAATGTGACAGCTTTTGATTTTTGAATCGACTTGAATGCTCCACTAAAGTTGACATCTTTGACGGTATATTATATGTATTGTAATGGGGCGTGCTTTGTCCCTGGTATGGTCTAACTAAACAATTATTGTTTGTTGTAAGCCTATTTTTGGTTCAGATTTTACCATAGTGATATAAAAAAAACCCAGAAGATTGGAATATATAATGAAAGAATCTAAAACTGGGGATTTATATTTTTTACATTTATATATTGCATAAAAACAATTTTATCCTCATTTTGTCTGAGAAACTCATCTGCGTCATCTTCTTTCAGATTTGTGGTTTTCTCACAGTGGCAGGATACAGTCGTGGCAGTTCAGAACAGTGGAGCTAGCAGAACCAGTTCACTTGAGAATCTCAGTATACCATCCCAGCTGCCCAGGAAACTACACACCTATTCCACCAGGTACTAATTCAGATCTACATATTCCTATTGTTCAATATATTTACGAATAGGTCAGGCAGTGATGATATTGAAAACTACCATTTTGTTATAACGCATAATTGATTACATGTATTTCGGAAATAAATTTAATAACCTAAATCGGGGCAGTGATAGAATTATGTCTGACAAGACGGTTGTTATACTGGATCCGTAGTGTGGACACAGTGTACGCTAGTACTCACAATGTCAGGTGCATGTGTATCCCACAATTATAGGGATATGGTACCACAATATTATCACTGTATTGGCGGAATGCTTTGACTCTGACCATATATTTAGCCCCAACAATACATTAACAAAAACTTTGGTTATGAATCTTATTGATAAAAAGAAAGAAAATAATATGCATACTAGTAAGCCAGTAGTCAATTTTACGCACTTGAAAAATACACTAAACTTATCACATTTCTATCATCATCAGTGCGTATAGAATCTATGAATGCCTAATACACAGGAAACACAATTTAATCCAATGTTATACCTCGGTCAGAATGACACACGAGCATCGTTCTAGCAAAAAGGCCACCAGAAATGTTTCCAAAATCGTTAACTAGTACAACCAAGGATACTTGGTACGACGTTCGTACGGGCCATTTAATTATGACAGGTGTATTAGTTTAATGTCGTGACAGCTCCAGATAGTGAGTTAATAACACGTAACAGATAATATGGATAAGGGAAGGGTACAGTGATATACTGTCGTGCAAAGTCAAAAAGGTAGTATCTGCTTACTTTACAAGTAAGCAGATTATACTGCCTTTTGGCTTTGCAGAGCAGTAAAAGCCTACCATGCACACAGAACGTGACGAAGATAAGCCACAGGCCACAGTCCACTATGCCAACATCGTCACGTCACTGGCCACTAATTAATTGCAATTTTGTTGATTGCATTTTAATGCAGTCATGTATGGTGAAATATTGGACATGGAACTCAATGATTTGGTGATTTTATGATGGGCAGTTGCGTACACTGTGTATATATTTATTATAATATCTACCATTCTAAATTTTAGTATGGCTGGCCAACATACTATACCGTACTCACATAGGCCTATGTCCTGCTATTTTAGCTCGACCTAAACTCGACACAGATTACCTCGAACACACTTAGCTATCTACAGAAAAAAAGTTATTCTAAGGTTAATAAAATATCACAATTTCATATTTCAAAAGATATTCAGAACTCTTAAAGTCTAAAATATCGATCTGGCTAAATAGGCGTATGCCCGATATGGCCAGCTAAAATATTCTGGTTGGTTAAATATTTGCAGCTAAAATATTTACACCTATAAAAGTGTGAGTTAAATAATTATATGTGTTTTAACCCAGAAAACAAGATTCGTTCACAATACAACGATTTTTTAATGTTTTTCCAATGTGATAGACGGTGGAAAAATATTAATAGGTGGCAGGGATGGGGTCAACTACGTATTTGTATTTGCGTTTTCGTATTTGAATCTTCCGTAGTTGTATTTGATTTAGAAAAAGGACTGTATTTGTATTTGTATTATTTGATCAAATATAATTAAAATACGTGTTTTTTCACGAAATTCCCGTATTTCTTATTTTGGACATGTATGTCCAAAATAAGAAATCAGGAATTTCGTCTCGATATCTCGCTTAACTAGTAAATGTGCAACACAAAAATTATAAAAACTTTTGCAGTTCTAGTTTATGGATTTGTTTAAATCATATGGTCATATTAAAAAGCAAAAATAAAATTACAGATTTTTTTGAAGATTTCAGCCTGATTGTGTCGCTTTAAGCTAGCAAATTTAAAAATAATAATAATGAAATTGAATATACATATTTTTTTATAAAATAACATCATATAAAATTATCCATGTATCTGTGTATGTTGTAACACCTCTGCCCATTGATCATTAAAATGCTAATGCGGCCAATACACCTTTTGAGTACAAAAAGATCAATGTTTAGTACAATTAGCGTTTATATTAAGTACGATATTTATCGTACAAAAAATAGACACATAAAATGGGGAAAATTTGTTTATTAAAAATAAACATCAAATTAAACGACTACAAATAAAAAGGGCTTCACTTCAAATGTTGTTAATGTAAACGTGGTTGTAACAGAGTGAAGCCCTAAGACCAAAATAGGTATAAATTTACTTGACAGTCAGTTAACAGGATTAACCAGTGAATATTTAAGTCTCAAATTGATCAAATCTACTAGGACTATTTATACATGTCTCTGATTGATCTAATCTACTATGAATATTTATACATGACTCTGATTGATCTAATCTACTATTTAATTGTGAACTTTGCCTCTTGTATCATTACAAACAAATTAGACAATATCAACCAAACTATCAATAACAATCTAGTAATTGTTCACACAAAACCAAACCTATCAATAACAATCTACTAATTGTTCACATTAATATATTAATGAACATTGACTCTTGTATCATTACATACAAATTACATAATATTGACAAAATCTATCAATAACATTATTAAACAAGATTATCTGTTGTTGAGGAGGGTATGAAAACGGTCAGAAGAAAAATGAACAAAAAACTTGCAGCGGATGGAAGCGGGAGGAGGTGGGATTTTCTTGATAGACATAGAATCTGCTATATAAATTTATATTTCTTTCGGATTAATTTTTGGCTTGGACCAACCTCAAGATTTCATTGCTAAAAGAGACTGTTACAAACAAATCGAGATCCGAACAAACCACGAATTACATAGCTTGGGCTTCGCCTAATATTAATAATCTATTTTGTGTCCGATAAAAAGAGCTTTCATTTTACGAAAACTCTGTATTTATCGTACAAAAAACAGACACATAAAATGGGGAAAATGTGTTTATTAAAAATAAACATCAAATTAAACGACTACAAATAAAAAGGGCTTCACTTCAAATGTTGTTAATGTAAACGTGGTTGTAACAGAGTGAGGCCCTAAGACCAAAATAGGTATAAATTTACTTGACAGTCAGTTAACAGGATTAACCAGTGAATATTTAAGTCTCAAATTGATCAAATCTACTAGGACTATTTATACATGTCTCTGATTTATCTAATCTACTATGAATATTTATACATGTCTCTGATTGATCTAATCTACTATTTAAATGTGAACTTTGCCTCTTGTATCATTACAAACAAATTAGATAATATCAACCAAACTATCAATAACAATCTAGTAATTGTTCACACAAAACCAAACCTATCAATAACAATCTACTAATTGTTCACATTAATATATTAATGAACATTGACTCTTGTATCATTACATACAAATTACATAATATTGACAAAATCTATCAATAACATTATTAAACAAGATTATCTGTTGTTGAGGAGGGTATGAAAACGGCACACAGACACAAAGTGTCTGACCCCCACAACACAAACTTACGAATGCATCGTAAGAGCACATATGAATTCCAACCTCTCATCTGTCTAATCCACCATTACTTCCGGCATCAGAAACAACACTAATTCTAAATAGTGAAGTGCTATATAGTCTGAAATTTAGTTTTTAAATTGAAATTAGGATGTCTACAGAAGTGAGACATGAAATTTACATGTAATGAATAGATAACCAAATAATTAAAATTTCCAAATGTAGAAAATAAGGGACACATTATCATAACATCTGTTGTATTTATAATTCCTGAAGCAAGTCTGAGTAGTGTTTTGACTGGCTGGATTTATATGTCAGTGGAATTTTATTTTCTGCAAGTGTAAAATCTGACCACAGAAGTATACAGACCTCATTTTGAGCTGACATAGGTATTGCAGACACACTTTGAAAACATAAGAAGACCACAAAACATAGATTTAGAAGGATTTGAAGCAAATTAGGAACATGAGGAAATGGTCCACATCTTGAGTATTGCTGTATTCACTAAAAATGTTGTTTACATATACATTTAAAAGCAGGATCTAAAGAATTCTAAAAAAAAAAATAATAATAATAATAATAATAATAATAATAGAAGCTTTTTCTTCTCTTCTACGGGAGAAGAAAAAGGACATAAATCATTCACATTCAAAGTAATTCGACCTGTAAGAATGAGCTTGTGGATATTGTATCAAAAACCGACTGGCCGAAAACGGGTTGGCAAATCACTCCCCATCATGTTTTCTATTGTTAGAACAGCTGGCGCAAATCCTGCCGAACTAACAAATGGAAAATCATATGTTTGGTTCTTCACAAAGTTTATTGCATCTGGCGTAAGTCCGGATGCATCCTGCCCATCCTTGCTAGCACTGATTTCAGCAGCTGGCGCAAATCCTGATGCTAGATCAAACTAATTCCACCTGTAAGAATGAGCTTGTGGATATTGTATCAAAAACCAACTGGCCCAAATCCAGTTGGCAAATCACTCCCCATCATGTTTGCTATAGTTAGAACGGCCGGCGCAAGTCCTGCCGAACTAACAAATGAAAAATGATATGTTTGGTTCTTCATGAAGTTTATTGCATCTGGCGCAAGTCCGGATGCATCCTGTCTATCATTACTAGCACTGATTTCAGCAGCTGGCGCAAGTCCTGATGCTAGATTAATCAAGCTAGACATAGAGCATCATGTAGTTGGCGTATAAGGCATGCAATAATTACTGCGGCCTGTCACAACTGGCCAAGTCTTGTTGTAACTGACCTTGTATTTATTTTTTTATTCAAGATTAATAATATGTTCTTGCAGTAGTTTAATTGAATAATTATATTGCTTTTACCTTACACTCCTACACTTGGATACTCTTCCGAATTATTTTAATTTACAAATTATTTATTATATATTACATATATATTTTTTATTATTATTTAATTTCAAAGCAGCTGGATCACTAAGCTTTACAAAACAAACAACAAAGAAGAAAACTTAGAAAGAAAAAGGTGACCCAAAACATAATTTCGTAGGATCCACTTGAAACCTAAGGTCACTTAATGGCCTACAGGAAAACCAGCCCCTGGCATTATTCCAGAGTCATCACAAATTGGCATAATTGCATTAATTATATAAAATGAAATCAAGAGATTATCAACTATATCTCTTCTCATTAATTTAAATTATTACTAATGAGAACGTTAAATCTTAACTTCCTAACATAAATTATTTTTAAATATCTTTATGACACTAATATTGTATATTTTAATTTGAGATTAAGAGTAGCTGGTATGTATGCTTCATTGACCAAAAGTAACAAAAAAAAGAAAACTCCAATCAAAGAGGAAAGGTGCCAAAAACATAGTTTTGACAAAGACCTATCTGAAACCGAAAGCTGTACTGGCGAGGCCAGAAAATAGCCCACAGGAAACAAATCCTGACAGGAATCAGTGGGTCAACCACAAATTGGCATCAGCCAATGTGATTATCGCCTCCAGAGTTTATCAATTCTTGCTAAATCAAATCCTAGAAACAACAATTGCTCCTCTTATTTATTTATATTATTTGTAAATTTTTGCCCTACAAAACACACGATAAAATGTTCCCAAAAAATTTAAGTAACAAAGATGAAACTCCCAAAAATGAGGAAAAAGGCCAAAAACATATGTTCCTGACAACAAGACCTATCTGAAACCCCATAAGGCCGCAGTGGCAATGCCAAAGAATGGCCCACAGGAAAAACAGTTCCTGAAAGGAATCAGTGAGTCAACCACAAATTGGCATAAATGCATAAAAGCAGCCAAAGTGGTTATCGCCTTCAGAGTTAATCAATCTTTGTTAAACAAATTCTCTGAGACAATTATCATTGATTTATAAAATTAATATTGTCTATTGCATTAAAGTGAGCGCCATCACAAATGTTTACTCAGCGAATCACAACAAGAATCAATCTTCTTAACAAGATAATTTATAAAGTTGACCAAGCAAATCACACGATCAAATGTACCCAAAAAAATTTAAGTAACAAAGATGAAACTCCCAACCACGAGGAAAAAGGCCAAAAACATATGTTCCTGACAACAAGACCTATCTGAAACCCCATAAGGCCGCAGTGGCAATGCCAGAGAATGGCCCACAGGAAAAACAGTTCCAGAAAGGAATCAGTGAGTCAACCACAAACTAGCATAAATGCATAAAAGCAGCCAAAGTGGTTATCGCCTCAAGAGTTAATCAATCTTTGTTAAACAAATTCTCTGCCACAATTATCGTTGATTTATAAAATTAATATTGTCTATTGCATTAAAGTGAACGCCATCTCAAATGTTTACTCAGTGAATCACAACAAGTTAACATAGTACTTTTTCACCTGAATGAAACCAAATTTTTTATGTGACAAAGATGAAACATTTTCCATCCCCCTTGACATATTAAAAGTTATCCAAATTTGGATGCAAAAATGCAAATGATTTTTTCGTTATGTCATTCCGCAAATGTTTGATAAATGAGGAACCGACCAGTGTTACTCTGCAGTTGTAAGAGTTCTTGTTTTATGCTCAATTTGTTAAATTTGATAATTTAATAACAACGGAAATTTACGATTGAAACGAAGAATGAGTGAACGATAATGTAAGGTTTTGAGACTGACTAGACCACATGAAAAGCCAACAATGTCAATGTGACAAAGATAAGGGTCATAATCCAAATAATTGGTCAGACAGATTCAATAATAACCACACAAAGCTATTATCAAATATATACAAAAACTATTAAAAATATTTGTAACATAAATTACCTTATAGAATCATATAGTCATATAAAAATAAAGTATAGACAGCTAAAATTTTTAAATGTGCAATTGGTTATCGCCTTAATAAGTTCATCGATTCTTGTTATTTTAAATCAAATTTTAGAAACAACTATCACCACTCTCATTGATTTAAATTAAATCAAAATCATATGGTCATTGTGCTTTTAACTTAATTTAAAGTTAACACTAGCGCTTAAATTCCTAAGATTGTATATTTTTTAGTCTACATTTTATTAAAATCATGAAAGCACAGTCCAAACCAAATTCAATCCAGATGAATTTTGTATTATGAATTTGTCACTTTAAAAATATGTCACTGTCAGTGACTGGAAGTGCTGCCGATTATTACACTAATAATGACGATGCAACCAGTCTAATGGTAGACTAGTCTAGGCCTACATTGTAGACAGCTACAATTTTTTAATGTGCAATGTCTAGAATTAGACTATTAGACTTAAAATTAATTAGACCAAAGTCTAGTCCTAGCCCTGGCCTACTGCGGCTAGGCCAGGAGCCTATGGCTATGCCATTTATGGCAATAATAGAGTATAGTCTATAGAGTATACTAACAGTTAAGAGTAACAGTTACAGCCGAGTCTAGACTATATCTAGACTCCAGTAACTTTGACATTTAATTAACAGCGCGTACGGATAATACTATTATTAATAGTTCACAAAAACACGAATTCAACGTGAGCGATAATATAAGAATTTTTGAAGTAGACCATGTGACTGGACCGATGTCGGCGATGATCAATTAAAGTCAATCTAAAAAAACACTGACACATGGTTGAACATATTCAAAAACAATGCGAAACTATATCTAACATATAAAAGAACTATTGAAACGTATTTGAAATACAAAATTTTCTTGATAGACATAGAATCTGCTATATAAATTTATATTTCTTTCGGATTAATTTTTGGCTTGGACCACCCTCAAGATTTCATTGCTAAAAGAGACTGTTACAAACAAATCGAGATCCGAACAAACCACGAATTACATAGCTTGGGATTCGCCTAATATTAATAATCTATTTTGTGTCCGATAAAAAGAGCTTTCATTTTACGAAAACTCTGTATTTCGCCGTGCAGCTGAGCTCGCCATTTATTATTTGGCACATACGGCATATTATATTTGAATATATCTCGTTGAGCTGCCAAATTGATTGATGTATTAGTATTTCGTTTTAACATTACATTATAATCACTGATATAAGCCTTGAAGGGTGTTAATTAGATGGTACTCCAGGTGCGCCTGTGTTGGGCATGTGTTCCAAAATCAGTGGGGCATGACTTTTAATCGCTAGCAGTGAACAACGGGGTGGCCCCGGGTGGCCCTTTAAGGGGTTTAATTCTCAAAGATAAAAAGCGTGATCTAATTTTTAATTTAATTTTATTGACCGTTTACATGTCAACTTTAACATATTGGTCATTTTACGCGGTGCCAATCGGTTATACGTTCGGTTGTCATTATCCCACGAATTTCAACAGTTTGGGTCACTGCACATGTGTGCACCAAGGAAAGACATCGGCCGCAGCGGGACTCGAACTCGGCACCCCCGGGCTCTGAGTCAACTACGCCGCCAATGAGCTGATGAGCTAACCTGGCGCCACAGCTAATTGATAGCCTGTCTAGCACTTTAGGGCGGGGGCCCTAGGGTAGTGGCTAGCACCGCTGCCTTTCACGTCAGAGTTCGGGGCTCGGTTCCCGGTCTCGGCGGTTTGAAAGAAACAAAAAGTGTTTCTTCCCCATCCACGTGTGAAAGTCAGTATTGTGGGGAGCCTCCGTGACCAAGAGGTAGCGTGCTCGGCCTCAGCCCGCCAGGGCTCGAGCTTTGAATCCTGTGTCTGGAGGACAGTGTCATCTCAATCATCTCACCATCCTCAGGAGGTTCTCCTGGCCCAGTTTAGCTGTTATGTGCCCAAAGGTAGCCTAAAGCCCGATTTATTTCATTTCATTTTGTCTAGCACTTTAATTGCACCAAGGATGGCTAAATTTCATGCCCGGCTCCTGACGCATTGAAACGATGTTGAGCCGATGTCATATGCCAACGGGCATATGTCATGTGTATACAGTGACAACGTGTTGCTGGCAGGACTGCGCGCCCAGCAAACACGAGATATTGATACAATGTTGTTTCATTGCTAGACCACCGTCTGCGACGCTGGCCCAGCATTGAAGCAACACTGATCCAGTGCCTCGAGTTTGCCTAGTAATTCTAACCCTCTCTTCTCATCAGCCCAATCTCACAAATCGTGATAATTATTATTAACTCTTTAAGTGCTTCATTACTGCTTAACCTTTTCCTTTCATTTGAAGTTGGCATTGCTCAAGCAATTGCCAACTTCAAATGAAAGGAAAATATCTCCTCACTTAAAAATTAAACCTGCTAAATTTCACAATGGGGGCTTTACTCAAGATTTATACATGCATATTTGTTCAATTTCTGTCAAATTTTAGTTGTGGAAAAACAGTATGGATGCGCTTAAAAGCGTCGCCCGCACTCAAAGGGTTAAACATGATACGATTGCGAAACTTAGCCATAGATATCAAAGTCAAGATACGTTTTAGGTGATTGCGCTTAATTATGTCAATTCGTTTTCTTTACATAATTATGTTAAATGATATATTTATACGAGATTTTAAACATGTTACATATGCGCAGTTGGTATTTTTAATACGTCACCTGGGTGTAAATGTGTCATCAACCAGCGGTAATCGTTCAATGACATTTTGAATCCCGTAGCTAATTAACATGCTGTTCATTCAAAGATCGGTATATTTTATTGTACGTCGTTGGAGACATGTACCATGCAGAAAATAGCTGTACAGTTGATCGGGTAATATTCGCCTGTTTACATTTCGTGAATCTGTGCTTTTGGACCTTTTCGTTAAGTTTTAAATGTGAGAAGTCAATTTCTTTTTGCCTTGAATAAAATATAGTCTCTGAACAGAAAAATGGCACATGGTCAGCAGTGCTTAGCTGTCGCCATTGATCTATTTTTTATCACCACTATCAGCTTGCCCACTGTTTCCACACATTGTTACACTTTAAGTGCTAAATTATCTAATCTCAATTTTACCAACTTGAAGTTGTATCCCGCTACAGCGACCAACAACTCCAAATACGTGACAATTACTCATATTCGTTCTACTTTAGACCAAACATTTGAAAATCTTTAACTGTGATTCAACCCGCTGATAAAGCACATTAAAAACGACTATAGTTGTGCGTAGCGCTGAAAGGGTTAAAAGCCATCACTAAACACACTATAATTGGTGCCGACCCTCCTAACTAACCCAGACTGACTTCTGATTTTGGGAAAACCAAATATTTAAATTCACAAATCTGTCCTCCTCGCGAAAATTAGAACCTCTCGAATATCATCAGATCAACAGTATTAGGATACAAAACTATGTATGCATGCAATTAAACAAAATTGATTCTAAAAAGGAATTTTTCAAAAAAATTGTATTTGTATTTGAAAGACTGTACTTGTATTTGTTTTTGATATTTTTCAAGGCCCCGTATATGTATTTGTATTTGAAAAAAATACGACATCGTATTTGTATTTGTATTTGATCAAGTGTATTTGACCCCATCCCGATAGGTAGCTATCAAGAACAGTAAATTATGATTAGCTAAAATATTTAATATTTATTTGTGGTCTATTGTGTTTTAAACAATGTCCAGTACTGATACATATGGGTGGCAAACGGGTTCACGTGGATATTTTAGCGCATCTATTGTTATTGAAACATCACAATTTCATATCTCAATACAGACTCAGAATATACTCCAGATAATATATTTACATGTATAGAAGTTTCAGCTAAATTTAATTTATTCTTACTATTTAACATGTGTTAGCCCAGCCAACAGGATACATTCATACACTTGATGATGTTTTAATGTTGGGCCAGTGTCGTAGACGGTGTCCCAACATAAAGACGTGGCTTTTATTGGCATGACAGTAAGGTATGACGTCTCAATTAGATAAAATGTATATTTTTATATTAGTTTTCATATTAGTCTTCTGTTGTGTTCGAGTACTGTTTTAATATCTATATTTGGCAATTGCGAGCCCGTTGGCCACTTAGATGCAAATCGTATGTCTCTAGCTCACTAATTTTGGGACTTATCAGTATTTAATGAATATATATTTTTTCAGGATGTTCCATGAATCCCAACACGCAGGTGATGTGCGTGAATACAAGTGAAGAGATAAGCGCTGACTGTGCTATGACTGATGTGTCTTGTACTGCAGGTCACCAGTACTGCCCGCTAAGTGTCAAGTGTCAAAATATCATATCTCCATGTACGTGTGATGCTCTGCCTGATATTCCAGCCTGTAAGCATGAGGTCAACCCAGCTACATCCAATACCCTGATACATCCTTCCTTTCTATCTACGTCTTCTGTTGCAATTCAATTATCAGCTGGTAAAGCTACGTTTTACCAAGTAGAAAACTCCAACGAAAGCGTTCAACTCTATGATACGATAGCTTTACAGTTTGATTCGCTGTCTAGTCCTATATTTTGTGATCCTGTATCTAGTTTGTGGAAACATACAAATAAATATTGGTCTCAGGAGGAATGGACTGATACACATTCAAATGTGTCCGCCCCTAATGATGCTATTACGTATTACACCAGCTGCTATATCAGAGCTTTCCACACACAACAACTTCAATTATCTCCACCTAGCAATATTGCTCACCCGCTAACTCTAGACATCGGTACACATATATACGAATATTCAATACATAATGATATGGATTCATCTTCTGGAAAGTTATTTGTTAGTATCATTGATCCTATAGAAAAGCTAATTTTAATATCTCCTGAAATTAGCCACGCTGGAAAAAGCATATCTTCAATTGGAACAATTGTCCTGACCAACACGTCAACTCTCAATTTTGTTTTTCAAATTAGAAAAGGAACGAAAGCAATATTGACATCTTCTGTGACAAACAGTTCTGTTGCTTTCGTAGAATCATGTCCATCGATACCCGGATATATACTTGAATGCACAGGTTATTTCGCGATCGTGGATATTACGATTTCTTTTCGAGAAGATGTGGAGTATACCAAACTCCGCTTTACAGCCGCCAACCCAGTTAGTGCAGAATATATCGTGTTGGATGTGCTGATGGCAGTAGATTTAACTGAAGCTACAATACAGAAACAATTCACAGGTCTCATCCATATTAATCGGCCATTCCAATTTCAAGTGCACATTAGTAGAGGTGACGATATGTCGTACAGTTGGAATCTTAATGGAGTTGAAAAAGCAGATCAGAAAGATTCCGAAATAATTGTGGAATTTCCTTCAGTGGGAAAACACACGCTTATGGCAAATATCAGTAACACAGTGAGTTTTTCACTTGCAACATTAGAAGTAACAGTTTACTCCCCACTGTACGAAACAGAATTAAACGTACTCGCTAATGTAGCTGAAGATGATTTTTTAAACACAACGGTTACTGCATCACTGACACTGGTTTTTATGTCCAACGTCAATGTTTTTATTGATTTTGGGGATAATACCACACAGAATAATGTAAATTATATTTGCATTAAACAGCAAAACTGCTCATTCCTACAGTTCTTTCATCTGTATAATTCATCGGGAATTTATGAGGTCAACCTCTCAGTGAAAGACAATGTATTAAATGCATCTCAACAGTTATCAGGCGCTGTTACCGTAGCCGCCTTGGAAAAGGTGACTAATGTCATAATTCGAACCAATGTAACGTCATACCCAACAATGATCGCAACACACGAACTCATTTCATTTTCTGCTGAAACTAATATTGTAGACAATGAATTCGTATTTTACAATTGGTCATTCGGTGATGGATACATTGAAAATGAAGCCATAGGGCTTGTGTATCATCAATTTGACAATCCGGGTGTCTTTTTTGTAGCAGTAAAGGTTTACAATTATAGGAGTGAAAGTGAGTCATCAATGATTATGTATATACAAGAACCGTTAGAAGGATTAGAGCTGCAGAGCGACGACCCGGCTTTAGTAGATACTATAGTGACTATACATGCCGTGATAACACGAGGTACAAACGTTACTTACATGTTTATGTGTCAAAATGGAACGACTCAATTTGAGGGTGACCAATACATTAAAAAATCTTTCTCGACAACGGGAGTTTACAATGTGAGTGTTCTGGCTGAGAATGGTGTGAGTTCAGCGCTAGCTTCAACAAATATATATGTTATTGATAATAGAACATTGTCTGTGTTATCCATAGAAGGACCAGTTGCAGTTGCTCTCAATGATTCTGCTACGTATACAGCACAAGTCATTCACATAGATAGTATGCAATTAATCTATAAATGGTGGTTTTCTCATATGCCAGATGTCATAGTATTGAAGGGAATGAAAACTATAAACATAACATTCGCAGTTCCGGGTGAATACATTGTATGGCTTGAGGTCACTGACAATCATTCTACTGACGGCTATAATAAAACTGTTGTCGTTCAAAATGGCATAAAGGATGTTACATTAGCGGGGAAAACAATAGTTGCTTTGAATGATATATCTGTAACAGAAACATACACATTGTCCATTGCCAAAGGAAGTAATCCAGAAATCAAATGGTGGTTTAATGAAAATATGATTGGCCAAGATGTATTTCAACGAAATGTAAGTTTCAACAAGAGTGGTGTGCAGACGATACATGTGAACGTCAGCAATAAAGTGAGTTCTGAAGAAATTTTACTCCACATCAACGTGTTACGCCCCATTAAAAATATCCGTATTATCATGATTAGTGAAAAGTTTCAAAATGACAGAAATTTCAAATATATTTTAGAACTTGGTGAGAGTTATAACTTTCGATGTGAGGCTAAAGGAGATGAAGCCAGTCATGACTGGCAGGTATGTGGTGTGGTATACATGAACCAACAAGTGATTCAGCACGTATTTAATGAGACGGGTCAATGCATAATATATTGTGTAGTTTCAAGTCCACTTGGATTGCAGGAAAGTCATAGCATGAATGTCGGTGTAGAATCCCCAATAACACGTTTACGTGTTTATGCTAATGTGAGTGTCGCTGCAACGCTCGAACCAATTGCATTTGTCGCAAATTCCACCGGTGGTAATAATTTGAAGTACAATTGGACAATATGTGCATCAACTTACAGAGAACACTTTACTGATTCGTCGTCAATCAGTTGGATTTTCAGTGATCCTGGTGAAGTACATGTAAGTGTTACAGCATCTAATGCAGTGAGTCAACAGACTAGTAATATGACGATCATGGTGTCCACTCCTATCAGGGGATTATCAGTGGTGGTAGAGGATTCTGTCAATAATTCCCTCATTGCCACTGGTAGTGTTCATATTCGAGCTGAAGTAGATTCTGGCTATAACATCACTTTTGATTGGGAAATACAACCGCCAGTTAATAAAACTACGATAGACAATTCGAGTTTGATTTTGCTGGTAAGCAAACCTGGAATTTATGTGGTGATTTTAAATGCTGCAAATGATTTGGGAACAGAGGCGTCACAAATGACTCTATATATTTTAGATCCAATAGCTAATCTATCCCTCGTATCATTTCCAAGGGAGCATGTTTTCACTGAAGAAAATGTGTATTTGCACACCACGGTGGATCAGGGAACGAACATAACATATGATTGGCGAAGTGTTCCTGAAAAAAAATCAAAAGAGACAGAAATATGGGAAAACCAGGGAGAAAATCTGATAACATCCTTTACTAAAGAGGGAACGTATACTATGCATGTGTTGGCAAATAATGTTATCAGTCAGGAAGAGAGTAGCATTCGTCTCGAAGTACACAGACCACGAAATGACGACGTCAAAATCCAAGTCAACTGTGATACATATCCATATCTGCCCACACATGAATCCATCCAATTTGAGGTGAAAGGAGGATCCTCAGAGAAATGGCAGTTTGATTGGATATTCTTTGGTGATCCAATTACAACGTATGACACAGATACAGTCCAACATACGTTTATAAACCCTGGTGTGTATACCATTGCTTTGAGGGTGATAAGGAATAACGATATGTGGAGAGGAAACGAAACCGTTACCGTTGAACAGAGTATATCTAGTTTGAATATCACTTGCTCTCCAGAACAAGCTTGCACGTCTGGTGTGGCCGCAGTTGGCTACACCGCTACATTTAGTGCAATCTCAAAGGGTGGAGCTGTTCATAGTTACATATGGTATATCGATTCACATATGGTGGGAACAAACAGTAGCATTTTGTCTTACACATACGTCAAAGCAGGTCCAGTCATTGTCACTGTGGATGTCATAAATCATGTCAGTGAGTTACATGCTGAATATAAAATAAATGTGACGGATACATTTTACCACTTAGCTTTGGAAGGCTGCTGCTCGACCGTTTTCACAGTTGGAGAGACAATGGAATTGGAGGCCCATATTGTGGAAAGAATGCCTGCTCTGTATAAGTGGGCGATTGTTCCTCCGTCTGGTACACTAGATTTATTTACCGGACAAACAGTATCTTATATTCCCCAGGAAGAAGGAAACTACTCGCTTGGTGTATCAGCAATGTATTTCGGTTCAACGATTGACCTGTTCGATCACTTCCAAGCTATGATTGAAATCTCAGATGTTACTATCACATCTGATCATGATCTAGATAATGTATATGAGCAGCAAATTATCTCATTCGCCGCTGATATAACAGGCGGTGGCAACAGCAGCATTACTTATCACTGGCAACTTTATGGAGCAGTTGTTATGCTGGAAGAATACCACGAAGAAACATTCACTTACCATTTTTCAGAAACCGGGAAATTTTTCCTGAAAATAAATGTGTCTAACATTGTCAGCGAAGCGTCTGATTTAGAGAGCTTTGAAGTACTCCCCCTCTTGTGTGATCCGCCAGTTCTCTACATAACCGGTGATCAAAGGCGCACTGAATTCAGGTCCAACAGTGTTCAGGTCGAAGTGAAAGTGGACACAGGTCAATGTGTCAGGTATCATATCATGTATCAATGGACACTATTTAAAAATGACTGTGGCAGCGATGTCATAAATATAGATAACTTACAAACAACTGCACCGTATCTTATAATACCGGCTCTTTCCCTTCTCTATGGCAACTACTGTCTGTATTTCTCTGCCGAGTACAGTGTAGTAGGTGCTAAAGCCGATGTGGAGATCATTCTTAATATCAAAGATTCTGCATTACAAGCACTTATTGACGGTGGCAGCATGCGACAATTCTATGAGGGACAGGAGATTATATTAGACGGCAGTATGTCTTATGACCCTGATGTGACAAAAGGTGTCACTTCCCATCTGTCGTATAAATGGACCATGTCAAAAGAGGTAAATACTATACTATATGTCATGATCTAATAGTATTCTTCTGGTAGAATAAAGAAGCAATCTTAACCGCTCATATACATAGTACGTATTTTTCACTAGTTTTAAAATATTTTTCGCTTTTTTTTGGTGTTTGGATCCCGTAGATGGACATGATGAAATCAGTATTAAATAATTATTTAGTGTTGATTTACTTATCATATTCATGTCTCTGTAATGAGTCCTTAATCTTGTGTTTTCTGGTCTACATGATAATATTTTCTCCAATATTGACAAGGTTGCTGTATACGAAAAAGAAGTTACGCTCATTGCAAACAACGATAGCATACTTGTTGTCCCACCGCACACATTAGAAGCAAGAGAGATTTATCTGTTTTCACTAACAGTGAGAGCTCCAAATAGAGTAAAATCCACCACTTCTCAAAAGGTTTGTGCCCTCTATTTCTGTATCTCGCTCATATTAATCCGATTCTTATCGAGTAGCTGACTTTCTATTATAGGCCTAACATTCAGGTTGTCTGGAGGGTGAGAGTCAGCAAGCACTCTTTAATACGCCTGACCTTGAGGTAGTCTTCAAGGTGAGAGTTAGCTAGCACTTTACCTGACTAATGTGATTTGGTACTAAACTAAACATTCAAAATGACGGCTTCACTTTTATCTGGCTACATATGTTAAATTATTAGTGAACATCACCAATAATAAATGCCGCCAGATCTATATATATAAATATCTGAATTTATGAGTTGAGCTGCCCATGGTTTATCAAAATCATGTTCATCTGAACAACGTCATATTAAATATTAGGCCTACATTATTTGAACCTCGAGTACGTATACAATGAATATTTAGATGCATTTATTAAAATAATAAATCAATCTGAAGTGAATATATTTTTTTCAGATATATGTGATAAAATATACAGCACCTGTGGCGGGTATTGATTGTGTGTCCTGTCGAGAGAGAAATATCTTTAAAATTAGTAAAAGTCAATTTGTGAAGTTACTTGGTACATGTGAGAACTGCTGTGTCGAATGTGATGATCCTGTGTATTACGAATGGAGCGTTGAGGATGAACAGGGACGAAAATTCCCACTAGATGAGACTACAACTACAACAGGCAACAATCGATCAAGTCTAGTCATATCCAGATATAGCTTCAATGATAATCACAACTATACTTTCCGCTTGGAGATCCATACAAAATCCAGACAATTTGACACGCATGGTGATTCAAGCTTGATATTGTATGCAAGTAATCCTCCAAGCGGAGGTGTATGTAAGTGGATTGCAGGAGAAGAGCCCATTATAGCCCTAGAGACAATGTTGCATGTCACGTGTACTGATTGGGAAGATAACAGCGGGAGCAGCTCTCCTCTAAGTTACCACACGTACGTGGAACATCCATCAGATCTCAGCACTTGGTACTCCATTTATATAGGAACGAGTGTAGATATTTACTTCAAGATATCAGCATTTGAGGGGGCCAATGATGTAGGAAAAATCATACTTTCAACCAAAGTGATCGACCAAGAACAGAACGAAGTCGTTGGATTCCGAGAGTAAGTATTAATGAGTTTAGTCTTTCGATTTGCTGATCACGCCAATAACAATTATATTTACACTGCTGTGTGCAATGGACCAATTTCCTTTGAGCTTTAAACATAGAGGTGTAATATAACCAGACCAAATCATAGTGGTAACAGTGCTCAGCGGATAAACACGACTCTTGTCCTTTAAATGATATTATGCCTTCTGTTTGATTTATATGATGTATTATTTTCTTATAACGTACATATAATCCAAGAAAAAGTGTTTATAAATATATTAAGCCGGCCATACACCAAGTAGCTGGTTAGTCAACATATTATGTAACACCGTTTTTGTAACTTGTTACGTAACATGTTACGTGGTGCGTTATCCCCATACACTATGTAACTTGTTGAGTAACATGTTATGTGTTGCGTTTTCCCCATACACTATGTAGCATGTTACGTAACATGTTACGTGTTGCGTTTTCCCCATACAGTATGTAACATGTTACGTAACATGTTATGTGTTGCGTTTTCCCCATACACTATGTAACATGTTACGTAACATGTTACGTGTTGCGTTTTCCCCATACACTATGTAACTTGTTACGTAACATGCTATATGGTGCGTTTTCTCCATACAGTATGTAACATGTTACGTAACATGTTATGTGTTGCGTTTTCCCCATACACTATATAACATGTTACGTAACATGTTACGTGTTGCGTTTTCCCCATACACTATGTAACATGTTACGTAACATGTTACATGTTGCGTTTTCCCCATACAGTATGTCCCATGTGACGTAACATGCTACGTAACATGTTATATGTTGCATTTTCCTCATACATTATGTAACATGTTACGTAACATGTTACATCAAAACGTATAATCCGGTCATTTTATCGTTGCATGTTTGCCGCTCTTTTCATACAAAACAAAAATTTCTACCCTAGAAGAGGAAGAAAATATTTTAACATGTGCCGTCACAGCAATAACTACTGTTATGTTGTTATGCGACGAAAACGTAGACAGCGCATCAGAGTAAAACATGTAAAATGGGAGTAAAACGTGAAATTCTGCTGAACAAAAATAATGAAGGTGCCTATCACAGCCAAGTGATGAAGCTGGATCATGACAAGCTCCGCCAGTTTTTTTAGAATGAACAGGGCCTGTTCATTCTATGTTAATTCTATGTTCATTCTAAGGGAATATTCCAATCCGTTATAATCAGTTATTACGATCTACTAATCCGTTATAACGCTCTAATAACCCGCTATAACGGGCTACTAATCCGCTATAGCGGTCTACTATTCCGTTATAACGGTCACATATTTCGTTATAACGGTCTACTATTTCGTTAGAACGATTTACTAATATAAACTGTTCCGTTATAACGATCTAGGTAGTCTGTTGGTAGACCGTTATACGGATTAGTAGACCGTTATTTAACGGAATAGTAGACCGTTTTAACGAAATACTAGAACGGTATAACGGATTAGTAGACCGTTATAACGGATTAGTAGACCGCTATAACGGAATAGTAGACCGCTTCAACGAAATAGTAGACCGCTATAACGGTTTAGTAGACCGTAGACGTGTTTTTGACATGTCGGCTGTTTATAACAAATTTTCTAATGAATTTTTTGCTCACTTTTTTCTTCACTTGTTGGCCTTTAAAAAAAATGATTTAAAATATTGAGTAGTTAACGCGGTGTCTGGTGACGTCAGCCCAATATTAACCAACATTGTGTTAACGTCCCACTGTTGTTGGGACGAGGTCACATATCCACAGCCATGCTCATGTCAGCTTGGCGGTCACCGGTAGCATGACAACCAAAAATGAGACAACGCTTAGAAGACGGGAGTTTCTATTGAAAGTATACTGAAAATCCTTTAAGTGTCAGTTTACCCATCAAGTCTTTGCGATTTTTATTAAAGAATTTGCAGTCTTATTTATTTGATATTTTGATAGATATTTTTTCTAGAAAAAAACCCTATTTAATACACATGTTCTGTTATATTTTCCTTCGTGCCTATATTTAAAGTAGAATTTAAGGAAACGTTGAAAACTAGTCTACAGCGTTTTCGGTGAATTGAGTCTGGCATATGTTTCCCGCCAACAGTTTGTTATCGAATCAAGTACGTTGAAGAGGGTTGATGTTGGCCAAATAGAAAATATACATTTGTCTGTCATGTTTTTGCCTGGGTGACAGAGTCCGTTCAATTGATTGGCAGGAAACGTGAGATCTACTTCATGACTGAATGCGGATTTAAGATTGGCTCAGCATCACAGACTGTAGACCAACGTCAAACCAGTATAAAACCAATCTTATTTTTCATAAAATGTTGCTCAACACAAAATAGCGTAGCATTAAGTACCATGCGTGTTATGTAACATATAACGTAGCAAGTTACATAGTGTATGGCCGGCTTTTAAAATGTACACGGGTTAAATGTACGTTTTAATACAAATATATTTGGAACCATATTGTTATCAGATACCTGGATATACATCTCCCTGATGTTGGTAATCGTTCACTGACATCCTATATACAGCAAGATGTGGAGACGACAATTCCTAAACTGAACAATCTCAACATACCAAAAGTATTGGTGCAGTATGTGATCATGATCGGACATGTACTTAATACTGAGGCCAGGAAAGATACAAGTTTATTACCAGAGGACATGGTGTCTTTTGAAAGAAATCAGAGACAAAGATTACGTGCACGTTTATTATCTGAAATAGACGATTATGTAGAAATTGGTGGCTTGGATGATGTAGTTCAAATGGCATATTGTTTGCAGCTACTTACTGTAAGTTTCATTTTATCTTACAACTGTATTCTCTTTTGATCACTGACAATTATCGATTTATTTTACAAATGTATTCTTTTTTATTACAGAGAATTATCGATCTATTTTACAATCGTATTCTTTTCTTATCATAGAACATTATAGGTTGCAGTTAATATCAAATATGTACATATATTTATATATACATAGTATATCAATCAATTGTAAATATATCAATACTGTTTTTACAGTCATACAGTGAAGAATTTCCAAGCGATTTCAAAGCATATGATGCAGTTTTGAGCTTCATAGATGATATTAATTTATTGGTGGATAAAAAAGTGTCACCGGGTTTGGCCGGAGACGAATTTGTTCCAGCCTATACTATGAAGACTCTAGGCAGTATGATGCAGATATTATATCAAGACATGACTGGAGTGAATTTGGACCAAAATCGTCATCTGTTAGAGCTGTACATAAACGTAACTGAGCGGTCACTTCATCTTACTGATGATGTTGTAATGTTGTCGCTAAACACCCAAGTGCCCGAAGAAGAAGCACTGATATTTAACACCACCAGCTGTTACACTGAGGCAAGGCACATCTTTGCTCATTCTAACGTGGAGCAATTCCAGAGCTCGGGCTCAATCATCCATGTTCCTGGAGGAATTTTGTCCCATCTTTCTCCTGAACAAAACGTTTTTCAAATAGTGTATATAACTCCAGTATCTCCTGTATTCTGGGGTTTTGTCGATCATAACCCTGTTGATTCAGAAGCTGTCACTGCGACTTTTACATACCCTAACCAAACTGTCTTGAATATTAAAAATCTTACGAGTGAGGATCTTATTAGCATAGGCTTATCTTCTAACAGTGTGGGAGCTTTTACGGCTAGTAAACTATCAAAGCGTGAAACGTCAGGGTCTCTACCATCAATAGTGATACATGAAGGGGAGAGTATTCACGCAATGATGCATTCATCCCTGGACTATGAAAATGTTATCCTTCCGCCTGATGATGGTGTTGTAACAGATCTAGAGATTGAAAAAATAACTGAAAACGGCTCAATTCATGTACAGATCTTAGCGGAGGTAATTCTAGACCAGGTTAACATAACACATGTAGATCTGCAGCCATACTTGTTTGTTCACGCGCTACTCGGTGCTGGATACACCCCATCTCTTGACAGATATGACGCTATGCTGAATTTGACATGGGAGAAAATGATCGATATAGCTGATCATACAGCCTTTACATTGTATTATCTTGATAAGTGAGTATCATTTAATTTTCATCTAAAATCAAGTATAAAAAAAGGCCTGCATAAATTATGTACTGAAGAGGCCAAACATCCATAACTGAATGAAAATTATCACTATCGTTGTACCCATCCTCAATGTATTTATATTGAATACTGTCTTCCATTTCTTAGTTTTGTGAATTCTAGAATAAGATTTAAGTGGATGTGTCAAAAAAATAACAGCATACGACTTTATTGTGACGAAGTTATTATCGTGTTAACTTAGTTGATTAATTGAGATATATTACTTTCTAGCAGCAGAACAGTGGATGATGCACTTCAATTAGTGCTATATAACATGAATGACAGTCACTCAGTCAACGTGTCAGTTGGCGTTTATGCGACGATTTGTAAATATTATGATACGGAGGAGAAGGTATGGGATACAAAAGGCTGCGTTTCCTCAGATCTCTCTTGTCCTGACTTCACTCTATGTCATTGTAATCACATGACTCTCTATGGTGCTAGTATGCTGCCATCTCCAGCTCAAATGAACTTTCAGCCACTGGTATGATATATATTTACATATATTACACAATTATTTATCAAATTTGTTCGAAAACTTTTTTTTTGTCGTGCCCTCTCACAATGCATTTCTTTCTTAAGCAACAAATAATATGATTTATCAAGTGATGGTTTATCCCGATGAAATATATTTGTAAATTATAAAGTTGCACACAGGGTAGAAATGAAAGATAATGGTAGGCATATTACATGAATTTTAAAAGTAAGAAAAAGGCTAATAGCACAATTTTGAAGGTATTATATAAAAAATATGTACATGTATGTATATGTGTTATAGAGGAGAGATATGAGTACCAGTGTGTTAGTGTATATCACAGTGAGCATGGTGGGGCTGCTCTATGTGGTCTGTGCTCTCTTCGCTCGGCGCTGGGATTTACTTAGTCTCAGAAAAATTAGCATAGTACCATTATGTGGAAAGGACGGCCCATTCAAATATGAGCTAACAGTGATTACAGGCTCACGAAAAGGAGCAGGTAGGTCTATAGTGCCACGTCCTGTTTCAGAACTTAAGACTTACCAGTATGACTTATGATGCTACTTATTCAGAAAAGCGTAGGAGTGTCCAGCGAGCGTGCTGATTTATTTATAACACGTTGTAACTAATTAAATAATTGTTAGTATTGGAAATTGGTCATTAACTCGCTAGGTCTCTTGTGTCTCTTGTCTCTTGTGTCACTCAATGCGTGGGCTGTGCGTAATCAAGAGTAATAAAATAAATAAAAACATATTTAAAACAGACATGGCTTTACTTTATATTGAAAATGGAGGCACTGTGTGTGAAACGTCACTTTACTAATGTTGTTTCAGGTACAACAGCTAATGTAGGTATCAAGCTGTATGGAGATGAAGCCCGAAGCTCAGCTGTATACATAGACCAACCGGACGCGTTTAGGAGAAATAGTCATGACGTGATGCTTCTAGCCATGCCAAACCCTCTGGGGAATATCTGGAAGCTGCGAGTATGGCACGATAATTCCGGTATGGATCCTAGCTGGTATTTGTGCCGCATCATTGTGAGAGATCTGAGAACTAATGTCAAATACTATTTTCTCACAAATATATGGCTCAGTGTGGGTAATACAACAGAAGGAGTGGAACTGGAGGTGTTCGCTGCAAGTGAGTCATTATAAGAACGCATTTGTTAACAATCAACCTGTTCTTCAGGATATACGTATTTTGTAAGCCTTCCCTTGGCGCGGTATTATTGAACACGTTGCAAAGTACAAACTGTGTAGTTCTCCAAGAATGGAATTGGGGGTATCTTTAATTTTGATAATAACAGTTTTGCATTCTAATGATTTCCTACAAAATATTGAGATATTAAAATTGCCTTCTGGGCAGCTGCGTCCTTAATTTATTTTGAGATTCACTTTATTATAGCGTACTATTCGTGGGATGATTGGTAAACATGAAAAACATGATATTCACCTATCTCGAAAATATTTATAATGTTAATGTCATGGTGAGTTTAAACAAGTTGCTGTTATACAGGTGCGGAAGAGATAACCCGTCTTCAGACTGTATTCAGTACGTCATTAAAGCGTGGAATTACTGATTACCATGTATGGCTGTCTCCATTTGAATGTCCTCCACGAACCAGCTTCACTCGTCTTCAACGAACCACTTTGTCCTTCACCTTGTTTCTGAGTTATCTTTCACTAAACTCCATTTGGTATAGATCCAATCAAACTACTACACTGTCCGTGGTCACTTATGGCTGGAGTGAATTTGTGTTGGGAATATTAACTATCACTATTATGATACCGATCGGATTGATTATTGATGTACTTTTTCGGAAAACCAAAGCAAAGGTAAACATTAATCACGATTTTTTAATCTTCTGTTTTATAATACAGCTTAGTTAACCTCTCAGATTTACACCTACCTATTCTGACCATGGTGTGGTTTGTAGAGGGATCCCTTCTTTTATGGATCTAAACCATCAACCGCTCAAACGGTAGAAATAGAAGATTGGATTGAAATGGATACAAGAAGTGGAAATGATGAGCAGATATATGGATCCGGTCCGGATGATGAAAGTACATTGGATATAAACAAAGTAAGAGGAAACGTGTCGTATTGAACCCATCTATGCCAACATGTGATATATAAATATCTTAAACAGCATACAAATCCATTTTAACAATTTTACATATGTAGCTTAATCTACCGACAACATTTTATACACACCAAGCTGCGAATCGGTAATGCAAATTGTCATGAAGGGTAAAGTTGCCATAAAAGGTTAAATGTGCTGAGCAATGCAAAATGTTGTTATGAGAAAATGTTGAGCTTAAGCCTTAGATGTATTGGATTATAATGAAGCATATTAGGTCTTAAAAGCGTGTTTGAATGATAACCATATCATTTTTCAGATGCGTACTGGTCGTCTGCATAGATCGACAGCTCTAAGGCATGACATTCAGAACTTAGAAATGCTCGATACATCAAGTGAATCAACAGTGAATACATTACATGCCACGGATAAAAATCAAATGAAACGCCAGGTAAGAGTATGCCACATAACACGCGTTCAGCAGTGCGTCAGTAGACGTCAGACACATTCAGCTGGCTATATAATATCGTGTCGCTATACCATGATACGTTCGTGGGGTTTGTCAATTACTGATTTATTTAATCATGATTTAATAACTTCCCTACATAATAATATGTCAATTTTTGAAGATATATTGGGATAATTTAGCTGAGCGGCGTTTAACCCTTTTGGGGATCGACTTTAGACGTCAGAATCTGACTTCTATAGCCGTCGGATTCTGACGTCTCAAATCGATCCCCGCACTGAAAGAATTAAAAATAATGTCCGTAGACACATAGCAACATACATATTCAAATAAAGCGGGAAGAGCTAAGTGCGACATACATTTATGATGACTTTGGTATAAACATATTTATTGGGATTTCTAAGTAGCACATAATTATGCTAATACAAATGATCTCCGGTTATGATGACTTTAACTTGTTTATTATTTAATTGGATTCTAGGCAGGACTTCCGTCAGAAATGTTATGGTCCTATGACAGTATTTTGACATGGCCTGAACGCATGCCAGCTTGGGAGGATACTTGCTCTCGTGAAAGCAGTGCATCTTCCAGAAGGCCTCAGTACAAGCCGTTCAAGGTATGTAAAATCATACAAATCTTTGAAGCAAGAACAAAATATAAAATTTAATTGGGCTTGAATGAATGAATGGGGTTTTAGGCGACCTTTGTGCACATATAGGCTGAACTGGGCCAAGAGAACTGCCTGAGGATGGTGAAATGAATGAGATAACACTGCCCTCCAGACACATGATTCGAAATTCGAGTCCTGGTATTCTGCGGCCCAGCAAGCTACCTCTCGGTCACGGAGGTACCCCACAATACTGAGTCTTTACGAATGAGCGCGAAAGAAACATTTTGTTTCTTTAAAACACTGCCTTCCAGACACATGATTCGAAATTTGAGTCCTGGTATTCTACGGCCCAGCACGCTACCTCTCGGTCACGGAGGTACCCCACGATACTGAATCTTTACGAATGAGCGCGGAGGAAACATTTTGTTTCTTTGAAACTCGAATGCCAGAGCGGGGGACAAGCTCGTGATCTCCCACTTGCCAAGCAGACAGCTTTAACCACTGCAGCAGGGCTTAGATAACTGTATTGTAAGCAGTGTAATAACTTGATTAACTCATTCAAGAGGGCACTTTCAGTAAAAACATGTTTCTGTGGACGGGACATTTTTAAAAATGTACTTTTTATGACGTCACATAACACGAGTTATCTCGGGCTCCGTCCTGTACCGTCGAAGTAGCTTGCCCGAGATATCTCGGGCTCCGTCTGGAATGAGTTAACATGCATTTCAACTGTATCGGCATCAGCGACATATTCGTGCATTACTTGTTCTTGTATACATGTCATATTCCAATGCCTACATATAACATTGTATAACCGAGCTCTTTGTAATTACGCAATAGTTGGTATTTGTAAACTTCATGTCCCCAATAAAATAAACATCTATATTAAAAGTGATGATAGTTTTGCTATATATCTCTTTAAGCAAGTTGATAATTTTACTTTTAGTTAGCAATGAGAGTATGCTTACCATCCTATTGAAATCACAATACAATAACAATATGATTAACAACTACACTGTTTATATATTAACTTTGTTGATTATTACTCTGCTATGTTATTGAAGAATAAGGAAGGTTCATCAGACATGTCAACAGAAAATGATACACAGTCAAAACCTGCTGATGCCGCAAAAATAACGAGGTTCGAGCATATTTGTTATTAGTATATTCTAAAAACTATAATCAGTTTAGACGATTCCATTTGTAAACTTCCTTTTAATATAATTTTAATTAATAATTATTTATGTAATAACGCTTCAATTTTCTCCATGATTGTAATTATTCAAGGCTTATATTTACTCACTCGTTGACATCATTATTATATTTGTCTACAGTGTCACATAAATCGTTAACCTGGTTTGTCTATGATAACAGCTTATTCAATAGTTTAAGGCAATATTTTGATTTTATACATGTTATGGCACCACAGACACCGTTATTACATTCTTATATTTGCATCACTTTTTACCTACAATATTCTAATCACTAACACTACTTTTTAATTATTTTATTTTGATCACTTCTCACTCACTCTCACCCCACAGTTGGTTATATCATGACATTTCCAAGTCTAAATTATTGTATATTTCAGGATTCCAAAGAGAAAGATCAGCAATAGTTTACAAACTGAACCAGATAAAAGTCTGAAAAGCATTCCAGAGACATCTGTCGAAGAACAAATAATCTGTGCCGGTGAAAATAACAGACCTTCTTCTGACAGCCGCGAAAGCAGAAAAATTTCAGTGGAACCTGACAACACTATTCTATGGGATATGGAGTGTACAGACAGTGAAGACAACAACAGTGCAAGTGGGGGAGGGAAAAGGTGATTTTTTTCTTAAATTGTTTCAGATTAATGATTCTAACAGCCGTTTTCAAGCACTAACTACATTTTTTCGAATTTTATCATCTATACAGAGAACGTTCCTACAGCGAAACAGAAGGAAGTGTTTCATCATATGCGCTCCATGGTGTATGCACAACACAAGCAGTTGCATCTTTAAGTCCTGCATATATCTCCTCAGAGGATAGAGACGATACGTATCCTAATATTGGTAAAAAACGTATAAAAAATTGTATATACTTAAGACTTTAGGTATTTAAAAAAAAAATTATGTAGTCTATAGGTGCGGGCGATTTATTAGATTCTTACATTACAGTCGCTGACATATTACCACCATCAGAAGATGTCAAGAACAAGCGACTTCTGCCGTATTGGTGTGTCTATATAGCCTATGGATTTTGTGGATGTATAAGTGTAACAGCCATCATACTAACATGTGTATACGGTCACTATTTTGTGATGGAGACTTCATTATACTGGCTTCTGGCATGCTTCATAACATTCTTTTTTTCCCTTATCATCACGGAACCTCTGAAAGTGAGTTATAATCAGTTTTAATACAAGTATTGAAATGAATTACCGAATTGTATGGAAAGTATTTTTTTTCAATATAAGCATAAAATACAACACAGCCTTAACCAGTTGTGCCTCAACGTTATTATGTACAATTATTTGCGTTGTTCTAGCTTTAATATGATCACGTTTTATCAAATCTTCCCCATGTGGTATGTGGGCAGACACGGAGGTAAGCGTTTCACACAATTGTACTATTAAGGTTACTAGGTTTAGTATGTCATTTAAAGGTTAAAGTTCTATTGAGTTGAGGGTTCACAACCAGTGCTATCAGCAGTGGCTAATTTAGTATGGCTGAGAACTGGGTACCCGGTTGGGCCATATGCGGGCTCTCGTGGCTGCGCATATAATATGCAGCGCTCCAGACTGTTCAAAGGCGTGGAATGGAGAATGTGCAGTGCTGCGTGTGGTACTGTGTACGGTAGAAAAGTCATTCGAAAACGAGTAAACATAATCTCGGGTTTGTCGGGATATTCCTACCAATTATGTAATACTTATGTAATGTTGAGTTTTTAAACATCTGGAAACCTATTGATTAGGTTGGTATTGGGCCTTGGGTGATGTGATGTGATGAATTAAATAACAAATATACTATTATACAGCAAACACTTTGCTGATAACAGTTTGCGATAGCGTCTATGTGGTGTCACTTAAAACGAAAAAATGCTTAGCCATTGTGCAAATGCATTTGTGGGTAGGTGGAGACAAATGGTGGAGGGTTTGTAATGACCATTAGTTTTTAATAACAACTATGTTTGAATTGGTAATGCCACAGGATGGTTGCCTACTTTAGCAGCTAATCTTATTTTCAATTTAGTAAATCATTTTTTTCTTAAAGAATAAAATTTATTGTACTTTTTTTTCTGCATTTTTGGTAAATTGTATTACGTTTTGTATTACGTATTTATTATACATAGTGTAGGCCTGAATATAATTTAAAAATTAAATATATTTATTTGTATATTACTTTTTTTACTTGCAGGTCATAATCATTGCATTTGTGATAGCTGTCATCTCCAGAAAAATAGATGATGAGAAAGACACAGTGAATAGTACCACCATGATAGAATCCAACGAGAAAATCAAGGTATTTGGTGGTTCACAGCATCTGCTGATTAGTAGTACAAATCGTCCATCAGATGGTCAAAATAATGTATGTGCCACTCAAATGGGTGACACATACAACAATTTGGCTGATGAATATTTTGTACGGGATGCTTTCGAGATTTACGCCTTTTAGCACTCATAACTGTCAATAAATGTAACAGTATGTTTTGTGTATTTCGTGTTTATTCTAGGAGGTTAAAGTACGCCCACTTGGAGGTTATGCTCTTTTACAAGCCAAGGAAGAGGGACATCAATTGCGTAGAATGCATACCGTTGTGCGCCAATTCTTGGCTTTCGTCCTTTTCTTCTTTCTATTGTTGGTTGTTAACTATGCATCATTTGATCGCTGGTGGTATCATACGACCCTACACGAGAACAACATCATCACATCAGCCACATTCAACAATCACACAAGCAATTTTGCTAATATAAAAACGTAAGTGATCTATGGATGTATTATCTGTGATATAATGGAAAATCAATGATAATTATATGTTCTACAGCATTAGCATTGAATCTGATCAACTTTATATAATTTCAGCTTTGAACATTATTTGGATTGGCTAGATCAAGTAGCATCATTTGCTATACATTTTGAGAAAATCAGTCCTATTGCACTTCACGGCTACCTACTTGGCAATGCCAGGTTGCGACAAATCAGAAGCGTTGAAGGTAACACATAATTATATAGGTTTATGATATTCTATCACTTTTAGCCCCTCCTTCCCTCCCAAGGAAGTGGAAGGTTATGGCGTCAGCAATCCCGTACATCTGTACGTTCGTCTGTCCGTATATCTCTGAAACCCCTCGGCGGATTCTTTTATATTGCACAGTGCACACACTCGTGCCTCAGGGTTGTAAATGTCCCTCTGTAGATGTAGATGTCTCTGAGCCGATATAGTTTAGAGACGTTGTCCCATTGAACACGACACATCAATTGACTCAATGTTATTTTAATGCTGGTCCACCGTCTGCGACGTTGGCCCAATATTAAACTAAAATTGGCTCAATATATCGTGTTTACTGGAGTACCTGTATATTTCATCGCATTGTTTTGTATTGCAATTATTTAAATTATAACAAATGTATTATTGCAATGGCATATAAGTATATCACGTTTCTTTACTTATAATTACAGCACCGTGTTCAGCGCGAGAAACCCTTCTCAAAATGTCAGCCGGTCATCTGATAGAAGCTGGTTGCTATGGTAATGATGGGTGGACTGAGGATATGGACTCATACGATGTTGGGTGGACAAATGATAATGTTAATTCCAGCACGTGGCATTATTACTCATCTGGAGTAACACATAGGTTCACAAATATTTCACTATTCACATATAGCGTACTAACTTATGTTTTAAATTGATAATGTCCAATTTGGACACATGGATAATTTAATTCATATTATTAAAAAAAAATGTATATCTACATTTTATCATACCTTTCAACCATTATGACGCACTAATGACATGTCCGACATGTTAATGTACCACGATTTAGAAGGGACATAATCTGATAACGTTACATGTGTGTTTGACAGTCGGCGTCACAAAGGTTCCGTGTCTAACTATGGTGGAGGAGGTTACATACAAACTTTAGGACATACATTACCTGAGACAAAAACAGTTATCTACAGTCTAAGACATCAAAACTGGCTAGACAGGGCGTAAGTATATTTGAAATTCATGTCATTTTATTTTTAATTACTAATAGGGCCTACTAGTAACTTACTTTTGGGTCCCAATTTATTTGGTATACGACTGCATCTCAAGACAATTTAGATGAAGTTAGAAGATGAGTAATTTTGACATTTGGAATGGGGTTAAGATCACAGCAATCTGTCAGTCACAATTAGTTCAAGAAATGAAATGAATAGGGCTTTAGGCCACCTTTGTGCACATATAGGCCAAACTGGGCAGGATAACCTCCTGAGGATCGATGGTGAGATGAATGAGATGACACTGTCCTCCAGACACAGGATTTGAAATTTGAGACCTGGCGGTCTGAGGCCGAGCACGCTACCTCTTGGTCACGGAGGCTCCCCGTAATATTGAATCTTTACGAGTGGGCGGGGAAGAAACATTTCGTGTTTTTTTTAAACTTGAAGGCCAGAGTGGGGTTCGAACCCGCGATCTCCGACTTTCCAAGCAGGCAGCTTTAACTACTGACCCAGGGCTTCCACCCTACTATTTCAAGAATACAACATTTAAACTGGTTTCGACTTTTTTTATATTTGCCACGCAAAACGAGTGACCTTTATCTACATGTATTTTAATCGCTGCTTTATCTACTCTGATGTGCAATAAATTTTGAAAGGCTTGAGTTGATTTTTCTTACGAAAAAATCCATCTCGGGTCAATACAAATCTACCTTGAAATCAATGAAATTTGAAGCCTGGTTGTCGTTGTTTTCATTTGCACAGATTTGTACTGAGGCCCTGCATTCACGCCACACTTTTATCATCTTGAACAATGTCTCGGCATTATTTCTAGCCATATGCCGATAGTTGATCAATTGTAATACCTGTTTAATGCATTCAGTTTTTGTCCTATTTTTAAATTAGGACTAGAGCAGTGTTCCTGGAATATAACCTCTACAACTGGAACTTGCGAGTTTATACAACAGTGTCGATGATGGCTGAATTCTCACTCTCAGGTGAGCACTTATCAACCAGTATTTAATTTTATTAGTAATTCAACCCTTTCATATATGTCACATATTCGTAGTCGTTTTGTAAACGCATGGACGATTGTTCCTATGTTTATATAATTATTACAGGAGGCGGTATATCTACCCCATATATTGAGACTATAACTCTATGGACCATGGATTCAGGTGTCACCATAATGCTCACAGTATTCCAGGTTAGTGAACATGTTAGATGACTCACTATCACTCTCATATATGTCCAATATAAATTATATGTGTGGACCTACCTGTTCATTAATCAGAATGGTGTAATGAGACAGAATTCGCGGTAACTGGTTGTTTTCTAGGCTATATTTTATTGTCCCCTTAATGTATTGGAATCAAACTCAGGCCACTATGTTTTCTTCTCTGTTTTAGATGAGCGCGCGCATTAGATTTAGGCCGCGCATTGATTACCAAAAAAACATGTGTTTTTTTCTGCCCAGCGCGTGCATTAGATTGTTGCCGATTTCCGAATAAAAAGTCAATTTCGGGAGATAAAAAAAACATTCCGAAAAAGAAGTTCATTTCGAAAGATAAAAAATATTTTTCCAGCTATGTTTTTTTTGCTTGTTTTTTCCGTCGCCTTCATTAACTTTTTTTAAACTAGGTCAATTTTTTTATTTTGTCGCCCTCATTAACTAAAAACACGCTCAATGTTTTTTTTTCTTAAATGTTTTTTTTCCGCCCTCCCTCATTAGATTTTGGATTTTTTGTGATCTAAAACAGAGAAATTAAACATAGTGGCCTTAGTCAAGTCAATACATATTACAACTTATTATAAACAAACTCACTAATAGAATGTCAGGAATTGCTCGCAATTGGCTTGTAATAATTATATACACCTTCACATTTGCGTTTTACTAATAAAATTTATTGAATGACCATCGTACAATAGTGACTTTAAACGAGCGAAGGCGAGTTGTTTTTGAGAACAATGGCGCGGGCCATTCTATGATCGTAATCTGGGTGTTGTGTTTGACAGTAGTTTTGAATTCTAATAGCTCTTTTTTAATTTGTGTTGATTAAACCTATATATTCACGTAATATTGTTTAATTTAATATTACATCTGTAGCTATAATCATAGCGTGAATGGCTAGATGGAAAATTGTATTAAAAATTGTCTACACTTACTTTTTATACAGCATGTATAAAAATGTGAATATTTGCACAATTTGAAAGTCTTTCTATGATCAGGAGTGAAAAGAATCATAATAATCACCATATTTAAGCCAGATGATAATAACAAATACATGATATATTATAATAATAACTATATTAGATTCAGTTATTATGTAGCGAAAGACTAAGGTATGCCCCCTGTTGACATCTAATGAACATATTCGTACACTGCACCCTTGGAATACACACAATGTACTTCAACACTGACAGTACAAATTGCTTGTACATGTGGCTTGTTACTGTATTATGTTAACAGGCAAATCTAATAAGCTGAGCCTTTCTATAGCACTGCAGGCGACCTCGTATTATGTTTTGTGATTAATTATTTTTCTTCTAAATCATTTCATAGTCTTACCATAACGATATATCAAATTGATATGCAACGCATTTTCAATATATTGATGTCTACAAAGAGATAACCGGACAAATCATCAATATATTTGCTGTTAATTCGTTGGTTCGTTACCGTAGTTTGTTATTTCGTTCGTTATTTTGTTCGTTCGTCCACAGCATAACAATATTATTATTTCGCTGCTTAAAGGTGTAGTCAACTGTCAAAATTCGCAGGACAAGGATCCCCCAGAAGGCAATAGTGCCCGTGGGTAAGCCAAGGCCCTATTCCATAATAATACTAAATATGCGTTTCATACCCAAAGCCTCATTAAGAGCAAGTTCTCAAATCACAGCAAGTTCATATATACTTGAGCGACATCTATGAGTTAATAATTCAAAGCCCTTGTCTTTTGCCCCTACTTGGTCGCCTACTTGCAAACAAACTGACTGTATTACTGCGGGGATTTGGAAACTGCTTGACCCCCAATTTTGTATTGTCACCCAGTAAACACAAAACATTTGTATGACTTTATGCAATGTTGGACCAACGTCGAAGACGTTGGGCCGACATTGCATAAATGTTATACAAATGTCTTGCGTTTGCTGGGCAGGAGGACTTTCTTTCAAACATTGTACATTTAGCTTATGTGGGTTCAATGTTGGGCCAGCGTCGCAGACGTTGGCCTAACATTAAAACAGCATTGGATCAATGTCTCGTTTGAGTAGTATCTTGTAATCAGTTCAGTGGCTATATTAATGCCGTCAATCTGTACTCAATAGGCTACTGTTGGCCTACACTTGACCGTCCCAGGCATGCGCGTTTTGAAGCTGAATGATTCTTTAAGATAGCCAGTCATCGTGCAGATCTTGACTTTATTTTTTAATGCCAATGGAGTCTAATAACATTGATTTATTTTTAATTTATTTGATACAGTTTACTAATTCTATGATATTTTGTGTTCAGTGTTTTTTGCTGGGAATATTCTTCTACTTGCTTATTCACATCACTTTCACCATACGCCAAGAAAAACTTCATTATTTCACCAATTTCTGGAGCTGGATTGAAATTACAATGGCAATACTGACTTTGTGTGCAGCGGCGATTTTTTTTCATACTTTGAAAGTTCACGGTGAAGCACGGAGAGATTATCTGCGACAGCCTTCTGTTTACAATAGCCTGCAGCATGCTGTCCATTGGAGTTGTGTTTCAAGGTACATGAATGCGATACTGCTGGCGTTCCTCATGTTAGTGGTAAGTATTTATTATTTCGCATGCTTATATTTGTTCAGAAAATAAATAAACCTAATTTTTCCCAATCGAAAAAAAAATGTATTACAGATTAAATTTATAGAGAATATATCAAGTGACTGTTCCATCTGTTGCAGATTGCCCACCAGCTCAGATTCATCAAATTCATGTCTAAATTCGGTCGAACTCTAAAAACAGCAAGTGGAAAAATAATGGGATGTCTACTCATCTTCCTGCTAGTCACGTTCTACTATGCTCAGTTTGGATTCCTTGTGAGTTTATAGTTTTTATGGAACGTTTTTGTTGCTACTACAGTACGTTTCATTATTACAATAATCATGATAATGATAATAAGCGGGGCATAATTGCAATAACACAGTTCAATTAGGCCAAGCCTTATAAATATAAATGTCTCTTGAACTGTAAATGAAAATAAACTAGTGAGCTTAAATATAATATTATTGACTTCTACAAGTATCTTAAAGGAATCAACCAAGTAATGAATTATGTGTTCTCTATCTATTTTAGTGGTATGGTCACACAGTGTGGGGTGTGCGGAACGTGGGATACTCCATGTTTAGTATGGTTGGTATAATTCGGGGGCACACTAAAGACTTACTGGACAGCATGGAGCTGTATGATTCTCCTCTTTTGGCCATGGTCATTTTCTTCCTCTTCACTTTTCTATCACTCATGTACGTGGTAGTCTTCGGCTTACTTTTTGCTGTAATGCTAGACTCTTATAAAACTGTTAGACAACAGATGTTTTACCACAGTTCCTTAGATGTGCAAGACTATGAATTGGCGGGATTCATATTTCGAAGATTCAAAAGATGGATTGGAGTAACAAAACCAAAACCAGTAAGTTAACGTTTTAATTTCGATAGCTATACTAATCAAACTACAAATAATATTTTTTATTTGCTGTAAGAGCTTTATGTGAAGATACAACGTGTAAGCCTATATTGTATTAATGTGTTTATCAGGCTTTCAGAAGAGTTAAATTTCAAGGATTACCAACCATCTCAAGTCAAAATTCTTCTTCTCAAACTGGTCATTCTCTTCACGTATCGTCAGAACACACATCAAGCAGCAGTGGGTTTGTTTCCCTTGACGAGGAACAGTCTGCTGAATACTTGGAAGGTTTGCTGAACCGTGCTTTGCCAACGTGGAATAATATGTTACGCAAAATTGAACACGTGCGTTTTGATTTATCATTTTGTATAACTCACCATGCGGATAATAATCGCCATTCGCATTTAAAATGTGTGTTTTCTCTTTTAAACAAATACAGTAAGTTTTACAACGATTATGATGACTGACAGGTTTTATTTTAATAATGTTACAGCTGGAAAATATGGAGCTTGAAGAAGAGTATTTACAGGAACAGTTACAACGCCGTGTAGTGGATACATCGGATACATCAGATAAAATAGCTAAAGACGAGATAGTAACAAGATATCGGAGTTACAGTCTATGTGGCCAACCAAAGGAGCCGATAGTCACCAGGTTATCTGTAAGTCAACCAGAGCCTGGGGGTGTACCCCTGCCTTCCCTCATTACAAGACGCTGGTCGTCATCTGCAAGCCATGGCAAGCGATGTGAAGGAGAGAGGAGTAGCTCGATCACATCTCAGTCAAACACGTCTACAGGCAGGAGGCGACCTACTGGTAACAAAACAGATGGGAAACCTCCTCATCTGGCAGCCCCACGAAGCGTCTGGAAGTGATACCGAAACCGCTATCAGAGTAATAACTCATTCCAGTGAACACAAAACATTTGTATAACATTTATACAACGTCTGCCCAACGTCGAAGACGTCGGGCAGACGTTGTATAAATGTTATACAAATGTTTTGTGTTTATTGTGATGCTGGTTAAATCACTACATAATGCATTGTTAATATGAGCCAGTGCTGTAGTGGTTTGCATCACACCGCTTGGTCAAACGTTGGTATATTACAACGTGACATACAGTAGAATTTTTGCCAAAAGATACAATTTATTTCTGCCTTCAATGTGTGGTTCATGGATACGAAAAAGTGTATGGATGAGTATTGGTGAAAACCCCACTTTTCTCTGCACTCAAACAGTTAAGCGGTTATCCACTTCATATTTGCGGGCCTGCTATAAAGAAAATAATAATGGTGTTTTATTTTACTGGTTAACCCCTCAATGGAAACAATAAAATGAGGTTTGTAATGTTAACCTACAAGCAACGTTAATTGATGTGGTAGGCATGCCGTACAAGTCACCTTATTCAAGTATTTATGTACACCGGTGAAATGTGTGCTTTAAACCATCTCGTGCCGTCCTGATGTTAGTTTATATTTTATATGCAAAAGTAATCTGATAATAACTGATTTAAATGTGCAATACAGGGTAAAATTAAATCTGCTATATTTTATGTGCATCCCTCGGTATTCATAGTAAAATTACATCACCGGAGGGATGTAGATTTTAATAACATACAACTTGAAATGTTGTGGTCTTAAATCGTTATGTATGGGATGCCTTTGTTTATATGTATACTTGAGTAAGGAAGTAACGTGTTAGGTTTTAAAATGTTATATTAGTGCATATTCCCTCATATGTTAGCGTTCATAATTCAATTATGGGCAATGAACAATTGCATCTTCATATTGTGTTTACACTGCGCAATAGTCAGCTACATAAATTATAATTTGAAATACATTTTTTATTTCCCAAAGAAACCATAAAACTGTGTTTCTTTCTAACACTAACCTTTAACGCATTTAATTGTTATCTATAGACGTGCTACTTGGCAGGTTTAAATGTATGCTTTATACTTCAAATACCTTTTCAATTGATTCCTGCAATTTTATTTCTAGTGACCCTACTCTATTGTACATGACCTGATCACAGACATTGACCCAGCATTGAATGGATGTTTATTCATTTCCAAATTAATTGGTAATGTCATTAGAAACCGCGAACCTTCACAACTAGGCCTATGCCAGTATCGCATTAGATATGAACTCGGACCTCACCTATACTGTATTGACATATGATACAGAAATAAACTAGCTTGACAATTCTCTCATCTAGCAGAGAAGCTCGGACATAACTAAATACTCATTTTTTAGATTTAATCAAGTTAACAAGCTTGAAATTTTAGTACAATAAATGTTATTATATCGGTCATTTATCATTTTAATTTAGGCCTACATACTTATATGTACTGATAATTTGTTAGTCATATTTTCAAAACGAAATCTTCGTTATTAAGGCTATTAATTAGTTGATAATTATATTTTGACGTGCTCACAGTTGTGAATATCATGCTATATAAATCATATCAGAGTACGATCAATAACTCATAATGTGATTCGACAGCTTACCTTGTCGAATAAATATGATATAGATCACTTGTTATACTGGAATAGAGACACTACTTTGCTTGACTGTATCTCTCAAGTTTAACTTTTTACTATGTTATTGTGACAACACCTATGGTTTACACAAACACTGGTGGCATGATAACGATTATAATTATGATACTGTCCGTTGTCTCTTTATCCTTATTCATTCATATGCAAGAGATACTTTGTATTCTAACGAGTATTGCATTCAACATCAGTAGCCGGCATCACGTCATTGTGCTGAAAGCCATGTAGCCCACATCAACGTCCATCAGGCAATATTTCACTTTTTTATTGATTGATTTCAGTATTTCAATATACGAATTCCTATGTATCACGGAAGATGGGATGCTATATTACAGTATTTGTTTGTTTTTTTGTCAATAATAATGTGTTACGTACAAAAAAAAACTGTGATATTGTACATTTCAACTGATTACATGATGATAATCTGTGATAAAAACTACAATTGATAGATATCAGCGCTGATTGTGATAATTTGACATTGCATTGACATTGAAGATTATAGTTAAGTATTTACTTACACGTGTTGAAATGTCGGATTTTTATAAAACATATTTTGTATTATAGACATATATAAACATGTGCTACCAAATTGTGTAAACGTGTTATGGTCACTATTAAAAATCAGCGTGTCTTCTATCAGTAAGATTTATAAATACTTGACAGATCTAAGTAATTTTCATCCATTTGAAATTGTGGATAATGTCAATGAGACACACAACATCAAGACAGTACGAAAATTATATTTTATATAACTTGGGGGGGGGGGGGAGGGTAATTGGTGAATGAGAACAAACCTATATCATCATGCAGCATCAAACATTTTTATCTCGCAGCCAAACAAATATGTGCCTACATACACAAATTACAAGTGATTCAGTTCTCGAGATATCGGGGCCCTGGTGCAGTGGTTAAAGTTGCCTGGAAAATCGGAGATCGCAGGTTCGTCCCCGCTCACTCGCAAAGATTCAGTTTTGTGTGGAGCCTCCTTGACCGAGAGGAAGCGTGCTCGGCCTCAGACCGCCAGGTCTCTAATTTTGAATTATACATGTGTCAACAGTCGGTGCCATCTCATTCATCTCACCATCCTCAGGATGTTTTTCTGTTCCAGTTTAGCCTATATGTGTACAAATGTGCCTAAAACCCCATTCATTCATTCTCGAGATATCAATCGCAAAGAATTGCAATTTGTAATTAAAAATGGCCACTATTTCCTTGAAATCGCTAAACTATGACCAGAACCGTTTAATTTCAATGGACAAGCTGTTAATTGCCCACTCATCATTTACATTATTTCTGGAATATGCGCTATATTGAAGTTGTTTTTGTGCCGTAATTTTCCTTTTATTTAGGGCTCATTACAATTTTTAGGTAATGGTGTGCCCCTGTCTACCAATCTGCATGATATAGGCCTACTAACTCAATGCTGGTTCAATGCTGAACCACTGTCGCCGGCACTGGCCCAACATCCAATCAACATTGGTCTGTGCATAATGCTGAAGAGTTTTAGTTAATTTGATATCATCTTGTGGATTATTTTCAATGTGACGTTGTCCCTATTCAAACATCCCCAATACAACACTCTGCAGATAGATGTCTGAATACCTGTTATAGACTGGAAATTCACAAAGATTTGAGAATATCGCAGGAAACGTGTCCGAAAATTCCACAGAGGAGTGGGAAAGCTCGCGTCCAAATCCTCGGGGCTTATATCCAACGGCCGAATATGTATAAAGAATGATAGATGAAGTAGGGTTTTCAGAGCAGAGAGTGACACAAGACGAGGCGGCACAGAAGTTTATTCTTTTCATTGAGTCATTCATACAGGGCACACAGCGACACTGTGCACAACTGGCCAACACAAACACTTTGGCATGAGTGATTTTACAAAGCACAAAGTCCCCCGTTAACAACAATCCCCATGATCCTCATCGACCAATATAAATCACGGAAGTGTTTGAGAGTAGATCTCCGAAACTCACTCAACCTATCATTCAACCTGAAGCCAGAAAAAACAATACAGATTTGCACAATTTTCAAAAGCTCGTACAAGTGCCCAAAAAAGCACTCCAGACAGCGGTTCAAGGCCAGCACAATGCCGATTACAACGGTCCCCAACCTGACCTAGGTATAGTAGTCTAGGCGTGCCTTTTCGGGTAACTGTACTTTGATATACTTTTGGTAAAGTATTGTGGCCTACTTAGCAATTTTGACATAAACTTTGTTTACTGAGCAGATTAATTTGCCTGATATCTGATAAACCGATAACTATATTATACCATTAAGTACTATAAAATCAAAGTTAAGGTATCATGACAAAATATACCCTGAAAAATATCAACTCTATCAAATGCAAAATGGCCGACATAATGCTATATTTATCTTTATTACTAGCTTGTAAATGAAATGCTATGAATCGGGCTTTAGGCCATCTTTGTGCACATATAGGCTAAACTGGGCCAGGAGAACCTCCTGAGGATGGTGAGATGATTGAGATGACACTGTCCTCCAGACACAGGATTCGAAACTCGAGCCCTGGCGGTCTGGGGCCGAGCACGCTACCTCTCGGTCACGGAGGCTCCCCACAATAATGACTTTCACACGTGGATTGGGAAGAAACATTTTTGTTTCTTTCAAACCGCCGAGACCGGGAACCGAACCCCGAACTCTGGCGTGAAAGGCAGCGGTGCTAACCACTACCCTAGGGCCCCCGCCCTACCAGCTTGTAGGCCTTGGTATGTCTTATATTTGGTAAACTGTGCAAGGTAGCTGATCACCAATGGAGGGATACATCCTGAAAAAATTCAGCTCTGATAAATTAAAAAAGGGCTGAATATCCTTGTATACCTGTATAAGTTTGTATTCAAGCGACGTCAGGCGTGTCAGCCATTTATTGGGCGGGGGCGCCTTGAGTGCCATCTCTGTGTGGATACCGTGTGTATGTGTGTCTGTCGCCGGTAGGCCCCTATTGCAGGTAGCCTACACCAGTCACCCAGTGAACACTACTGTTACACGTTGACCCAATGCAGATGTAATGCTGGTCCACCGCCTGCAACGCCAGCCCAACATTACAGTAGCATTAAGTGTAAAACACAGCAACGCGATTGCCCGCGCTACGTCCCGACGTCGCGTGCCTAATCACGCTAGCGCTGGTGTGTTTTGATATATTAGGCCAACGTGTTGTGTTATGTGGGCAGCGGGCAGAGGGGTACGTCACATTGCCATGTGTCTCAATGTGTCTCAATGTTGGACCAGCGTCTCACACGATGGCACAACGTAAGTCCAGTCCATGGTCGTACCAGTTAGAGAACAGTTATAGAGACCTTGAACCAATGCTAGATAAATGCTGGCCCAGCGTCTGTAAAACTGGTACAACCCCTAACCAGATGGACCAACAATAATAACTTACAACCCCCGTGACCAGGTGACCTTTCAAATTAAATAAAGATAATACTAGATAAAAACAAAAACATTAAGAGTTTATTGCCTGGTCAATCCCATTCAAAAAATAGCTTGAAAGCCTACATGTACAGCGAGACCTCCATGATCCGTCCTCGGATGTTCAACCATTTTCTAATTCCGTCACGATTTTGAAGGGGACCAAATGTATTTTTGCTTTTATGTTCTGCCTTCCCAATGTCTGTCTGTGTCCAAAGGGGACCAGAGGATTAAATGAATGTTCTGTCACGGTCAACACGCTAATTGTGTCTTCGACGTTGGTCCAACGTTGTATAAATATTATACAAATGTTTTGTGTTTGCTGGGTCTCTGATGTCGCTCTTGACCAACGCTGGCTCATTGTGGTTATCCCAGCAAACATGAGACGTTGGCCCAACGTTGGTTTATTGTTGGCTCACCATCTACGACGTTGGTCCAACAAAAAACCAGCGTTTGGCCAACGTCTCATGTTTGCTGTGTAGAACAAGGGATTAGAAGGAGAGTAGACCCATAATTGGAAACAAAACTCAGCAAACAGAAGATGTTCACACAATGAACAATGGTTTAATGTTGGACTACCGTCTGTGACACAGTAGGGCCTACCGGCATTCACCCAACAATGGAAGAAAGTCTTATTTCTGCACAAGAGTTCTTTATTTCAGTAAACATGACACATCGAAATGAAATGAATCGGGCTTTAGGCCACCTTTGTGCACATATAGGCCAGGCTTGGACAAAAGTACTCGAGTACAAGTACAAGTACTTGAAAAAATGACGAGTACAAGTACAAGTAAAAGTACTGGATTTTGAAAAGTACTTGAGTACAAGTCCAAGTACTTTGAAAAGTACTCGAGTACAAGTACTGAGTACTTTTGTTTTAAACTGTAAAAAATACATATAATTTATTCAATCAATAATTGAATAAAATATCTGTTACTTCGTGTTGATATATATAACCCGATCTGGCAAATGAGTCGTAAGTCGCACTTTGGTAAACAATGTCAGGGCCCAAGCCAAAATGATCTTGCTTTGACCTATTTTCAATTTTTACATATTACTTTCGAATCCTAAAATTGTGTGGCATATTAGCGGATGTACATGTCGATTTTTAAAATTATATAATACCTGTTATTTTAATATTCGTCTAAATTACACTCAATTTAGTGATATTTGTTTATATTTACACGTTGCCTTAACAACATTCATTATAAGTAGGAAATATTCATGCAGTGAAAACAAATCATGACGATGAAAATATCTGCCATATACTTTTAACATTTACAAAATGTTAAAACTATACGTTTATTATTGAAAAAATGAGGTGGGAATGAATATCTAATCTATTTATTTTATTTTAATCCAATTGTGTTATTTTCAAAAAGTGCACAAATTCGCATTTTGAACTTCACAGGCCATTTTCTAAACATGACGCAAAGTCATATTTTTTGGAGTTAAGAAAGCTACATACTTGTGAGATATACCATTTTAAATGTAATTTTGTGTAGGTTTGGGATATCTTAATAACTCCAATATTTAAATATGCGAATTACGACTCATTTTGCCAGATTGGGTCACATATAGATATAATAATATGGGTGGTGAAAATAATATTTTATGGACAGGCCTTAGTATAGATATTGCATATCTGATGCCATGTCCCACCTAATAGTATAATACATGTATTGCTTTTTCCTATAAGTTTACAAAGTATTGTATACTGCATATAGGCCTACTATTTACATCTTCCCGACAGCTAGGCCGTCAGGCCACCTCGGGATTAGCGAACCTTGCGTGGGAAGATGACTTGTCACTATTTGGTGAGTCATAATAAATAAATAAGTACATATGTAAATTGTCTGTGTCTAAAGCTTTACGTTGCAAAACAAGATAGCTTGAAAACTCGCAGTAATCTTATTGATGGTAAAATTTTGGGCCAGTGCCACCAACATTTGGCCGCCGCTGCATGTAGTAGACATTGTGTCATGGAAAAGATCAAGGCTATTAATAGGGTACACTGATCGCAATTCTACCCTGAAAATCCAAAAGGCAGTATCTGCCTACTTGTAAAATAAACAGAACTGCCTTTAGGCTTTGCAAGGCAGTATTGTTTGCAATAACAGTTGTTGGTGACCGTGATATATAATCTATTGTATTACCCTAATACATCTATATCCGGACAAAATTCAACCCGGGCATACCCTAATATATTAGCCTATTCTTAGTTTAGGAAAATGTTTTTATGCGATTTGTAGGAGGAGAACTTCACTGTTGTAACTATTTTTATACAATGTCATCAAATTTCGGAGACGGAAAGGGTTATATAAGGCTGCCGTAGTCCTACATTTAACGCATTATGTAACCTCACACCTTTAACCCTTACGCGACACTAACCCCTGCTAACGTCTTCAATTATATTTTTCCCTCATTTGCAGCTATAATTATTGCTGACTCAATTTCTAGCTTTAAATGATAATAACGATATTAAAAAAATAGACAATGCCAATTTTTTTTTTATTCAACTGCCTTCTGGTGACCCGACACAATGATATTGTACATTTTAAGGTTGTTTAGTTTGATGGACACCTGACGTCTATGGTAAACTTGTAGGCCTACATAATTTTGTCTACTTTTAATTTTTTCTTCTTTTCAGTATGTACAGCAATCCGATTTTTTTTAGACGGACCGCTTTATACATGATTTGTTATAATGGTATATAAATATAAATAGTAGCGTCCCGCAGTTAAAGGGTGATGTCTGCCGTCTAATTACTTCGGTCATCTTTGTTTGAACAACACTGTTCTATCAGGTGTTAATCCTATGTATCGGTACTTCTCGGTACAATGCTGGTTAATCTTTGGCCCAATGTCTTGGACATTGGCCCAGCATTGTAAGGTCACCGGTACTGTAGATAAGATGTCGCAGTTATAAACTACTTGTTCACACAAATGACATTATTTGTCCGGGGCGGGGCAATGTCTGCTGAGTGTCTTAGTATTTGGGAAAATATTGTCCAAAGATTATGCAAATACTGATTGATCGTCCCAACAAACACGAGACGTTGAACCAATCGTAATGCTGGTCCACCGTCTTCAATGCTGGCCCAACATTATACCACTATTGGTTCAATGATTCGTGTTTGCTGGGGCTTGGCTGCGAAGAAAGGGGTGTTTGTGAGTGCGATTTTAAAATAGCGTGACATCATTGTTCAAATCACACCTTCCCCTTCAATGATTACTTGTCCTACTGTATAGTATAGTCATTTGTGAATGCTATATATCAACAAGTATTCCTGTTTTCCAGAGACACGTCTCTTGCCATTTTTTAGGAATAGATATTTAATTATCTTGTGAACTACACGAAGATACTAGTATATTAAAGGCAGAAAAAAACAATTAGCAGCATGATATGGTAAAAGGTGCACGTTTGTTATAAGTAATGTTGATGTAAGTAATTGGACTAGTTTTGAAATAACTTCAAAGTAGTAATTAAATCAATTTTAAATATAATAGCTAAACGGATGGTAAACGAATCATTAAACGATAGTTCAATATCTCACTATAATGATTTGTCTGCGAGTTATTTTGAATCAATTTAAGATGACTAGTACTCGTAAAGTACTCGTAAGTACTCATTGAAAGTACTTTTATTTTTAAAAGTACTTGAGTACAAGTACTTTTAAAAGTACAATTATCGAGTACCGACGAGTACTGCAAAATCGGTACTCGAGTACAGAGTACTTTGGCCCCAAGCCTGATATAGGCTAAACTGGGCCAGGAGAACCTCCTGAGGATGATGAGATGACACTGTCCTCCAGACACAGGATTCGAAATTCGAGCCCTGGCGGTCTGAGGCCGAGCACGCTACCTCTCGGTCACGGAGGCTCCCCACAATACTGACTTTCACACGTGGATGGGGAAGAAACATTTTCGTTTCTTTGAAACCGCCGAGACCGGGAACCGAACCCCGAACTCTGGCGTGAAAGGCAGCGGTGCTAACCACTACCCTAGTGCCCCCGCCCCCCCCAGTGCATCAGGAGACAATGGACACATCGAACCGATGTTGATTTAACACAAGACGAAAATTACCCCCCACCCACCATGTTTCAAGATGGCTACAGTCAGCCATTTGGTTTTCAATCGATTCTCTCAAAAAATTAATCAGATTGTGAGAGATACCCAAAGCATCACATCAAATTTGAATGCAATCACAACAACGGAAATAGGCCTCAGCCTCTAATCATAGTTTAAAAGTGAAAATAATTTGAACAAAGAGCACACTCGATAATAGCCTGCCGCCATTATTGAAATTGTCCGAGAAAAAATGTAATTTTGTTGAAACTTTTCAGAGTACAACCCTCTCAGAAACCTCACATTTTTTTCAATAGTAATGGTCTACAGTCCGTTTCACCATATCCTGGGAGTAGCCTTTTTTTCAATTTGCTCGATCCTTATTTAAAATTGTTTAACAAAATTTTCCTCAGTTAATTTTTTTGTCTCCCCCCCCCACATACCTGAAAATTTGGTGATTTTTTTTTAGTATTATCGATGTTAGACTATTTGGCATGTAATAAGTTTTCCAAATTACAGCTCTCTTTAACACCATTACGTGAAACAAGAATTCTATCACATGCCAAAAGGTCTAACTTACAAAATACACAACAAAATTCCACCAAATTTTCAGCGATGTTAGGTGAAGATGAAGAAATAATCCGAGAAAAATTTTGTAAAAAATTTTTACACAGCGACCGAGCAAATTGAAAAAAGGCTCTCTCGAAACAGACTGTTGTTATTTGGTACAGTTTTTCAGATATTACGCATAATAAAGTAAACAATGATCACAAGTCCGCCATTTTAAATTTTATCGAAATGAAATTTTACAGGGCATATTCCTCCCTGAAACCGCACATTTTATTCTATAGTAATGGGCTAGCTACATGGTACGGTTTTCCTGATATTACGCATTTTGAAGTCGATAAGTGCCGCAGGTCAGCCATTTTTTATTTAATCGAGTTGAAATTTTTAAGGACATATCCCCACCTGAAACCGCACATTTTGTTCAATAGTAATGGTCTAGCTATCTGGCACCATTTTGCAGTTATTACGCATATTGAAGTATATAAGTTCATTTTTTTCATGGTAGACCCTTACCTGAAACTGCACATCGTGTTAAATAGTTAATGAGAAAATTTGTCGATCGGAAAAAAGTCAAATTTATTGGGGTCACAGAAAGGTCAAATGTGAAATTAGTTAAGCTTTAGTCATGATTAACCTGTAAATAAAGTTTAATGTGCATTCCAGTTACGCGAAACAAGTTATAGTGCTAAATGTGGCTGACAGACGGACGCGCCTGATGACGACAATAGGCATCCGCCAAAATTTTGGCTGAGGCCTAAAAAGGTTAAGAATATATCGCGTTCACAAGCGGTATGGGAATAATTTCCAGGCACATAGTCTTATCTGTGAAAAATCAGCAAAATGCACTCGGTACCTTTTTAGTGGGAGCTAAATTTATCCACGGATAGGTCGGCGTCGGCATCAATCAATCAACCAATACAACTTTTATAGTGCCTACATCCATAGAGGATCGATCTCGGGAGGCGCACAAATCCTTAGCATGATAATAATCCAGGCCAAAGCAAGTTCGTTTTTATACTGGGAACAACAAATCTATTTGAATTTGTGGTGCGTAGATATTTTCAGCATTTCAGCTGAAAAAAATATGTCAGTCAGTCAGATATGCAAGTTGGTTGTCTTTTATGGTTCGGAAAGATATTGTGCATATTTTAAAATGAATGCGAGATTAGACAGGAAGCCAATGTAATTGCTTTAGAATCGGCACGGAACGATTAAAACGTGGGGCGTTGGTTAGCACTCTAGCAAGGCTGTTCTGAACGCGTTGTGTGGAAATATGCTAATAACTATGAGCATCCCGAGAGTAGTGGTGATGCTTAAATATTTTGACCTGTCCACCAGCAACCCATTGAGATACATACCAAATATTCCCATGTTATAGGATAGACAAGATTTACCAGACAAAGCCTGATTTCAAAGCTCCATCTGTCACACTTCTGTGAATAACCGAGCAAAAATAAGACAAAAATGATTCGAAAAAAATCTACATTTATTTAAGAAAATTATTCAGGTACTGAACTGAATACACATTATACATTGGTTTCATTAAACGTTATGCCCAACACTACACTCTGTTAACAGAAATTGCAGTTTGCAAAGTTTAACGATTAAAATTCAAATAATCCTTCCGTATTTATATCTTACAAAAACAATCGTCATCAATATTAAAGGTGACACAAAATGTCGCGGGAACAGTAATGATAAAATAATATCTTAATTATTAATTCCGTTAAAATATTTAATATCAATAAACCAGAATAAATATATGTTTAGAAATAGTATCTAAATATAATGGTTGTTTCGGAAGTTTATATCGGCAGAACTTTTTTATGTTAAGTTACTCATGTACTAATTTAATCACAGAATCGTTCAATATATATCATATATTCTCAGCATATACCATTTGTTAAATAGAAAAAAATGTTCGCTATTTTAATGTATTTATGCTATGATCATGAAAATGTGTATAGAATATATATTTTTTCGTTTCATATAATATTCAATGATTTTATGAAATAGTTCTACATGTATTGCAATAAATTATATCAGTGAATTTGTGTCTTAGTCTATTAGGTTTCTTTTAATTGTTTATCAATCATTTGAGCGTTAATAATGTAAAATATTACCACAGAGTATAATCATTCCATTTTCGATAGTCTATGGACACTGCAGGAAATTGACTAGTCATATACAAAACAGGTCACGGAAACGTAATAATTCCATCATAGTAAAATTAATTTCTGATGTAGAACAGATGTAGTCATGTCAAACATGTGTACCAGATGATGTTGTTATAGACCTCCTAAACATGCATCTGGTAAACACAATATTAATCTAATCAAATAATAATGTAAAAAAATACTTTGCATTAGACATTAAAGAGGCGCATAGAAATAGTGAACAGACACATAATATTACTAGTAAGTAATTACTTCAACAAACTTGTACTACTAATATTCGTCTACACCTCAAATACTTCAATTTAATAATATAATATTTCAGATTCCCCAAAACATTGTAGATATAATGAAATGTGTGTGTTCAGACATTTAAAAAGAATTACAGAAGAATTACATAAAAACAAATCTAAAATTCTAGAATTTATAAAAGTTGAAATCATTATTGCGATTTTAATGTTACACTTTGATACACATCAAAGTAATTTCAAATACTTCTTATTAGTTCAAAATCTATTAACATTAATATAACATGGAACGAAAGAAAATAATGAAGGTAGAAAATGTTTGGAAACTAAAGATAATAAGCTGTAGATATTGCAGGTAAAGAGCTATATCCCCTGATCAGATCGATTTAAAATAATAACATCAAGGCTAGCACCTAAAAATTATAATGACAGTCACGTGATGGCATAACTGTAAATGCGTCCATTTTCTACAGTTATTTGACCTAGGGGCAGCATGCCACTTTCTTCATGTGCATACACACTAAGTTGGAACACTAGCAAGAAATAAAACACTTCATACTAAGTGATTCTACAGAAAATTACAGCGACTGACTAGCTACTTTTAGAATTACAAATTATAAAATTGGCAGTTATTTAATACTTGACATGTTATACTTATTATTTAAAAGCATATCAAACAGCTGGAAATGTATTTTCGCATTCATAGCGAAAACTAACCATCTATTCGACACTAATAATTATAAAAAAATTGCCCTCAACACACCCCACACCACCCCCTCAAAGTATCATAAAAAACTAGGTGAGAAGGTGGTGTGGTTACAGAGATAATTTCAAGTGCAAAACAATTTATTTTTTCAAAAAATGATTCGCCCTCAACAAAAAACTGATCAATCCAAGGATTGTACCACAGCTTCGATTATTTCATAATAATTATTATGAACAGGTGAATAATTCGGTTCAGATGTAAAATCTTAGGACAACTGCATTTTGTTGGCATCTGCTCACTATACTCCCTTACGCTCATATACATTAATAATATATTCTAAAAATGATATTATAGGAGGAGTAATTTATGCGAAAAATAAACTGTTATTGTAAAAAGAGAGTAAATGGAGCCTACAATAAAACAAAATCCTTCAAATAGTTCAGATTGTAGTATTAGACAAATAAATTTTGGAATTCATCTTGGAAAATGGGTGTTGGATCAGGTAAGGTCACCAGAATAATTCCACAGCCATACAAAGTAAAACTGAGGAAAACTCAAACAATTTGTATAGATGCTAATGTTCACTGGTCAAAACAAAATGCAGCGGACGTCCAATGCAAAAACATTAATAATAATGAAACTTTATTGAAGCAAGAAACTTTATGATAAGATAAAATCAGTGCCGAAAGCAACATGTCTTATCTTTTCTTTTGCATTCACTCGCACTAATATCACTGTACAATATATTGCCAAAGTGAAATTGCACTCTAAAATTTAAGTAAAAATAAGCTTGGTCCATCTTTAATGAAAATTGACTTAAAATCACAAGTACCTGCTCATAAAAAACACCATAATGCCAACAGTACACATAATGCCATGAGGCGCAACAGTCCATCTTACAACAGTCAATTTAAAACTATGGGAAATTCTAGGATTTCAACCACATTCAACATATTAATGTTACAGCTATATTTACGTTCAACACACATTTTATCACTAAAAATTGTAAAAATATGTATATAATATGTATGTTATTCACTGTCCCCTGACATAATGTATTTTTACATTGATGTCAAAATATTGTTATATTTCAAAACAATGAATCACATGTATGATAATGATTACAAAATCTAATTGCGTCCACTATATCTTATATTTACTAATTAACTGCAATCAATTAGTCTACCGGTACAATCTGCTCGATTAATTTTAATCATGATGTTAAAAGCATAATGTATAGCAAGTTTGTCAATAGTTTTGAGTTGTCTTGCACACAAAGCTTCCCACTGCATGCCATTATATAGCCAAATAATATATAAATATCAGTTATTGAATTGAGCATCTTCGACTTCGAATAACTTAGCATTGTGGAATAATGAAATCTGCTAGGCCCTGGCTCATCTACTTTCAAGAGTTTAATTTGCCACACTGCAGTATAAATGAGCAGCCAGGAAGCATACTAGCCATTACCTGAAGGTACATTGTATTAATCTACCTTTACTTGTATGCAGTTTTTATGTACAATATTAACTATAGTCTACAATAATAATATATAAATGTACATATATATATGTACATACAGTAAGTATGTGTGCATACACATGTATAGCCACAATATATTTATTTACCTGCATTGATGTTGTGACAAACATTTACAAACTTTATACAATCAACATAACAGGCCAGCCAATATATAGAAAGCCTTAGATCAGTATAATACTCTAATACTGAAACTGCATTTAATATATATCTACATATACATGTATATGTAAATATATATATTGCAAAGTTTCCATGAGTATAAATAAAACAAATATGTATTAGTAATATTGAGCTTTTGCAGGGACTCAAGAGGTCATTACGGTTTCTTGATACATATTTTACATGATTCTGACCTCAAGTGTAATATGTCAAGTTTGTAATGAGAAGCACATTGCAGTTTGTCTGTCAATTATAGACCACAGATAAAGGGTGACGGGGGTAGTAGCAGTAGAATTGTGTTTAATCTAATGAGCCTAATAATTAGCTGATGGGTGATTAAAAGAAACAATTTAAATCAATTTAGTAAAGTTTGAAACACCTGTGATCACCATATGTTTTTTAACCAATGTCGAGGATTACAATTATGAGATTTCTAATTTCAAATGAACCTTTCTTCAAACATTTGAAACAGTTGGAAAACAAACTTACGAAAATAAGAAGCCTGAATATGTTTGAATAACTTCCAAATATGATACAACTGACAATGTTCAGTGACTACTTTATAACTGTGTAGACAGTTAGACAAAACTAGCTTTTTTTTTCAAATTCTAACGCCGTTATGCTTCAATCAACCATAAACATTTCTTATTGCTACTACAAACAAAACAGTATATCGAGATAAATGGCTTTTGTAACTTTTACACTCCAAGTATAGACCATGGAATGATCAAATCAATTTAGGCCAGGCAGTAGAGAACGTAGTCACAAATAGGCATAACTAATAAATGGCACTGAAATGTCACATTGTAATGTCAATAGAAAATGCCTATATCATCTCTAGAGTCAGATTTAAATATCAGATCCAGAGCAATATCTACTGTTTGGTAAAACCCAGATTAGCAGAGAAGCCTGGTAAACTGGTTATGTTTGATGCTGCCTCATGCCGTGGATTCCCGGAATGGAGTCTGTGGGCTGTCCTCGGGTGTGTGGTTCATATCGCTGTACTGCCGATAAAACTCGTTGCTGTTGTACTGAAAAATCAATCAGATAATATACATGCATTTTAATATTATAGTGCATTTTAATCATTTTAATAATGTGCAAACATATGTCACATAATTATCTAGGGACATGCATAGTATAATGCCACAAAACGCACGTCACTTAGTACAAAGTCATGCATAATCAGAGAAAAAGAAAAAAGTTTGTGAGATGGTTGAAGATATTTATATGTTAAATCACTTACATTTGTATGAATAACAATAATATCAAGATAATAAAGTGAAATGAATTCTAATGCCAATCATTGATAAGAATTTTAATGCCAGTATGCTGTGACATAGATATGGCCTCAAGGCCACATCAAATTAATTTGATAGTCGTTAGATTAGCCACTTGTTGCAAGCAATGAATAATAATAAAAATCTAATCCAAATGGTGACTCATTTATGTTAATCAAAAAGCTGTTTTAGTTTCAAAATTTGCATGACAAATATGAATGGTCTGTGTACGTTTTGCGATGTGAAGTGTAGAGTGTAAAAACTTCAATGTTAAATTGTGAGGAAGTTATGTAGCTCCAATCTTGAATATGCAGATTAGCCGGTTTCGAAATGCATGAAAATGCATGAAAGCATAATTTTACATCCCTGAAAACAGGCTTAATTTTCCTACAACTAAGAGGTTTTTGAAGGAGAATTTCCATGAAATGGTTTTAACAATACATGACAATTTTCTTTAATTTTGCAAATATAAAGTAAATAAAATTTAGCACATAGACGGTGGTCCGAGGGGATAAAATACCACCAAGAAAATATTTTATGGGCGACCGAATACTTCAGTTCTGAACATATCATTTTGATATATAAAAAAATTAAAAAAAAGACTATTTCTAATCTGTACTCAGAAAATTACATTTTTTCGCTGCAGATCAAAGAAATATTTAGTCAAAACAATGGGACTTTTTCACACACAACTATATGTATTTGACGTATCAGGAAAACAGTATCGAATGTGTCTTAACAAATAAAGGGCATGCATGTGGAATGAGATTCCTCAAATATTTCCTAGAAAGAAAATAATTGATGTCAAAATACTGCTGTAAGGTATTACATTTTGTTGCTACTGTATAATTTACTTTACTTAGATTTATACTATAGTAACATTGAGTGATATAAAGGTATTTCTTAAATGAATATTTACTTGACAATGTCAATGCCATAACCTCAATGCCAATAATACAGAGTTTGCAAGTAAGGTAAGATAAAACCTTCGAAATAAAAACATAGCTAGTCTATATATAGCTGTACACATACTTGACAAATTTATATTTTAGTAGAACTATTGAATTTTCTGTTTTGTTACTAACTTTTCACATTAAAGTTTAATGCTTTTAAATTGAATGAGAAATCAGAAAAGTAAATTAAGTCACAAATAATTCAACAGAAATTCAAAATATTTATAACTTCCATTTGATAACACCTTTAAACTGTAAGACCAAATTTAATATTTGACAATGTGCAAGACACGATGAATGTGTATCTGAGCCCTAAAACTATTGATAACAAAACAACAACAATTGAGGTGATAGCATCAGAGAAAACAGTAAAGTAAAAGGCACCATTTGGATTCCTCACTCCCTCATGTTAACTCTGTGCAAGGATATCAATTTCAATTTAGTTCTGTTAGTCAGTTCATCTGGTTACTTAAATGAAAATGGGTCACGAGAATGTGGGATAGTATCCAGATGATCAATCGAGAGAAATTCTGTTGGCTTGCGAGTTACCGTGAAGGAGTAGGAACGAGCTGTAGCACTCACTGCAGGGGGTGGTGTGCTCCTGCGGGGCAACGACATGTGTTCACGTGGGTTGCCACGGGATCCTCGGGTAAAGCTGAAACAAAACATATTTTGCAGCCAAACCAATCAGTATTCTATATTTGTTAGTCATGCCAAGTGCCAGATATAAATTGTGTATCATGTCGATATAATTATGCACTATGTTTCAGTAAAGTGTTTGTAATAAGGTGTGAAAGCATGGTTGTCTTAACACATACCGTAAACGTATTCTCAAACAATTTGGATGGCAGTTAAATTTGGTCAATACGGTAAAATGCATGCTAATACAGTGATGGAACTGTTTTAGCAATAAGAAAGTTGACAATGAAAGTTTTCGAAATATTCCTATGTAGGTATCAGTGATGATTTTCAGGTGTTTTTTTATAGCCTGACACCCCTTATTACCCTGCTTATCATATCTATATACAATGTATATAGATATAAATTTACATGCAGCATAAATTTAAATATCATACATGGTATGTAGAAATATATAGATATTGAGTATGCACATAAATAGATGTGCATATTCCACTTACCATGTGTAAATAAAATAGCATAATCTATTGAGGTCACGAATTCAATATTGAATCTTTGAGATATTGTTATGTAGTATTGTAAAGCTGTTGTCAGAAAGACGTATTTCAGATTTCAAAAGTTGTGCTTAATGTTTTATTGTAAGGATTAAATACAATAAATATCTTAACATAACCTGACCAGTGCTAATAAAATGAATTTTAATAAAACTAGGTGACAAATTCACTACATTTAAATACATATATATATTTGAATATATATGGCTATATATAATTATATATAATACCATGCACAAATACTATGTAGTCTAACATCCCAAAACATAGCTCCTTAAGTCAAGAATTACAACAGATTAATTTCGATATCATGCAGATTCAAATACTAAGCCGTGCCACTTTACATTGCAGCCATATATCAGTTTATAATATTGATATAACAAAATAACAGAACAAAGCTTCCACTTTTCACATACAATATGCCCGCACATTCATTTGGTAATTTGGTATACAATCTGGTTAGCAACCGAGAAGTTAAAAACAGACAATTTTAAATAACTGGTATAGCTTGGTCGATGATAAAAACAGTAGTTTATTTGACACTTTAAAATAAAAAAAACTTTTATTAAAGTCTTGGGATCATTCTGAAATAGAATAAAAGAGTAAGCTAGTTAAAGTTGAAAACTGAGCATTTATATTGCAGTCAAAATGATAATCGCTACAGTATTATCCATTTTGCTATAACCTCGCTTCAGCCATAGAGCTATGAGGCACAAAAATGTAGATTGGACCATTATGAATGGGGCTCTGCTTACAGTCCCCCATAATGAGCTATCAGTCTATTTCAGTATATTAGACTGAGCTTGTTCCAGGTATTTTGTCCTTAGTATTATCAGTGTACCGACCATAAAAAATACTTTATTATAATAACATATTAATTAAAATAACATACCGTATATTTGATTTAGCGATGAAAAACATTATTTGTTATATTAAGAAAGTGAATAATTTTAAAAACTTTTCTTATGATGCATCTGTATCTTACCAGATATGCATAATATTGGTGTATTGCAATAAGTCACTGGAATATGTCTTGTTATTAGAGGATTTATTTGGAAAAATGCAATGACAGATGAAGAACTGGAGATGCCTTTTCGCTAGTAGGTGAAAACGAATGTATCCACCAGGCAGGTAACTGTGTACATATAAAATCAGGAGTTATTTGGAACAGCGGTTCTTGAGATAACGGGTTCACAAGGTTTAAAAAAAAATCACTGAACCATGACCAAAACCTTTTTTTTTTCGTGGTCAGGGAGGTAATGGCCCAGATACAAAATCGGACCACTATCCAGTGGTTCTGTAGATATAGCATTCACAAGAGGTGGTGAACAGGGGAGATGGCTATCTACTGAACACATACATAATTCCAGGGGATGCATAAAGATCTCATAAAGACTCAATGAAATACATTCGATAAAATTAGACAGTTAAGTAAATTGCTCAACGGGATTATCATAAATTAACTACTATTAAATTAGTCTTTCAATTTTTTAAATTGTCACAATGTACCTTTTCTATATTGGATATCGTACCAGGAGATATTTCCTGATGAACAAAATACTATTGCAATCAACAAAATTGTAAGAAATATTTTATCATTTTTCAGGTAAGCCTTGTAATAAGAATACTAAGAATATTTTAAAACCATGTATACTATGAGTTTAAAACCATGTCTTGAAAGTAGACAACAGTGGGGGCATACCGGTACATGCTTTCACACAACACATTACGAAAATAATTCATTGTCCAAAAAAATGTTTGTGAAGAAATAGAAAACTGTGCGAAATATATTATTTATTGTCATCTGAATATTCGAATGTGTTTTCAGAAAATGTATGATAGTCCTCATATCGATAATGTTCCACCAGTTTGCACCGGTAATTGTAAAACATCCCAAGCAATTTGGGTGGTAGTGGGAAAATATTGCAAGACTTAAAGTAATCAGCGGAGACGGAACCCGCGGGAAATACATTGATTTTTTTACTCTGATTTTTTTTCAAAAGACAAAAAATTGCCACCCTGCTTGAAATGAATAAAATAACATATCACACCAAAAGATGCAATTGCTCCATACTGGACGAAAATGTAGGTTTAGGATGCAAAAATTATTAACTGACAAACAATATACCCCTGGAGTCTCCTGTCTTCTAAATATAAAGTATAGTTCGGAAAACTACTAAGCTATACCGGTATTCAAGAATAGAATTTAAACTATTTTCTACATTGAACTTAGTGTTTATCATGCATTATTTTACACGAATTATCTAGCAGTAACCATATCCTCACAATAAGTAAACATCTACAATGCATTAAATAGTTTTCCCAAAGTTATCCTGTATCACAAAGTTCAAAGCAGAAAGGAAAAGCAGGACAAGCCAGGATAGGAGAGATACAGGCATAAAGATGATATGTACTTAAAAAAAAAGATCCTAATAGAAATTAAATATAAAATTTGCCTACTCTGCTGCTTCTATAGATTCACCTCTGTACAAGAAAAAAAAGTTAAGCATAATCAGCAAAACTTAGCATAAAGTACACTGCTTTTAGAAAAGGCACCTGCTTAAAAATAATGATACATTCTATCACAGTGTATATGATCTGATGGTATGAGGACTAAAATGCAAAACTTCTATGGCAACCGTACAATTCATTTCAAGACTTTCACAGACACTGCCTCTTATTAAGTGCCAACTACTGGGTCAAAAATTAAAGATATATTGATCAGTGAATATCCTAGATATTATTATCGGGTTAAAATGCTAAAAGTTTTTTGTCAGTCAGGTTTAGATTATATTAAAACAGTGAATTTATTTGAAAACCTGTTGATTTTTGAAAAAACAAAGCATGGAATGCACTCTAATTAAAAGGGAGCATAAACTTATATGCACGAGTCCTAAAATAAATATGTTATCATATTAAAAAAGCAAATTATTTCAATTATATGGGCAAACATAAGTGCAGTAAATTACTAAACATGGGAACATAGTGTTAGTTAAAAAAAACTAATTGAACATCCACCAGTGTAACTTCAGCTGACAATATTAATCATGACACAAAATTATAAAAATGGTTAAAAGTTTGTTATACTATCTACTTCTCAAGTTAAACAGCATTACAGAATTGTGAGTATGAGTTTTATTGTGAAATTACAGAATAAAGCAATAAAAGCATCATAGCCAAACACATCCTGGTTAGTTAGAAGAAGATTGAATAAATATCCTTCAAGCCACATAGAAAAACTATGAGTGTGAATACCAAGCCCAGCTAGTGCTATGTCCACATCATTATGCTAATATTTGGAGGCATACAATTTTATTGACCACTTATCAATGACATCAGATTTGCTTTCCAGGTCACAACAAAGTGTTACACTTCCATCATGGTTTGGAACTACCTGCATGGCAGTGCCAACATATAAATAAAATTTGTGTTGACAAAGCCTTAGTTTTAAGAGAACATAAGTTAAAATAATACAAATTTAGCAAAATAATCATTAAAATATAAGCAAGTGAAGTGATAAAAATATCTTAAACTAATTGACTTCATTACACGTAATGAATAACAAATTTTAGAAAATGTTCTTTTTTTCACCACAGAAAGTGACCACAACAGGGATTATACAACAAATTGACTAGCACTGCACAAAATCACACAGCACCATCACACGAGATGACAGTCAATCACAGCCACGTGCTTATTTAACCATCCCCATACTAAATCCTTTTCTAAATAATTTATTTGAGTAAAAACAATTTGTAAAAGATGTCTGGTAATTTATGATTCTAATTACTTAAGATATTTTTACTGGTTGTCATGAGAATTGTGAAATTTGGGAGAATAAAAGCGCTGGACTGGGTAGGAAGATGTAACGCAATGGTCAGGTCATGAAATCACAGATACCAAGTGAAAGCCTCCAAATAATGCATGAAAAGATGGGACTACTCACGATGCGTCCTCGTGCACCGAGGTGGGGCGGCTTGGGAGAGAGCCGTACCTGTAATAGGAGGGCGAGGAGTTGTCTGGCCGAGGGAGGAAGGGATCATCTTCATCAATTTCTAGGTAGCCTTTCCTGGAAGCAGCCAACCAGTGAAAGCAGGCATTGAAGAAAAGGATTAGGTCCCAGATTGACATACCACATGCAATTAATTTATAATGCCTGCCTAACAAGACACCACTAATTAGCAAGCATGCCATGCAGAGTATGTAATGTATGACATCACAGTCGATGGGTAAATCAACAAGCCAGGGCTGAAATAAAAACAAAAGTTCCCCTCGACTCCTGTTAAAATAGTGTAAGTTAGAAATATGGTTAAAACAAACATCTGCTTGCAAGTCATGCTGGCTGACAAGCAAAGGTTAGAAAAATGATAGGGTTAAACGTCTATAATTGTGTACAGAGCCATGCAGAGGCAGCACTGAGCCCTTCACCATGCCGTCAAAAATAAAGCGGCCTAATGGGACTCCCAGATTAATATGTACTGATTGCGGACAGGTCAACTCTGGCGGGGGTCTCAGGAAATATACACTAGAAAGAGTAGGGCGGCCAATGCTTAGATCCCTTTCATGATTGTCTGTAAAAGTTTGCATTATAGCTAGAAAAATATGCCTTTTTCAAGATAAGTTTTGAACATAAGATTTATTGTTTTTTTAATGCCTGAAGTCTTTGCATTAATAACCTATTTTGTTTGGATAGTTAATTTTGTGTACATCTTATAAAACACAAAAATTGATTTAGATTGCATGTCGCCTGTGATAGAAAAGATACAATTTAGGAAATTGCAACATTTGGTCAAGGTGAACGTCTTTATTATATGAACAAGGAATTATGTTCTAAAAATGTTCTAAAAAGTGGATGACCCATTTTATTATTATTAAAAATTAGAATAAATATTATATATATATTACAAATGTGTACCATTGAAAGAGTAAACAAATTTATCTACAATAAAGGGCAGTGTTAAAAGATTTGAAACTGTTTTTTTAAAAGCTTTTTTTCCTAACTGCAGTTAACTTAGAATAGAAAAGTGTCTTTTTAAATATAACTGTAAGATTGGAAATGTGTTACATATGTCGACCACTCCATCAGAGTAGCTACTCTAAGGCCACTTATTTGTCTTTAAAAGTTTCCGGTAAACATGGTGTCATATTTTGTGAATGTTAATATTAGTCTGCTGCACAATCAGCAATGAGTGGGCAATGAGCAAGCAGTGGGCACGAGGCAGACAAAGGTAAGGTTTATTGGCCAGAAAAAGAGGGTGGCCTGATTGTCTACAGTTGGTTAATGTAATGCAGGCAGCAGGGGCCAGCAAACCTGTGGTATTGATAACCAGGGGAGGGCAGACTGTAAGGCTCTTCTCTGTCCACTTCTACGTACATCACCCTGTAAGACACAGCCACAGCAGCACAGCATGCGCCGTTAGTGTGCAGCTAAGAGCTCAGCCATATATCTAGCCATACACATTCATTAACAAGTGTATATATATATATAAATATAGTTTTAGATTGTACAAGAATACAACCAAACATTCCCTCCTTTAAACCTGAAAACTAATGAAATGTTTGTGAATTAGTTATAAAAAGATATAACGTGATGCAAGAATTCTGAAACACCCTTCAATCAGACAACCTGATATAAGTGATATACAAAGGAACTATATAAAAATGAACCAGAAGTGAGGAGGCCTAATTCATTTTTTACTTGTAACTACCGGTAGATGTTTTCATATCGTTTGTTGATGCACAAATTAGGCTGCAAACATGAAAGCTGGTTGATTCTATAAAGCAGAACTACATTTATGAGACATCAACTTAAAATAAGAGGAAATAATGCAATACATTGATGATGCAACAAAATATAGAGTATTCTAATGGTGTAATGTACACACACTGGAGAAATGAGCTGAGGTTGCAGAATTCTTGCAAGTTGAATAATATCAAGTATACATGCATATTTGGAATCATACTGGAAAAAATTAAACAGAGGATGAATACAATATTGTATACAAATTAGAGCGCTGCAAAGGAACCACATCAATCATGCAGGTACATGTAACTGTAAGAAAATTTTATTTGATGATTAATCATATTACACGAGTAGTACTGCATGACTGGTGTTGGTCGAGGCAATATAATAGTAAGTACAGTGCAAGCAGGATTCCCCTAAAGGAGTAAATAATAGCATGCAGCACAGTGGGTTGTGGGGGCTACAGGCAAAGCCACCACTACAATGTGTAATTGTGCACTCCTGGGGGCTCAACCGACAGCAGTGTAGAAGCGGCACTACCTGTAGTGAGAGACAGAGGCATCGTCCACTTCAGGGTAGAGAGGCTCGCCTTCACCCTCCGTCTCGCTACCTGGCCATTTTTCCTTCTCTCTGGCAGCAGGAGAGTTGAAGGAGAGCCATGAATTAGCAGACGGACAGGACGAATGAAAATAAATACATTAACCCTTCTTGTGGTATCTATTTTAATTTCATACTGCTTTCTGCTTCACGCCGATATAAAGCTGTTACTTTGAAAAATAATTTGCATAGTTTTGGGTTAATATATTCATAACACAATGTATATCAAATGAAGACATTCAAGTTGACATTTATTTGCGTAATAAATACATTGCATATCATAATTGACAAATATTTGAATGAAACTTTGACAGTTTGAATAACTAACATTTATTTGAAGGTTCATGTGGTATTTAGTAAGGAGGTGAGATAAAGCTTAACATAATTCTGTTGAACAGACATGTGCGAAGTCAGATGATCATCTTGTGGTTATCAGTGATCAGTCACTCTCATCATATCTTATATATATTAATTAATATTAAATGCACTTGTTTGGCTTCTTGTATTATTTTTTATTGTCACATGCATACTGGGGTATATCCTGCTACTTTTTACTTGCAATAGTCCATCTTTTTTTTAATTAAAAGGGGGGATAAAAACGTCTTGTACAGAAAACAGCTATTTGTCACTTGTGTCTATTTCTGGTGACGTTAAATTAACTGTCAACGATGATTATCTCATTGACAGGATTCATGTGTGAAAAATGTTACAGTGAAGAAAACAGCACCCATCAAGTTGAGAAAGTGTGATTTGCAGCATCTGACCGATTTAATTACTTACAGATGACACTGAGGTGCGCAATTAAGAACACATAACTGAAATTCGATGTGTTATGGTGCGCACACAAGAGGCCAGCTGGCCACCAAATCCCCCGCCCCGTTCATGTGATAGAAATTTTTCAGGGTGCATCCTTACCTGAACTGTCACATTCTGTTTTACAGTAACAGTCTACCTTTCTAGCTTAGTTTGCCATGTATATTACAGATATTAAAGTCAATGATCCATTTAGAATGAGATTTGAATTCAGCATGAATCAGATATATAACACGATAAGGTCATGGACCTAAAATTTAAGAGATTTAAGACTTTTCTTAAAAGTATAGCTGCTATACCCAAACAAGACATCGTTATAATAATGATCGTATTATATTTTGGAACAGATTATAGCACAAAATTTATATTTTGTAGACACAAAGTTAATTGTGCTATATATTTATTAAAAATCATATTATATCTATTAGGTGAAAATGGCCATACTTTATGACCAGATAGCTTAATTTGCAATTTGTAATTATCAAGTTTTGTAATTAGCAGGGTAACATGGAGCAAAAATATAACTTAGTAGCGCTTAATATTTGAACGAATAGAATTGATTTCCACTGGACAAATGACAGATCCAAATAAAATATTTCCAACAGATTTAGTCTCGAAGTGGTGCATATCTTTTTTAAAATTAACATTTAATATAAACAAAAAATTACACAACAATATAACCATTTCACACTTAGAAAAAGTAATGCCACTGCAGTTCACACAAACTGAATATATATCAGGAAGTTTTGAATGAATGCCAATCTAAACATATATCTATTTCAAATTAATGAATTTCTTGATTTAATTTATAACCAGTTATGCATTAAAATATTGGTCATTGGATACTTTCAATAGAATATGAACATCAAAATATAAAAATGTATAAACATGCTAATAAAAATATTATATTTATTGCAACAAAATGGTGAATAGTTGCTGAGGTGCATACAGGGTTCAAATTAAAAAAATTATTATAAGAACCTTACAAACAAAAATTCAACAAAGGGCAGCCATAACTGAAATTTACACAGCATCCCACACCACTTCTACAGAACAAACCAATTCACATTACAAACACGATCACATATACCAGACAAAACTACCGGTAGCGAAATCCTAGAGAACAGATCCAATCGAACAGTAAAAGAGAACAATAGCAGCAACAAATGAACAAAATAAATCTCCAGAAATGATTCATTTCGGTAGAACAATATGAAATATTAGGTTATTCCAACTACTAAATCAAATATTCCCACCAAAAAGAGATTACCAGTAAATGCATTACAAAACATCAATGGTTATATTTTATAGCTCGTGAAATTGTAACTAAAAGTTTTAGCAGTAAACAAAAAAATAATATATAAACAAAAATAAAGATACCGGGTATATAAGGAAAAAATAACTTTTACTAAAAAAAAATTGTCTCTGAATAAACTGTTGAAAAAGCTACACCATCACAACAAATGTAACAACAAATAGCTTTAAACAGCTGGACAAGCTGCCTTAAAGTATTTTTGTTTAAATACTCCCCCTCCTATGAAAAAGAGTTTCTCAAAAAATATACTTTAAAACTGGAGATAATACTCCTATAATATTGAGAATTTTTTAACATTGCCACAATTTTTTTTAGGAATTATAGAAATCAGATTATCAGAAGTATCCAGATAAGTATCACATAAATACAAAGTCTTTCATGCTTCAAAACCTGACAGACCGATGGACGGGCAGACAGACTTATAGAAAGGGGACAAGAATAGTCTTCAGGCGCATTAGATCAGTAAGTTTTAAAGATCATAGAGAACACTTTGATTTCATATCCCAGCTTGCCCTATTGCACAGAAATTAAAAAACGGTGTAAAAAAATTGGATTTCCAAAGTTATGTAACTTAAGATATTTTAGCATTTGTTGGTGGGCATCCTTTAGTATTTGTGAAGAAACTGACAGATTTAAACTGTAAAACCAGTCAATCCCTGTTTGGCACCTTTGCAAGGTAAAACTTATTATTATCACTCCTAAACTATGTCTGTGACTAGTGATTTAATATGTAGTTGTAAATATAATTGAAAAAGCATTGACATCAAACCAATCTGGCAACATCATAACCCGGCATTGCAATGCAGAGCTCAAAAATACACTATTATACTCATACATAGCACCCACAACAAACAAAGCTGGTATAACTAAAACTTAGTAGCACAGAATACATCAGACAGTCATTCATACTGTAATGTGAGGGAAACATCAATACATATATATATATAACATGCAGTTATTTTACTAAAGCAGGCGGGATATGGCAGCATGCTGCCTACTTACGGAGCTGTCTCCTCTCTTTCCACGCAGTCACTAATACAAACAAGAGTAATGCACTTAGTGTATTTGACTAAGTCAGCCAAAGCTTAGTACAGCACGATTCAGCTACTAAACGATAACTGAAGCTAAAGACCATTGCTTGTTATGCGTTCACATAACTTTCATTATTGTTTGTTTCATAATAATATTACCATTGCGATCACTTGATGAGAAATACTCAAAATGTAGCTAAGCCTACAGAGACTATTCAGACAATTAATAGGAAATATCTAGCAAAGCTCAAATAATATAACAACAGGGGTATTTAAGCAGCACACGTAGTATCAAAAGTCCCTATTCCCCACATATTTTCCTAATCATAAATGCTGGTTGTTTTCTGAAATCAGAGAACAATGTTTTCTGAAATCAGAAAACAATGTTTTAAAAGAATGCTGATGGAAAGTGTTCAACAAGCTAGTATGTCTCCAAGGCTGAAAAATGGATAAAAAGATGTCAAAAGTCTGTTATAGGACAACATGCTTGAGATACATTCACTCCAAGAATTTAAAGAATAATACTGAATATTATTCATACAACAATTTAATGAAATGTATAATGTATTCTATAAATTTGCAGATACAGCATCTACGAATTTTAGATTATTCATGCAAGTCTAAATTAACTAAACTTACTTTCGACCAAAATGTCTCCATGCTCTTGAAGCCAACAGCACCAGAATTGTGAAAAGTAGCCCAGACACAACAGCAGACAGCAGGAGAAAAATCATACCCGGTCTAAAAACAAAAAGTATATTGCAAGTTAATAATTGCAGTCTAATTAAAAACCGCACCCTGAAATTTTAAAATTTACATAGCATCTATTTCAATGGTTTTGAATTTAAGAAAAACTATGACAGGCGAATTGAACTGGCTGCCAAATCGCCCTCCTGGCGGGCTATTAGTTTTAAATTACAGATCGCTGAATTTCCTATCAAGTCATTACCAGTCAGTCTTTTCAGATTTAATGTCCCACTCTAATATCTTTCCAAGCCGTAAAAAATATCACACTAAAAGATTATTAATCTCAGTTACTATTCCAATATTGAAATAGACCTGCGCGCCGCATTTAGTGCCGTAAAACCTGTAGAGTGGTCAATATGTGCCAAAAGGCCCAAACGTTCAAGTTTTGAGTTGTGCATCACTGCATTAGTTTAACACCAGTATTCAGAGTTGTTCGAAGAGAGGCTGAGTGGGAACGAACACCATCCCATGATCCAAAACATGCCTATAATATTCCAATGAAGAGTAGCAGAAAACGAGCTACTGATGTCTAAATGTAGTCAAAAAGTTGCTGATTCTAATAAACCAAATATTGGGCTGATATCGTCACGGAATCTCACATTTAGTACCTTTGCGAATATTTCGTGATTTTGGGGGTGTTTCAGTTACAATGTTTACTATTTAAGCCAAACTATGTCAACTAGCTGTCAAAACTGATTTTTTTAAGCAAGTTCTCACAAAAAACTGCTAGTGGACAATTATGTGTACAGTCATGTAGAATCATCTGCTATGCCAAGTAGTGAGTGTTCTTGAAAATTCCATCCATGTCATTTATGTTTTACTTCTATTAATCATTAATGTAATGTTTATCATTATTAAATAATAAATTGCTTGCAATACATATTGCATAAGCTATCCTGTATGTGCTGTATGACTCCCTGAGTAAACATTGTGAGCACACAATTCAATGGCATGGAGTGGGGTCCACCCCAATGTAAAGTATTATGGTTCAATGAAGCATAATGATTCAGCTGCTATGTATCAACAGCAATTTATAATCTTCTGGAGATTTTCAATGTCATTAAGCATTCAAAATCACTTTCTCACCCACACCCTTAATTTTTACCCTCTACCTAACAGTGTTCCTAAAGCTATTACAATCCATCTAGTGAGTGCTTTGAAGAAGACCCCTGGGGAAAACAGTGGAAGCAATTTCCATTTAGTTTACAGGTGAGCCAACTCTTAAAAAATATTTGTTCGTGTTACATTTGTAAGAATTAGGTTTCTTTGCATCAAGCTAAAGCTTATCATCTGATAGCTTTTTTAAAAATGTCCGAATAAGGTTAAGTACCATAGGCCTTGCTATCTGGCTCATTTTGTCTTGTACTAATGGTCTACCTTCATTTTGCACGGTTTGTCAAGTATCAGGCATCTTAAAGTAAATGATGGCCGGGTTATCTGCCATTTTGAAAATGGTCGAGCTGAAATTTTTCAGGGTGCATCCTTCCATGAAGTTTCGCATTTTGTTTTATAGTAATGATCTAGCTATCTGGCACGGTTTTCCAGATATTACACATATTAAAAGTCAATAATGGCCGCAAGTTGGCCATTTTTAATTTAGTAACCAGCAATATATGGTAGTATGTTGTTGCCTTAGAATGAACTGAGATGAAAAAATCATTCTAAAGACTCTAGGTGACACCATGTGTTAAATGGTGTGCCCATTATTCTGTGGAAAGGCAAACAACAGTTACTGCAGTTACGGAAGCAGGTCAACATTATAATCTAGGCCACCAGCCGGACATTCACATACAACTATAGTTGTAGTCATAACAACATCTCTCAGCATAAGTAGGGGATTTCCTGAAATGTGCTTTAGAATATACTATTCGTGACCGTGGGGGGAGCGTCTCTATGGCTGCAGTTGGCTGGTTACTACAAGAGCTTGTACTATAGGCTTACATTCAGCTATACCAACTGGAAACCACGTCAGATGCTGATTTGAATCTTTCTGGAAAGATTATATGTTAACAATTTCATAAAGAACGGAAATATTTTTTACAAAATTAGGTATCAAATGACCTTGATTTCATCAATGTGCATGTCAAAACATAGGGCCAATACATATTCAAATTAGGTGGTTCAAAAGTTATAACAGTTTATAAGTCCCATTTTTTTTAGTTGAAGTAGGAGAAGATAGAAGAATTGCTCACAAGTCCTTATAGTAGGAAGGAATTTGAAAAATGAATCATTACTTACAGCGCCAAGTAGCAGACTCCTTTCACACTGGCAATATATTCCTTATTTAAGGCTGAACAATCCACTTTTCCAAACAGCCGCAATAGACTAGACATGCTGTCTGATAGGCCTTTATGCACTTGTGTGCCATAAGGCTTGAACTGAAAAGAATTACATATGGACATTGGTAACACATTCTATTTATCTGAATGTAAGCTTGAAAGATCTACAAAATCATAATAGCAACAAACAACTGACCACATTTAATACGATATTTCGCTAATCAAATACAATTTTGATTAGCAAATGAGCAAAACAGTATTTTTAAAGGTAACTATTAATAATACAAAAAAAAATTCTACATGAACAGTTTTGATACTAACATCATCATCTGTAAGAGCTTTTTTCTCTGCAATAGCGATGGCAGAATTCAGAGAAGAGTTTGCTTTTCTTACATCTTCTATGGCTGTTTCCAATGCCTGTTAAAATATATCAAATACATTATTACAAACTGACAAATATAATAAAGGTAGTCATTCACAACTAGGGGGATAGACACTCACTATCAGGTTTCTGTGCAATTAGACTGCTGATTTGTTGTGCTTACCTCACAAATCTTATAAGCCTACATATACATGTTACCGTAAGTAATTACGATGCACTGATTTGCGAGTCATTGACACAGAAATATGAAGGAAAACCCACATTTACAATTCATGAGTAAAAAATATCCCATTTTTAATTTTTTTAAACAAAGGCAATTTTTATACAGGTTTTTATGGCCCTAGAATCTCCTTGTTGGATTATTAGCATTTGAAATGAACAGAAATATGTTTTAACTATATATGTTAATATTTATATATATGTGACGGTCTCGCCACACCCAGGGTTCTGACACCACCCGTGAACACGAGAAAAATAAAAGGGGCGAAAACGGACTCGTGGATACGGCGTTTCAACAAAATTAGGGTTAAAATACTGAATCAAAATGTAAATTCGTTTACACTTTTTATTTCAACATATATACAGGATGCCTCTTAATTATTCAATCTTGTACTTTTTAGCCTGAATAATTATATATTTTACTTACTCTACATTCATGAGCAATAGCTAAAAAAACGTATGCCAGTCCAGAGTGACTGAACTTTCAGCACATGTTGATGCTCACTTAATTAAAATATGTATAGCCATAAGTGCCAGGTCCAGAATAACTAGACACGAGTTCAGATTGACTCAACTTCGGCACTTGAGCCAAACCTCAGCTAGAATCACCAGCTTCAATAGTTACTGTGTAAGATGTGAAAACACCATAAGCGACAGTCTGCTGACTATAAATCATATAAGAAATTTATACTAAATGTATTACTAAATGTACTACCAGAGCTAGTCACCAGCTCTATAAACTCCTGCTTTATACTTATTAAACAATAAGAAACGTTTGCTACTACACTTCTTCTATATCTCTCAACAATATCTCTAAAACTCCCTTATGAACACTACCCCTTATAGCATAAGAACAGAAATACTGACTAAATTATCCTTGTAAAAACGTACACTCTATGATTAGCACTACTAAAATTAGCCAGCACACGAACTATGTCACATCTTCAGGTCCGCCATATAACAGCCACTGATCCCTGAGATTACAGACTCTATGAGTAACCACTCCTATATGACCCAAGGATCCCACGTCTGGGCTTTGCAGTATCAAAAAGCTTTAACAACAAGCCATCAGTTCAGTATATTACTCGGCCCCTAGCGACTGATCATAATCTATACTCGCAACTAACTTACACCTCACTAATTACACTAATGAGGAAAGAACACTACACCTGAATACGGCACACACTCTGCCCTATATTGTAGCAAGGCCTCCCATAGGCAAACAAAAGTTCACCCGAAGACTATATATTATGCCTCCAATACTTCAGACTTACGTAATAAAGTTCAATATCCTCTTAAACTTAAAAAAATAATAATCACAGTTAACAGACCAGACTCACCAGTCTCCAACAGCTACTCCTTAGCTTTAACTGCTACCCTTTACTTTAGTCAATACTATCCCTTACTGCTCATCACACTTCTACTCATAAACTACTAATTATTTGACAAACCTACTCATAGACTAAGATATACCTCTTTAAGTCTTATTCTTAGACTAATTTCACTTCTATATCACCTGGACTACTAACAATTTACACTTTATTTAACCACTGAGTCCAGATTAGATTAATTAAATTTAAATTTATGATTTAAATTTATTTAATTTAATTTATTAAAACCTATTTTCCTAATATTCCCTATCTAATATTTTAATTTATGTTCGGAATAACCAAACTTTAATAAAAGTATAAGTTCAGACTTACCAAACAATATACCAACTAAATAAGATGAGTTCAGAATTACCAAACTCGAAATCAGAAAGCAAGCTGACTCTGAGTTCCGAGTGACCGAACTCCCTGTAACACTGTGGAACAGCTGCTTAAATACCAAAGTCTACGTCACGTGACCAAAATTCCACAACACAGGCGACTCACAATATGTGACCCGATCTGGCAAAATAAGACGGAAGTCGCGTTTTGACTATTGAGCTAGGGCCTCCAAAAGGCAAAATGGTCATAATCTGACCAATTTCAGATTTTGTGATAAAGTATGAGATTGAAATGTTAACTTTCGGTTCCTAAAATTGTAAGGTATAAAAATAAATATAAATTATATAAAATTGATATTTTAAACACACTACAATTTGCAAAAAATGAACAAATTTACAGACAATAAAAATTATGACGCCAGCACTAGCGTCATGAGCGTGGTAATAGGCCCCTATATAGTGTATGTCTATATGTGCCCCATTTGCTAGATGTTGGTGTATAAATTAATTTTATAATTGATTATGTATCTTGAGGGTGCTAAAAATAAAAATAAAAGTCGGTTTAATTTTTTCGTGGTCATTGAGGTCATTTTCTGATCCCCTGAAAACCCCTCTCCCCCCTACTATATGAGTTTTTTTCAACTTAATCGAATAGCAGCGTGTAGCAGCTATTTTGTAGGTATTGATGAGTAGAAAAAAATTATCTAAGAGACTATGGGCTAAAGTTTATATTTACCCCTCCAGTGGGGTAAGAAGGGGTAAAAAGGGGTAAAATCACGAAAAATAGGTTATATTTTCAGATTAATGGAATACAGTTGTACAGCAACTCATTTTGTAGGTATTAATGAGGATAAAATACTTCACTAAAGAACAAATAGCTAAAATCCTTATTTACCCACCCCCCCCCCCCCCCCAACAAGGGATAATAAGGGGTAAAATCACGTGAGTAAAATCACGAAAAATATGGTATATTTTTTAAAATTTGTCGAATAGAGTGGTGTAGCAGCATTAATGAGTAAAAAAAACTTCATGAAAAAACAATAATGCTCAAATCCATATTTACCCCCTACAGTGGGGAATAAGGGGTAAAAGGGGTGGAATAAAAAAGACTAGGGTATATTTTCTTTCTATCAAAAAGGGTCGTGTGGCATCTGATTTTGTAGGTATTGATGAGTATAACAAACTTTACCTGAGAAGCTATTGGCTAAAATCCATATTTACCCCCTACAGGGGGGATAAGGGGTGAAAAGTGTTGGTGTACCTCCGTGTTGGGACATAAGTGGGCTTTAGCCATCATAGACATCATAGAGGTACACAATTGGAGCAAAAACTAACTATTTTTACCCTTTATGGCTGATTTGACATTGTTGTGACCTTAAGATGACCTTGACATGACCTTGGGGAACACTCATCTGAAGCCCCACCCCAGCCCATGTGACCATGTTGACTTGTGTTGGGCTTCATCACATAAACAGGAAGCGCTAGTTATTGGTCCAAACATGACAATAATATGTGTTATCTGATCTATTCCTGTGATATCAGTTGGGGGTGATATAAGGGTCATTTTCGAGGGTATTACCCTCTAACCCCCATATTACTCCTGTAACCTCTTAAAATGTGTTTGGTGTACATTCGTGTTCGGGCTCAAGTGGGTTTCAACCATTATAAACATCTCAAATAAGCAGAATTAGAGCTAAAACAACAAAAACTAACTATTTTAACCCTTTTTGGCTGATTTGACCTTGTTGTGACCTAGAGATGCCCTTTAGCCTACATTACCTTGGGGTAACACTCTATGACGCCCCACCTCAGCCCATGTCACCATGTGTACTTGGGTTGGGCTTCATCACATTTAAAGGAAGCGCTAGTTATTTGTCTAAACATGAGAATTATGTGTTATCTGATCCATTCCGGTGATATAAGTTGAGAGTGATAAAGGGTCATTTTGGCGGGTATTACCCTCTAACCCCTATATTACCCCTGTAACCTCTTGAAATGTGCTTGGTGTACCTCCGTGCTCGGGCCTAAGTGGGTTTTAGCCATCATAGACATCTCAAATAAACAGAATTAGAGCAAAAACAACAAAAACTAACTATTTTCAGGTTCTCTGACTGATTTGACCTTGCTGTGACCTTTAGATGACCTTGACATGACCTTGGGAGTAATACCCATTTGAAACCCTTCCCTAAGGCGTTGCGCAGTGTGTACTTGGGATTACATCCATCCGCTAATTGAACCTGTTTAATGGAAATACTGGCCATTTGTCAAAATGTGTCGATTATCCCGGTGACATTCTCATACCAGAAATTGAATAAAGGTAGAGAAATAATTTATACAACAAAAACTTTCCCCATCTTTGAACTCCGTTTTCTCAAAATAACACGATTTTCGAATTATTATTTTTCGATTTTGCCTAAGTTACATCTTTGGAGCTATTTGACCTACACGCTTGTGTGACACCTCATTTTAAAGGTAATGTTGTGGAGATTCAGGATCTGATAATAACTTCAATACCCCAAAGCGCGACTTCCGTTTCATTTTGCCAGATCGGGTCACATATGCACTCAAACTAAAACTATACATACAGTGATACAATAATGCGGTGTCATTTAATAGATTATGACCTATAGAATTATAATTAATTACAATATTTAAAAGGATAAGTTTAATTTAGGAGTATTTAATAAACTTAGCCGAGCTCCCAATTGTGGAATTCCCACAACTCCAGTCACGTGAGCACTGGATCACCATAGCAGCGCATAGCTGAACTGTCAATCGCCATTACTGAAATCCTTAGTAAATCCTCAAGTCTGACCAATTCCGGCCCAAATATATAAAAATACTACATTATCAAAAAAAATCAATAACACTATGTGAATCTGCGGGATGTATTTGATGTAATTTGTACAATTATTATTCCGAATAGTTTACTAAACGCGTACAATGACCATGAATCGATGCATGAAAATGCGGGCGAATCCAAGCATGACTGTGTCTGGGCGGGATTTATAAGTGACAAACTTTGCCGTGTTCAGCGTAAATAGTACAAATAACAACAAATAAAATATTATTTCACAGATAAAAATTAGTTATCTTCAGCCACAAATAATTATTATACTGGAACTTGCATAAAATTTCATGCGATTGGCAATCTACGGGCAACAGTCGTGTTGACAGTCGGTTGACAATCCACGGAAAGTGACAGTCAAATCACAACGGGGAAGTCCGGGGAAAATGTCATCATGGGTAATTTTATTAGATACGAATGAATCAGATTCGAATCAATCAGATAGAAATCATTAGCTAAAAAAAAAAATTAAATCAGCCTTGTGTACTCCAAACCTCACAATATACATATGTTAATTTTGTCCAGCTTATTTACATCAAGTCTCCACATTCCACCACTAACAGTTGATTATAGGTGCAGTAAAAATGAGAATATTTATCTGCAAAAGAAGTATTCCTGACAGTAGAGTATTTACATCATATTGAAAGTTAGTGCTGTGTCAGCCATCCTGAATATGCAACTTGAACAATTTTCGAAATTAGCCATCTGGCCGTCGAGCGTTCCCGTTGAACTGTTAGAAAGTGTTGTGTTGAATTGGAATTTGTAATTCATAATTCTGTTACTCATTATTGACCTCAATCATCAGGCAATTTTTTAACGAAACCAGGATTATCAGCTAGATTTACATCTAGAGCTACTCAGAACTAACTTTATATTCAATGGGCCTGCTACAATACCATACCCCCTACTGTTGTTTTGATGACGATAATATAAGTCAGTGATTACAACTGTTTTGGTAATTACTAGTATGTAATGTGTTTGTATAGCAGTATACCAGCTAAAATTTGATGTGTTCACAAATGCTGACCCAAAGTTGGCTCAGCATCTCCAATGCAGGCCCAACAATAAACCAATGTTTGAGCAATGGCCCATGTAAGTTGGGAAGGCCGGCAGGTGTCCTGATAATTATTGTGTTAATTCGTTACGCAAGACGGTGATTACAGTGGACTACTTGATGCGATAGGCCTCACAATGGATTAGAGGTGTGACAGATTTCATGGCCCTGAGTAAAGCGCCACTAAAAGTTAACATTGCACAATTGGTTAGGCCTAATTATGACAGAAAAAAATTCTTCTAAAATCATTAATTCAAGACTTCGTGAAAAGTCCCCAAAATCACAAAAATTTAAACACACAAAAATGATAAAATCTACAGTACATGTTTCATTAAACAATTTGGCAGATCTTTCATGAAATATCTTCATTCAAACAACAGCCAATAGATTTAAATCCCAGTACTACCATTTTTTTCTTTTTTCATGGATAAGTATGAATTAAAATTTTGGAACATTTTTAACAAAAGTTTGTGACAAATATAGATTTTAAATTAATATCATAAGTGACCTTATTCTTAATTATTACGACAAAAAATTATCTATATATTTTAAGTAATGAAATAAAATATTTAAAAATTACATGCACATACATGTAAGTACAGAATAATAAAGTAATCCCCAGAATAGACTGAAAACTTACATGATTAAATGGTCTCTGATCTGGGTCGCATCTCATATAATATCTGACTACATCTGCAATGTCAGAATATTATTACATGCATAAGATAGTATGAATAGTGTTGTAGTGGCATGCACCTCTGTTCCTCTATTACAGTTCAGGCAGTCATGGATCAGTAATTATTTTTCAAGAATGGCAGGCAAGCAAAAATGTTTTTAATAAAATTAATTAATCATTTCACCGCAAGTACAACTCTTTAATCTATGATTAAATTTTTATATCCAGAAAAAAAATCAGAATGCAACAATGTACAATGTATGTATTTTGTACACATCAATTCATATTTCTAATGGCAAATTTAACTAAAAATGCATAATTTTAACAAGTCTGCGGCTTAAAATCTTTACTGCAAACATTTTAATAGAAACAGAAATGTAAATTAGAAGTTATTTGAAGATATCAACTGCCAAGAGTGCAGAGGTAGAAATACATATTAGTGATGTAAAAAAACGTCATTCACTGAGGAATAAAACAACAAAACCTTACAATCCTCAGTGAATGATTTGTTGTTGTAACAGATATCAAAACAAATACAACTGGAGATGTCTTTTCACAATGTAGCAAAACAAATTGAGCCTTCGCTACTCATTCAAAAAACACTATTCTTAGAAATACAATGTAGAATGAACTGTCACCTGGAACCTTGAAAAAGGAAACACTATTTAAAAGTTCGGCAAATCTGTTTGGGCCTACTACCGAGATGGAACTGTAATGTACTTTATCAGACATATTTTATAAAAAGAAAGATCACTGACACGATAATATCAGACTCAGAATTAATTATTTGACAGAAAATTTCCTAAGGACACAATTTACAGTAATAAAAGCAAAACAGTCAGGAGACCCTTACTATGGCATATGTGTGCCGCTGGCGTAAGGGCCACAATGTGCTGTGTTGCTAGAGCATGCTTGCTTGATATTTAATATGACCACCACCAATTATTATAATTTCCCATTCAGTTGGCACAACAAGGAAGGATGTCACCTGATCAACCCCTAAATGGGTTCTTGAACATGACCTGAATCAAGTAGAGCTGACCAAAATACATAACAAGCCAGCCGAGATCAGACATCCCGGAACAGGTTTAATTAGATCTTGAGCAGTGATTGATTTCCACAATCACAAACAAAACAATTAAAGGAAAAAAACAGTGATTTTTCTGTATCAGATATGATCAGTTAGTGAGGTCTAAGCACCAAAAAGACACCAAAGAAAAACAGTAAGATAATTATGCCTGTGTTCCAGTGAGGAATTTTGAGGGCATGGCACCAGACCAGTCAATGGAATGTACATGCTTTGATGGTAGGGATGACGTTATGACTATTGTATTCGAACTCTAAGTTGTTTAAATTAATTTCATACAGTAAGCCTACTACACTTTTGATACTGTCTGATTTTAACAGACATATTGTGCCCTTAAAATATGTTCAAGCTATATATTTCAGCCCCATAGGTATCAATGTGGTCAATGTGCATGAGCCAAAAAATCATGGCCCACCCTCATTAGATAACCTGTCAATATCACACTTCCTCTGGTTTTGTTTGTTCCGAGGAAGGGGGGTGGGGTGTAGTCAAGTCAATTATTATTTTGAATCAGTCAATGGATGTTTCTGTCCCTCATTGTTGCCCTTTTCTCCATACCCTGGCGATGTGAACATTAACTGTCCAATAGTCTTTGTAAAGTCTTTGCAGTTGGTTTCAAACGCATATTTTTAGGTAGAGAGGGTATTGGCGCCAGGTAGAGAGGATATGGCATCAGACAGTGGCTTAGCCAGAAACCTATCTACACATCTTCAGCAGAATGACCAAATTCTGGAGTAATGAGCCTAAACACACCCCAAACTGCAGAGCTGCATGCAAGTTCACCCCTGCAGTGAACCCTCACCAGAATCCACCAGGATCAAATGAAGTCTAATTTTCCCCATAAAAATCTAGCTCTCCAGACACCTGCTTCACTAAGGCCGATAGAGAGGGAATGGTGAGCGGCACACCATGCTTTAACCCCTGAAATATTTTGCATAAACCATGAAGACCAAAGGTTTTTTTTTCAATTTGAAATAATTATAAATGTCTTAATTAGCTCTTTCCGATTCATTTGAATACCTATGTTATGGGTCTACGGCAGTTAGAAATATCTTTTAGAGTTTATTCTTACAGTGCGGGGATCAACTTTAGGTGTCAGAAACTGAGGTCTACAGACCTGACGACTAAAGTCGATCCCCGCGCTGTAAGGGTTAGGTACCTAGCTGGAACACAGATTCTGCAATTGAATAATAGAATGTTAATATGATTATTATTCTAAAACAGGCACAATCTCACCTTTGTCCAGTTGGTCAGTGTGCAACTTCTCAAAAAAATCATCAGGGTTCACACAGAAATCGCTCAGAGCCTATAACACACATTCATGTTTTACACAGAGAACAAGAATAATTCTCTTACACTAATAAATGTCCAGTCACTGTTGGGCCACAGTTTTTTAATTTCCTGGTTTACAGACCAGCCGACCCAAATTTTCGCAATTTTAGAATAAAATAAAAATTCTAAAATGACCTTTTTTATTTCCGCTGACCTAACCCATCTCATATTTAAATAAAAAAAATTTAATGACCCAATTTCCCAACGAAAACAAATAAAATAAATTTGGGGTGGTAAGGATGAGAAACATGTACCTTCACATCTCAACATAAATTTAGCACAATTGTATTTGCCTGAAAAGAAACAAATTGACCATTTTGAACCCATACACATTACAGTTTACAGTACACACCTCCAAATCTTAGGTCTGAATTTTTTTTTAGCAGAATCAAACAGAGTTTCCTCTTTTTCAACAGACCAAATAAAATTGTGGCTGTGACATCAATTTTGTCTGATTTGTGCCAATGTTCGAACATATCTGAGCTAATTAATCTTGCTCAGTACTTTGAGATACAATGCACAAGCAAACTACTACCACTGGATGTCATTGAATAATATGAAAACTTACAAATGAAGATAATTGTAAAACTAGTAAGCCATTTTTTTTAAATAGCTACCTTTTCTAAAATTACTTTTTGTGCAACTATATAACAAAGCAAGTGTCCAAACAGCAAATCATGAGTGTTTCAAACTAGCATGTCACCAGAGGTCTAACATAAGATGCTACTGGATGTTCATTGTATGGTTTCCTTTTGGTGGATGATAGTAACTATAGCCATATCTTGCCTACTTTTGAAGATATAGAGCAACATAAATCACAATATTCTTACTAAAATGGACGCAAGGCAACCATTTTGAAGGGAAACATGCCCTAAAGTTAACGGAGCCGCTGCCTGGGTACGTACAAACACACCACCAAATATTGGGTTGATCACAGTTCCGGTTTTCAAGATGACGAGACCACAGTCAATATTTAGCGGTCATCTTGGAAAATGGCTGACTAACGGCCTGATGGGGGTCTACTGTAGTGACACATGTGGGATAAATATAAAGAGAAAAGTTATAAACCATTAAGTGTGATTGACCTTTGTTCGACCCACCAAGGTCACCCAAATTCAGAAGAAAATATGCTATTGATTTGTATGCCCATAGTGGTGTGTCCGATAGGTAAAAAATAAAATATAAAGCCCTATATTAAAGACATAGAGCAACCTAAAGCACATTTTTTAAATGGCCAAAACATCCCACTAAAATATCTTTTCAAGGACTTTTCATTTTTTTCAAGGACCTTTCGGTGTATGTTGATAACACAAATAACAGAATACATTAGTTTTGTTTCTTTAATAATGACTGCATAAAAAATAAATGTAGGCCTAAATGTCATAACAACATACAAACAAGAGCACACTCGATATTAGCCCACCGCCGAATTATGATAAAAAAAATAAAGACGAATGTCATCACGTAAATAACAACCCAAGGTATAAATGGTATGTTAAATAAGATAGATACATGTATAATATGATATACTATATAATACTTGCATAGACTACAAGGTCAAATTATTGACGTAAAATTAGAAAAATCGCAATAAATCGGCCATTTTGAATTTTTTTTCAGCCATTATTGAACTTGTCCAAGAACTAATAATTAGTAACATGCATAACAAATTTGAAGAGGATATGTGAACAACTTTTCAAGTTATCGCACCCACAAGGTCAAATTATTGACGTAAAATGAGAAAAATCACAATAAATCGGCCATTTTTTTTTTTTTCGGCCATTATTGAACTTGTCCAAGAACTACTTATAAGTAACATACATAACAAATTTGAAGAGAATATGTGAAAAACTTTTCAAGTTATCGCGCCCACAGGGTCAAATTATTGACGTAAAATGAGAAAAATCGCAATAAATCGGCCATTTTTTTTTTTTTTCGGCCATTATTGAATTTCTCCAAGAACTACTTATTAGTAATATGCATAACCAATTTGAAGAGGATATGTGAAAAACTTTTCAAGTTTTCCCGCCCACAAGGTCAAATTATTGACATAAAATGTGAAAAATCGCAATAAATCGGCCATTTTTTTTTTTTTCGGCCATTATTGAACTTGTCCCAGAACTGGTCATTAGTAACATGCATAACAAATTTGAAAAGGATACGTGAAAAACTTTTCAAGTAATCGCGCCCACAAGGTCAAATTATGACGTAAAATGTGAAAAATCGCAATAAATCGGCCATTTTTTTTTTTTTTTTTGGCCATTATTGAACTTGTCCGAGAACTACTTATTAGTAACATGCATAACCAATTCGAAGAAGATTATGTTGAAAACTTTTCAACTTATCGCGCCCACAAGGTCAAATTATTGACGTAAAATGTGAAAAATCACAATAAATCGGCCATTTTTTTTTTTTTTCGGCCATTATTGAACTTGTCCGAGAACTGGTCATTAGTAACATGCATAACAAATTTGAAAAGGATATGTGAAAAACTTTTCAAGTTATCGCGCCCACAAGGTCAAATTATTGACGTAAAAGGTGAAAAATCGCAATAAGTCGGCCATTTTGAATTTTTTACAGCCATTATTGAACTTGTCCGAGAAGTGGTCATTAGTAACATGCAAAACAAATTTGGGAAGGAAACATGAAAAACTTTTCAAGTTATCGCGCCCACAAGTAAATGTTAACGCCGACGCCGACGCCGCCGACGCCGAACTTCAATTGCAATAGCCCACCTTTTTTAATTAAAATTAAAAGGCGGGCTAAAAACGATATCAAGTGATGACTAAAACATAACAAAAATACAGTGAAAAATACATTTAAAAAAAAAGACATCATAATATCCTATAGACAAGTTATTATCCTCAATTAGTAATCCTTAAGGTTAAGCCAGATACTTTATATATGATCACCTCACTGACACCGACTCCAGACATTCATAATTAATTGCCATGCAGAAAGTGTCTGATCATTCAATGAAATGCTTACAATTGTCTGTGCGAATTCCAGCATTGTTTGCATAAAAACACTGTTTGTAACCGTATGCGATAAAACACTTGAATATCGCTCAACTGATTCTAACTTTTAACTAACATAAACAGTCCCTGTTGATTTATAAGGTCAGTCGCACATCTAGGCCTAGCCTACAAACGATTTAAAAATATTTTAAAATCGTTCACTTGAATTATAAAGAGAAGTAATTAAGTTGTTGAAAGCAGTAGGCTATCTGCCCACCTTGAATGTTCTCAGTTCCCGCTGCAGTTCGTTGTCAACTTCACAAGCTCAAAACATCGCCTGTCATCAAATTCCCGGATTTTTCCCGTTTTTTTACCGATTTCAGAAAAATCAAGGACTTTTCCAGGCCGGGAATTATTATTTTGAAATTCCCGGACGTTTCCCGGTTTCAAGGACCCGTGGGAACCATGAAAACATGTAAATATAAAAAGAATTGTCCAAATACCACGAGAGTATGGTCAATAACAATGTGACAGCAGAGCAGATGGCGCTGGAAACCAAGCAAACGCTAAAAGCCTCCCCTAAATCCTTCTCAAATCTCTAGTTCGAGAAGCTACTAAAAGGCAAAGATAAAGGTCAGAGAGCTCACAGAAGTCACTACAGGGGAAAGACTGGTGTTAGAAGTCACTAGATAGACAAGTCTAGCATGAAATGTTCTCATCTAGATAGAACATATTCGCATGAACGGCTGGATAAACAGATGTAGGGATATTACATACATTTATGTAATACATGTACATCCAGTTGTTGGCAAGCGGATGTATGAAAAGAAGTAGTGAAATACACCTACCACACTTGCTCCTAGATGTAATCCTGAGGACATCCAACATAATACCAGGGTGAAAATACCAAAAGCACAAAACCTAAACAATAAGTATGTCTTACATTAGAGAATATAATAACAATCATTTTAAAACTAAATTCACATACATGTAAGAATGTACAGTATATATAGGTAGCCTACAATAACATTTACTTACACACAACAAGATGTGAAAGTGTGTAATGTGAAAGCTGTATGCTCTAATATTTAAAGCTAGACTCACAATCACATCAAATGATTATCATTTTAACTAACCATGATTTATATGTAATCTTTTCATTTTTCAGCTAATTTGTGTTTGCTTGGTATTATACTTTAGTCTTAAAATATTACATACATTAGAAGTGTGCATTTAGATGACCTGCCAATACCAAGTAACAATAGAAGACAAAGAAGCACCATCCAGCTCAATAAGATAATGGTGCCCAGCCATCTGTAAAAACAAATTAGTTTGAATAAAAATAAATGTTCACAATGTTTTTTTTCAAAGATAGAATGCAAAGTAATTGGAAAACTACATGCTTACAGTTTTTTATCATTTTTCTTCCACAGTAAGTGTGAAATAAGAACATTATAAGCATCCCAGGGGTTTCATTAGTAAAACTTTAATGCAATGATTTAACTAGAAGGGGAATTTAACACATTTGTTTCATTTGTATGCCTCAGCCATCACATAACTCTATCTCCTCTACAACGACCTACAGTTGCCCTTTGACCTTGACCATTGGCAAAAAAATAGCCAGATTGGTTGAATGTCTATATCAATTATGAATTCAATCTGTTGGACCATGTTGATGTGGTAGCCAAAGCTGGCGGCATACAGCCTCTGTGACCTTGCCAAATAGGTCAAGGTCACCCATCTTTGAACTTGACCTTGAGTGTCATCATGTGGATCACTGGTATTAATCTGGAAGCAATATAGATTACAGGTGTGGAGATATTGTGATGACAAATTTGTTTCCTTTATCAGCCTCTGTGACCTTGACAAATAGGTCAAGGTCACCCATCTCTGAACTTGACCTTGAGTTTCATCATGTGGATCACTGGTATTAATCTGGAAGCAATACAACTTACAGGTGTAGAAATATCGTGATGACAATTTTTTTTCCTTTGTCAGTCTCTGTGACCTTGACAAATAGGTCAAGGTCACCCATCCCTGAACTTGACCTCGAGTTTCATCACGTGGATCACTGGTATTAATCTGGAAGCAATACAAATTATAGGTGTTGAGATATAGTGATGGCAAACTTTTTCCCTTTATCAGCCTTTGTGACCTTGACAAATAGGTGAAGGTCACCCATCATTAAACTTGACCTTGAGCTTCATCATGTAGATCACTGGTACTAATCTGGAAGCAATACAAATTATAGGTGTGGAGATATCGTGATAAAAAAATTATTCCCAAATGTTATAAACTTATCTGTGACCTTGACAAATAGGTCAAGGTCACCCATCATTGAACTTCAGTTTCATCATGTGGACCACCGGTACTAATGAGGAAGCAATACAAAATATAAGTGTGGAGATAATGTGATGACAAACTTTTTTCCTTTCAGCCTCTGTGACCTTGACAAATAGTTATGCCCTTGTAGGCCATTTTGGTTTCCGAGACCTTAAAATTAGGTCAAGGGCAATGAATATCGAAGTTGAACTTAGTGTAATGTACATGCATTTAAAAAATGTAGATCCTAAGTCAAGGCGTTATGACCTTGGCCTAGATTATGTTCTAACTCCTAACTGAAATCTGCAAAAGCATCAATTTAAACTATTCAAAACATATTGTGAATTATAGCGAGGTAATATAGTGACCTTGCCATTCATATTCGAACTCAACCGTTAGTTTCCTAAAATGCACCAATAAAATACATAGTGTATAGAATTATTGTGCTGTTATTGTACCTGCATCTTAAAACTAGGTCATAGTTGTTCAATTGTAAATAATTTATGTATCTTTATGACTTGGAGTAGCAGATAGAAAGACAAATCTCTTTCGAACAGAGGAATAAATATCCTTATCATAGTAAATTGCTAATTTTGGTTTCTCTATTGTAAATAATGTCTGTACATGTACCTGTAGAAGCCATATTCATCTGTGTAGTGTGAGAGTGAGTGTAGACGAACACGGCTGATTTGATTGCGTACATCTAGTACACTGGTAAGTATGGCATTGGCATGCATCAGTGCCCTGTCTGTGTTTTGGTTTAGTTGCCTACGATCATTCATGTTCAGTCGCCTGTCAGCACCAAACACCAGTTGTAATCCTTCAATTCCTTTCTCTATACTGCTGTTTACGTTCAGCTGTACGTTTATCACCTGTAAGTAAGAAAGCAAACGGTACAACCAGTTTCATTTATCATAGGTCACCACATGAGTGAGAAAAATCTAAAATGTAATTCAATGCCTTGTCCATGGCCATGGCAATATCTTTTTGGTATCGGAGCTGAAGGATCCTATCTGACACTCGTTAGAGTGACAGATAGAATCCTTTAGCTCTGAGGCGACGATATGTATATCCACCAGGTGATTTTATCCTTATCTCTGCAACAAGCGCAATGCTTTCTGTGTATACCCTTAGCACACTAATGGTTCACAGTGGACCACTACTTTAATTTCATGACGTTAATTTCATAAAGTTAAGAGGTTGAAGCATTGGGCAGCCAGCACTTGGGAGGTGGTGGGTCTGTATCAGATAGCGGGCATGAGAAAAACCAGGCGTGAAAAACGTAACTTTGTCATAAATATATCACTATATTACACTTTGTTTTCCGATAAAGTACCACAATATTATATTGTAGCGATAATCCTACCTGACTTAATGCCTACAAAATTCATCCTTGGGGCAACAAGGGATACCAATGACGACGCAACGTTCATCTCACTACAATTAGGTTTGCTTGTTTCTCACGAGTACTGGCTTAATACTGCATAAACCAAGTTTAGTAAAATATCACATGCACAGCTATATAACTCTAAATATTCAGCTAAATAACATCACAGATGTATCTGCACAGGTACATAGGCCTACAGATGGTTTCCACATGAACCTGGACAGTCAACATGATAAGTGGACCCTGTGAGGGCTCAAGAGGTTATTTAAAATGAACCACTTCACAAAAATGCTTCACAAAATGTTGATCCAGTGTTGGATTAATGTTGGCCCAGCGTCGCAGACGGTAGACCAACATTAAGTCGACCTTAACCATTACAACGCTTAAATACTTTTGTATCAAACATGGGAGCTCAAAGGGATTTGAATTCATCATAAATGCGTTAGTTAGCTCTTTCCGATTAATTTGAATACATATGTTATGAATCTACGGCAAAATAAATGTTTAATTTTTTTCAGTACGGGGACCGTCTTTATAGGTTAGAATCTGACGTATACAGACGTACAAAGACGGTCCCCGCGCTGAAAGGGTTAATGCGTCTCGTGTTTTCTGTGAGCAGGCGACAGTGCCCACAACACCTGACCGTCTCCCGTAAAACACGCGGCGTCAACCTAATGGTAGTTTAATGTTGGGCTAGGGTCTCAGGCCGTGGGCCAACAATAAGCCACCATTGGCGTCTAATGGTTTGTTGGGTAATAACACGATTGCCGCCAATCACTTTGACGGGAACGTCACGCTAATTAGGCTGTTGAGGATACCATCTCAGTTCCAGGGGATTACAATATGTAATTACAATATGTATACAATATGTATATGTAGGGTTGAAAATTAGTTTCCAGCATTATCATGATTATAATTCAATGATGTCAATGATTATTTTTGTTTGTATTTACATACATGCAAGAATACATAGATATTTTTGATACATGTCATGTGTATTAAAAATTACGTTTGGTTACATCTGTTACAAATACATGATATTTATTCACATCAGGACGCAGATGGTTAACAGCATCTGCCAGTGGGGCAATAAGGCCGACAAAAACGCTTGACCGCAGTGAACATACATCCTTAACCACTCCTGGTTAACAATCAGCGATAACTGAATGTTAGTTTATTGTTGGGTATACCTCAGCGCCGTTTGCCCGACATTGAAGCAACATCGGTATTAATAATAATATAATTATTTATCAATTTAATTCAAATAGTTAGTCTGGCGTTGGCACCACATATTAATTTGTAATTAATCGTGTATTCACTCAGAATACCTGGCTATAATGACATCTACAATTTTGGAAAAAGACATGTTTCTGGTTAGAAACCGCGGTATGTACAGTATATATCGGGCATGATTGTCATTTTTTTAGGGTAATATCCAACCCGTACAATACTACATAACTTTATTTATTTGATACCCCTCACGCTTTACGTGTAGCCATTTAGAAAAACGTTTTGTGTCTGAGCTAAAAACTGTATATAGGCCTGCCTTCCATTACCTGGCATGTATGTACCGGAGCAAACAACTAGAAACTGGTTATAGCCTTGTTAACTAGTCCCAATCTGTGCCAACTCAAATCTCATAAAATGAGAGTGAGACGTTAACCAATGTTGGCTCAACGTTGTAGACAGTGTGCCAACAAAACCAAACATTGATTGTAATATTATAAAACAGTACAGTCCATTGACGGGAAGAATGGTGTACAGATGATGACGTGAGGGCGGGGTGATAGGGCATGGTGTACTGGGTTATTGATAGTGATTTCCTTCACTCGCCCATGGTTCTGGGTATGTCTTGGTGATTTACCCCCAGACATGCACAGACGGTCCAAGACTTTGCTATGCAATTTAATGCTAAAACACCTTGGTATTTCGCACAGTTTTATTCATCCTGAGTGAGAGTCCTAATGTTAAACACTATTGCCGGTAGCATAAGGCCTTACCACGACCAACATCAGTGACTGCACTGATGCGGGCTGCATTAGCTCCGTTGTTGAGTGGAAGAACCACGATAATCCACTAGCAATCCGCCCGAAAATAATAGCCAGACACGTGGATGCTGCAGCTTCCCTTGGATGACCGCTGCATATAGTGCTTTCGTAACATGTCGTACAGCATGCAACAGATCCCCAACGACCTGGGGTACATGTATAACGAAAATTACTACTATTAGCAACCATCGCAGTAGCCCAAAGGTCAAGAAAATGGATATCATGCAGAATGCTGTGTATATCTTGTGATGCTAATGTTATACGATCTAACAATTCTGCTTAACGCATGACACAATCCATCATTTTATAAATAATAAATGTCAAAAAGTATGCGAGAAGAACCCATTGCGAAATTAAAACGGGGAACAGTCATGAAAAACCGTTCACTTGTATACTATAGACCGTAATCATAAAGATGGATTATTGTTAGCCGACAGAATAGACTTATCTACATAATATGTAACCGTTATACTGGGTTAGCCTACACTGGCTTGATGAGAGAGCGTTAGCAAGCGCTGGATCTTAACAAATGATACTGCGTTCTAGTACAACGCTCATCTAGCAAGACTGTTAGTGGGAAACTGATCCTTTCCAGCACATGATTATGGTGCTAAATGTAAATGATTGTTTGGTAATTACTGGAAATTGTCTCCCTAATATTACATGATAAGCTTAATACGCTGGTTATTACTAGCAGTAATGTTGACAAGTCAGGCTAAATTGATCAAATGCCAGACAATTGTGGACCACTATTAGGCATACCACCCCTATAAATGTGAGTTCACGGCTGTACAATATCCAGCTCATTGATATTAGATGTTACAAAGTTATACGTGCAGAGAATATGGAAATAATTATACTGTCGCTAATTATTATGTAGTTAATGCAAACACCAGCAACAAATTAGCAGTTTCATAATTATAACTGTAAACAATTACCGACCAAGAATATCAATGTACTTCGAGAAAAAAATGTTCATATGATCGTATATTTTAGCAGTGTTAATTTTGACACAACTAATTATATCAATGACATAATTACCATCAGTATAACCATTAGAGGAAGTGGGAATACAAAAAAAAATTTGGTGTAAATAATAATTGTAAATGCATGTCATTCTTCGAAGAACAGTGGTCCATGGAGGATTCAATGAAAGACTAAGTTAGCAGTTTCCACACCGCTGCTTTTATCATCTGATCATTACATGTCGGACGACTTATATTCTGGGGTCGGTGGCTGCATGTGTGTTGACATAGTTTCACACTCCCATTATGACACGGACCGTCACATAATACGCTGATGTTTCAACATTATTCTAACAGTGGGTGAACGTCTCTTGATTAGTTTCTGCTGAGCAGTCCGAGCTTCGTGGCTGATGTAGATTATTATAACCCAGCAAAAAGGAAACATCGATCTAACATTGGTCCCACATTGGATCGATGTGTCGTGTTTGCTGGGAAATCAGCGATATATTTTGTTGCTTGCTATGCTGTGTTTAATGAAAAAAAGATAAAGTAGTAAAGGTAAAACACGAAGGCGGTGGGTACGCAAGATTCTCAAAGCAAGATTGTTATACACGGTACCTACTACCTACAATATTGAGCGGAAAGATCAGCACGTGGATAAAGGAGTGCGTATCCCATCTAGGAAACAACCCAGCAAACGCGAGACTTTCAGTAAGTGGTCAGTTAGGTGAATGAACAGGTCACATACGGTCGGCCAACATCAACTCAACATTGGGCCAACGGCTCGCGTTGCACGAGAACCCATGTAATGACGTAATCATGACCAGTATATACGTTTTCATCGGAATATACAATATGTAGCGATCAACTTTAGCATACATAGGCCTACCTACACGTGATGTATCCATCTGAACACTCTTACATGTTACCAATGGTTTATATATTCTTGATTTTACTGATATTTTCATTCTTCTAAGGTATACAGGTATACATACGTACAGGTATCAAAAAAGGATCTATGTAAACGTGAGCTACACTGTTTCTTATCAGAAATGGCATAATTATGAAGAGTCAAAATCGTGCATGCTGATAGCAATTTAATTACTCATCACACCGCTTGGCCACTGAGACATTGCGATCGAATGATTGCAATGGCTTATTGAATTTACCATAATTCAATACATTAACTTGATTAAGATCATATTTCCGAACAGTACGAGGCAGTTTACAAATGATTATGTGTGAATAACGTGACGTGTGTGGTGTATAGTACTTTTACGTTATGGGAGTAGGCCTGGCGATAACGTGTCTGTTGGCGCCTAGCATTGATAAACAGATCCTGCCCAATAATAACAAATAACACTAAAGCAGCTCCCCTATCTACAAAAACTAGTTTAACCCTACGCAGAGATGAGAAAGGGGAAATCTGACCGAGAAGGAACTTCAACCAAGTCAATATATCCTGGTGAAATGCGGCCTCATACATTGGCCAAATACTACAAACGTTAGCTTGAAGTGTTGTGCCAAATATCAGCTCACGTGATGTCCCAGTGATAACGATATATTGACCAATGCTGCTATAATGTTGGTCGAGCGTCTGCGACGCTGACCCAGCATTAGACCAGCATCGGTTCATTGTTTTGTGTTGAATAGGGTGGCAACCAGTTCGTTATCCAGGACAAGCTATCTGTAGAGCATTAAGGCACACATGTGCTTCACCTTCCAAACCTGCAAACTAAAATAACTGGTTGGCAGACACTGCCAGAGTAAAAACCAAACATATAGTCTGCGTGTCTGTCAGCGGTACAGATCTGGCTCGTGGCTATAAAAGGCTGCATCTAATCCTCCGACACCCGGGAAGACAATAAGGTGTTACTATATAAGAGTCAACACTCATTATGGAAACGTGACTGTATTGAAGTAAAATATTACCAGCACATTACACCATTGCATAAATACAGTAATTCTAACAAAATACTCGGAAGTATCTTTTAAGAAGCGCAGCGCCTATAGTGGTATTTAAGTCATTAGACGTGTTTTCAATAAACCCTAGTGTTCAATAAACGCTGCGTTTTCAATAGACACCGGGGTCTATATATTACAATCACATATCTCGTCATCGGTGTAATTCATATCTAGTACATATCGCATTTACCATGCATGTGTTAGCCATATCAGCATATCCTGCTGCATTAAAATGGTAAAAGTGACAAAATCTCACGGTTTACTTTTGCGTGGAAGATAAAAATGGCACAATTATATAGAAAAAATGATTTTATAACGCATACAGTGTATATTCGATTCAAGGGTAGGCTTATATTCTCTAAAAAAAATCTACACATAATATCACGACACACACACATTGTGTGTGATATTAATTTCATTGATTGTGTTGGTTGACTTGTGTTGGGTTGTAAATTTAAGACGAGCACGTACAGGGGATATTGTATGGTCCACCAGACGCATGCTAAGAACCGTGTTGGTGTCTCCAGTATGGAGGATCCGCGTGTTGATGGCCCAGTCAGCAAAAACTGTGGGAATATTGATTTTTTCGCTCCGTACTCGGCTGAGTCGAGCCAGCTTGTCTGGCATGCCCGGCCATATAGTCCACAGCACGGTCATCGTACATAACGATACATCATAAACGCATGTGCATCCCACCAAAGCACTTTAACTGTTCATCGAAAGAAACCCCATTTTACTGTATGCAGAAGACACAGGACATTGGTATCTCAAATATTGTTGAAACAGTGCTACAAGCTAGCAATGTAAACGTGTTTGTTATGGTCTCCCGGTCTTAAATTGTGTATATGGTGTTAAATGAAACTCTTGGTATTATTATAACAGTCTTTTGTGTTAGCATTACAATCTGCGTGAAAGTGTGACGGCTTTGGTGAGAACCACCATGTATGGTGATTACGGTGGACACGCGAATACATCTGATCAGTGGGTGCCCAGTAAACACGGTACATTGACCGAATGCTGGGTTAATGTTGGGCGTCGGAGACAGTAGGCCAACATTAAACCAGCATTGGGGCAATGTATCGCGTTTGCTGGTTGTAGGCCTATCTGTTGCTGATTGCTCTAATACGAGCGTCAATGTTCATACTATGAGATGTATGGGTTGTGCACAACGTGCATACTGAATATTATTAGCAAACAACAATGTATTCTATATGAATCTTGGAACCATGTATAACATATACTTTACTACAATGTAGTTGATTTAAATGAGGCGGTTTTGATCATCAATCTAAAATAATAAATATTTTGTTTCAAACTCGTAGGCGTAGAGCACATAAACGGAGAAGCATGGGGCAGTCCATACAGTGTTTAAATATATATATATATATATATATATATATATATATATATATATAAATATATATATATATATATATATATATACGTTATCTATCCTACACACACGAGAAATTGGTGCAACGTTTGTTTAAATTTAATCGACCACCAACATTAAATCAGCATTGGGCATCAGCCCAATGCTGATCAGCAATCAGCATCAGCCAACGTACATTGTTTTACTAGGTATTGTAATGTTAGTTTATAGCCTTAATGTGTCATCAACGCTGGCTCAGCACTGCAATAAAATTGCAATGGGTCAAAGTATTGTGCCTGCTGCGTATATGTGTCTTTTGCTGCATTCACAGAAATCGAAAGTGCAACCTTTAGTCGAAATAAACACACTTTATTTTAATCCTAATTATGTTTAATATGCAGTAAATTGATTAATAAATATCTATCGTGTTTATGTCAAACAGTGATGGTGAAATTATAAAATAATTTACTACATTTACTACATGTGTAACCTAAACAGATGAGGGTACGATCTTATAATAAAAACAGCATGTCTTTCTGAGAGGACATGAATAAAGCATATTCGTAAATGGTTGTGTGCCGGCTACAGCAGCAGTAGAGCGGAATAGTGGTGTGTAAGAATTCCTGATGAGGCTGGCGTGCATACAGACTTCACATGAGAGGGAGGTGAGCTAACGTTAACATCAGTCACCAGCAGCAAACGTGCCTTTATACCCTCGAGGCATGGCGAATACATGTAAATATGGCGGCAATGACGTACAATCCATTCCATCATCATATAGGTTTGGAAATATAGCCAACTTGTAAAAAATAGTGTATAGATGATCACATGTGCAGAACAAGGGGAATATTTGATACTTAACGTATTCATGTAACTGTGCCTCTTTCATTTATTGAACATTAAAAGTCAATTTGTTCTATTTTTGTTATATCACTTTATGTGAGGATGCACTGGCACATGTTACAGTACTGCAGCCATGCAAATAAAAGAGATTCAATGTTTGTTAATGTAGGGCCAGCGGCACAGATGGTGATCCAACAATAAGCTAACATTGGTTTCCTACAGGTGTAAACGTATGTGGTCTACTGGTTATTTACGGCATACAACAAGAGAAAAATAAGTCCAAAATGCTTTAAATGAACATATAATCAGTGATAATTGCGCAATCTTTGATGCATACAAGAGTCGAATAAACGAAACCCGAGATCCTGGGCGAAACTCACGTATTCACATTAAAAAGAATATTTGAATCATAACCAAAACCACCCAACGTCAATAACGTTGATTCAACGTCGCAACAACGTCGTGTGCCCAGTGGGTTGTCTATTACTTCCTGATTGTGCTCTCTCGGTCTATTTTAACAGCTACTAATCATGTGCCGCAAGTGTTGAATTTTTTTCTCGGTTTTACGAAGAAATCAATTAGTCCACCGATTAGTCACTCAACAAAAAAAAACACTCTGAAACAACTATTATTCAGCCTACAGTCATGTGTACAAGGGTGGATCACAAAATTTTGTCACAGGGGTAATATTTTTTATAATACATTTAAAGGCCCATCCCCAAGTGCCTTAAACCTTAAAAGTTTCAAAGTTTTAAAATTGTGTAATTCAGGATTAAAATATCATCGTAAATCTATATTATCTTTCTCCACCCTCCATTTGAAATAAATATGTAGCCGAAAAGTGTATTTCGGAATGTTCTTACAATTTATGACAACCATGACATTAATTCAATTGAGATTGGCCATAAAACCTGCCCGCTGAGTGTCTAGATGAAGGGTCCGATGTAGATTTGTTTTTTTCTTAAAAAGGGTCAACACTGAGGAAAATCCCTTCCTTTTTATCACTACACCAGCCACAATCATCCCACGAATATTGCCTGTGTGTATTTTGGTGATGTTCACGACGTCCCACAAAATTTTAAAACATGTCAATCGGCCAAGTTAGCTGTTAGCTGACCCTTCCTGTTCTTAAATGTGAGGCTTGTTAGGAAAGCTGCAGAGAAAGTGGTGATTTTCCGACGGGGTTGTAATTAAACGTCTTTGACGATGTGATACATCTGAGACCTTACATATTTCTCCCAATACCGGTTAGGAGCTTTTTGTCATAGATTACGGCTAGTATATTATAAAAAAAAGATCTTTAGAAGGAAATAATAAAATTGGTGACTCATGTCCTTTTTCATGTCAAATATGACAAAGTCCAATGCCAACGGATGTTTCTAAACGGATGTTTCTAAAAGTTGTAATCTATCGGTATATTGACTTCACTCATTCAAATACTCAAAAAGATACAACTGAGCTAAAACAAAAACATGCCATTTTCCTTGGAATGTGCCTTTAACCCTGTAAACCCTTACGATGCATCAAAGCATCATTTATTTTGGCATTTGTTCAGTAATGTTTTAATGTCGGGCCAGCGTCGCAGACAGTGGGCCAGTATTGAGCCGATATTGCGTGTTTTGCAAATCCACTCAAACACGAAACGTCGACTCAGTAATTTTTTAATTTTGGGCCAGCGTCGCAGACAGTGATACAGCAATAATTAAACAGAAAGACAAGTCTGAATGTCTCCCATTTGACAAACAAATATATATGATATCTATTTAAAAATACAAAAGATTAGTGGAGAATTATAATGTCTGAAATTTGATGTCTGAATTCTGAGGTCTAAAGTCTGAAATTTCAATTTAAAATGGCTACCAAGAAAAACATAAGCAAAATTCCAATTAATCTGTCATAATACAAAAATAACTCAATAAAATTCAAAATGGCCGCGCAAAAACTCGTAAAACTTAGTCCAAACATTATTGTTAGTTGAAAAGTCACAATTCCCCTCTAGTTCAAATTTGACATCTTGTGTAAATGTAAAACCGTTTATAATCCTATTTTGCCAGTTCCATGGGAAAAGCCAAAAACAAGCAATGGAAGTGCCTGTAATTTTCGAACCACTGTATATATTGACACCAAAATCATCCATAATGGTATCGGCATATTTATCTTAACAGTGGACCAACATAATGGCGATGACATTATATTGTGCTGAGGTGACAGTCCTTTGACATTACTTTTTGATTTCCCCCTTGTATTGTATTTCACCAAAAACATTAGTGGAATAAGAGCATTTTATAAAAATGTGTTCTTAGCAGCTCTCAAGTCAAATTAAATACACTTGCTAGTAAATACTTTCATTCAATACATTGTCAAAATCATTTAATTTCATGTAAATATTTAAAAAAAAAAAAAATTTTATCAACCAAGACACGCCACAACATTTCAGAGATCATATACTCACTAGAACAACTGTGACAAGTAACAGTAATAAAATTTGGACGTCATTTATAAACTTTTTGAAGACATTTGCGACAATTCGGTCATTTGTGTCATTGGAACATATGGATTATTTGTAACATATATATGGAACATTTGGAACATATGGAACATCAGGTAAATTTTGCACATTTAGCAAATTTTGCACATTTCGCGAATTTGGCACATTTGGCAAATTTGGCACATTTGACAAATTTGGTAAATTTGGCACAGTTGGCAAATTTGGCATTTTTGGCACATTTAGCACATTTGCGACTTTGTAGGCCTACTACCGACTAACTTTCCTCTCTTTCTCCACTGTCATATCATTCATCTCACCATCCTTAGGAGGTTCTCCTGGTCCAGTTTAGCCTATATGTGCACAAAGTTGGCTTAAAACTGCATTAATTCATTCCCCTCTGTAATTACAACTTATTTTAAAAGTTAGCATTTAAATGTTCCTACTGTTCACATCAAACACCCAATGGTGTTTCAAAGCTGGGCCACTGTTCGCGACACTGGCCGTCACTGAAACATTATTGGATATATGAATTTTAATCACTACCCCCTGGTAATGAGAGGGTCAAGCCGACCGTGGAGCTCAGGACAACCCACCTCCATAGCGCAGCGTCCAGATAACAAAGACCCTTTGTGAAGGGCGAATCTGCTATACAATTGATAAATGGACTCTCAACCGGCATGTATATAACTAAACCAACATTGTTCCGCATAGTGGATTTACAAAATCCGGAATAAAACTGGATCCACTGGCAGGATCGATGAAAAAAGATATAGCCTGGTACCTGAATACCTAAGGATCATTGTGCCAAAGTTTGACGTGGATTTCTTGTAAGCTGAGTAAGAAAAACATGTAGCCCTTGCAAAAATCTTCAATTGTAATCCACATAGTGGATCTATGAAATCGGGATCAGATCCAGATCCACTGTCGGGGTAAATGAAAAAAGCTGTAGCCTGGAACATGTATACCTAAGGACCATTGTGCCGAGGTTTAAAGTCGATTACTTGTAAAGTGACTCTGTAATCGCGGACTAAGAAAGACAGCCCTGCGACGCTTGGTTCGAGCCTTGTAACGTCATCAATTTAATTCGAGGCTTGATTTATCAACTCCCTCAATAACGGGTATTTCGGAAAAGCAAACTTTTCTCGTTCATTTTCAGGTAGGTATCATATCTTGAAAAAAAAATAGAAAGGTGTATCGACGCAGGCGGCGATGACTACGCCTCCGCTGTAAAGCCTATCACCCCCCTTCCTGCCTTACCCTTCCATTTGAAAAAAAAAGTAATCCAGACAGAGATTATAGAAAAAATAAAGACTAATTTTCCTTAACCTTCCCTACTTTTTTGTTCAAATTTGTTTTGAACCCCCCCCCCCGGCAAAAAAATAATCAAATTAGCCCTGACCCCCCACCCCCCGGCCTGAGTATCCCCACTTGTAAAGAAATGTAATCCAGAGAGGCTACTGCGTTAAAAGAAAAAAAGACCCTTAAAATAAATATTTGCTAAAACCCACAATGTGCACACCCTACCTGATTTTTTTTAATTAGCCTGGATCATCCCCCCTTCCTGCCTTACCCTTCCGTTTGAAAAAAAAGTAATATAGACGGAGGTTATAAAAAAAAAAAATTTGCCTTGAACCCCCTTCTTTTTTGTTCAAATTTGTTTTTCACCCCCCTCACAGCCCCCCTAGCAAAAAAATCAAATTGGCCTTGAAGCCTGCACCCCCCCCCCCCCCCAGGCCTGACCCTCCCCACCCGTAAATAAATGTAATCCACAGAGGCTACTGCGTTAAATGAAAAAAAACCCCTAAAATTTAATGTTTGTTAAAACCCCCCATGTGCCCACCCTGCCTGAATTTTTTTAATTGGCCTTCATCAGCCCCCCTTCCTGCCTTACCCTCCCATTTGAAAAAAAATAATCCGGACAGAGGTTATAGAAAAACAAATTTGCCTTGCCCCCCCCCTATTTTTTTGTTCAAATTTTTTTTAAACCCCCACAGCCCCCCTGGCAAAAAAAAATCAAAGTGGCTTTGACCCCCCTCCCCCTGCCACCCCACCCCCGGCCTTACCCTCCGCCCGGAAATAAATGTAATCCACGGAGGCTACTGCGTTAAATGAAAAAAAGACACTAAAAATATTCGTTAAAACCCCCCATGTGCCCGCCATGCCTGATTTTTTTTAATTGGCCTGGATCATCCCCCCTTCCTGCCTTACCCTCCCATTTGAAAAAAAAGTGAATAAAAAATAATTTGCCTTGACTCCCCTACTTTTTTGTTCAAATTTGTTTTGAACCCCCCAACAGCCCTTGATCACCCCCCCTTCCTGTCTTACCGTCCCATTCGAAAAAAAATGTAATCTGGTCGGACAGACAGACGGACGGACGGACGGACGGACAACCCGACTACATAATGCTTCCGGCCGCAGGCTCGCGGAGGCATAAAAAAAGCTAGGGCACAGAAACTGGATCAATGTCGCTGGAGTGTTGGCAATTACTCTCTCACTCAGGATAACCTGCCAGTCAGTCTGAACTGCTCAGTCACACATGTACAATGGGGGGGCACTGACTCAGTGGTGTTTAATGACGGCCCGGCATTTACAGCGCTTGAGCGGTTTTCATGATATTCAGCAAAATATTTCAGTCGGATGTCATAAATTAGGTCAAAGTGCTGGGTCAACTTCAAGGTGAAGGTCCAAAAACCTGAAAAGGCACAACTAGGGACCTTAGAGAACATGTATGTGCAATATGACTGTAATCGGCCCAGTACTTTTCGAGATCTGCTCCGGAAACGAAGTGTGCATCAAAACGTCTAAATAGGTCATAGTTCTGAACCAAAAGTAGGTCAAAGTTCATATACCCCAAAAGGCACAACAAGACCCCCTAGAGGTGTTTTGTGTAAAATTTGAAGACAATCAGACAAATACTTTTAGAGATATGCTCCGGAAACGAAATGTTCCCGGACGGCCCAACGCCGTAACATCATCAATTCTCCTCTGCGACATTGCGTATTGAATACAGATTAAAAATATTTTAACCTGTCCATTATCGACCTGGAAGTACCCCACATACCAAAAATTGTTATCCTAGCTTATTTTCTTACAAAGTTATAGGCAAAAGAAGAAAACAGAGGCGGAATCCATAGTTCCCTCCGTCTCACCTCCGGTGACAGCGGGAGCTAAAAATAGTCAATGAAAATAGCTGATTTACATGGTGTGTGGCAGGGTGTGTAACAAACCCTTTACTATAGGCAGGAGGGTTTTGACAGTGTGTGGTAGTTAATTCTAGGGCGTGTTGCGACGGTGATGGGTGTGCAAAACACGCCCTCACGCCCTGCTAGCTAACACAGTGTAGGGAAAGCAAACTTATATTGCTGGCGTAATGTATTCATCAGCAGCATTATAAACATAGGCCTGGCACTGGCACAGTAACTTAGCAGACGATTTAATGATATTTATTTCTCAAAAATTCTAAATTAATTAAACTATCATCATAGACAATGTAAACTAGTTCATACTATATATTGGGAAGAAAAAATGACTACATTACAAAAATAGATTTAATTAGGATGGGACAAAATACACTCCAAATAGTCTCCTTTTTGCTGGAATGACCCAAATACAGTACAGTCACCAATATTTATTCTAACCACATGAAAAATGAGATGTATTTATGATCACACCAAAATCTAATCAACATATGGCCAGGGTAAGGTGCTTCTTGAAAGAAAACATGGAACAAATCAGTGTCCTCGAGCGGTTCAAGCTCTTGAGAGTAACATACATGTGATTCATCGGCCAACAAAATACATGGCCAGAGAGCATACCCAAAAGATAAAATTTGAGCTATATAGCTATATTACCAAATTTTGATGATAGCTAAAATGAGCAAAACTGAAATATCCGCAAAAATTAAAAAACGTACAAAAATCAAGTTTTTATTATCAGAATCACACAAAAAACTAATCAGCACACGTCTGAGGTAAAGTCTTTCCTTTAAACCAAACATCAAACAAATGCAGGAAGCAGTTCTTGAAGCTGTAGAGAGTGACAGCAGATTTTGGCGGCTATCTAGGATTTTGTTGAAGAAACTGAAAAACGGCAAAAAAATTACCAGGCAAATTCACCAGGGCCAATATACATACTGCAAATATATAAAAAGGTTTTCAAGTGGGAGTAGAAACGAGTGGCTGCCGTAAATGAGAAAAAAACTGAAATATCTGCTAAAATTCTAATAATCAGAATCTAATCAGCACACATTCAGGGTAAAACCAAACATCAAACAAATTCATGAAACATTTCAAGCTCTACACATAGAATTTTGGCAGCCATCTTGGACTTTGTTAAAGAAACGGAAAATGGCAGAAAAAAATTACCAGGCAAATTCCCAAGGGCCAATACTGCATTGCAAATGTTTAGAAATAATCTGAGCGGGGTTTTTCGAGTGAGAGCAGTAACAATAATTTTAATTTAATAAGTATTAGTTTAAACTCAATCTTTATTTTTGTCTACTCCATCTCACAGATCTTTGTCTCCTGAGCATTTAAAAAAAAAATCAGTTCTCCAGCAAAATTAAGATTCACCACCACATAGTTAATAATGACAATGTGATCACCGCTGATAGCATGTCATATGTCTGTTGTAGATTTATCGGTACCAAAATGTTTGAGTTTGTATGCAATAAATTATCTTAACAGTGGACTCCCTAAATCTGAGTTACTCACAATTTCTAAATTCACCTGACCTGTCTTTCTTAGCAGAGTGTAATTATTCACACCGTCAAAAATGTTGAACAGATCATTTTCATCAAATAAAATTCTGCCTTTAAAGCAATGAACACATTGTGTTTTGCCTAACAGGAAGTGTCAACACCTGTTGAAGGTTTTACAATGGAAACAAAAAACAGTATGTGAAGCTCTACAATAACAGGAAGGAAAAAGTTGCACATCCAGAAACATGAATATCGGAGTAGTAAATTATCTGAGTGATAACATACATTGTGCTATACATAATGGAATGTATTAGGTTTGATCACGGTCATCTGTCAACACCTGAGTTGAGTGATATTGCTTGGACTTAATAATAAACATTATGGATTCGTTCAAATTAATAATTGAAACATATTAAAGAAAATGATGTCTTTGTTTTATTACTGTGATAAACAGATGTAAGCATGGGCCCCCTATGTAAAAGGCATAGTCGGTTTATGGTAGTCATCAATAAAATCAAGATGTACAAAAATATATGAAAAATAATGGATTCGTGCAAATTAACAATTGAAACAGATTAAAGACAATAATATGGTTTTGTTCTTTTACTATGATAAATAGATCTATATAAAGCTTTTAAAAGACAAAGCTTGTTTATGGTAGTCATGAATAAAATCAAAATGCACAAATACTATATGAATCATAAATATATTACAAATAATACAATTATATCTGTATCATATTAATGTAGTTATTTTGCTCAGCAAGTAAAACTAATACAATTGATACAATAACAATTACAAAATTAATTAGATATATTCCATCAGCTTCGGTCCCCACACAAATTGGGGGGGGGGGGGACTGCTCCGAATTGCTCCATATTCGAAGCTCCATCATATTTCTTAGGAACAGAATAACCAGCGGGACATCAAGGTCTCTATGTAAAACAATTATGATGATTAATTATATTAATGCATTATCGATCATTGCTGATAATAAAAATCATGGGAATAATTCACAGTTCCTGAATACATTTGCTGGCCAGGCCTGGATTACATCAGTTGAGGTTCTTGAAGTCCTGCTACTGCTGGACTCCCATTTTGTTGACATAGGGTCTAATGGTTACAGCGAAGCTGTGGCTGGGGTTGAATACTTGTATAGCATTGTTTTTATTTCACACAGTCCACACATGTCTGTGTAACTAACTGAAGAAACTTCATGATTGTATCAAAGTTAAAGCATATATTTTATCTCATCAAATAAAATGATTACTGTAGATCTGGTACTTTTCGCGTGTATGAATTTCCGCGAATTTCTGATTTCGGGACTTTTCACGAAGATTAGAACTTGTGAATTTTCGTTTTTCTTTAGTAGCGCTATTATAATAATATTTTTTATTAATAAAACCTCGCTAATATTACCATATCTACAGTATAACATATGATAATTATGTTAGCATATATATGGGTAGCCCCAGTGGCTGAAACAGGTTTCAGCCACAGAATGACCGCGTACAAATTCGTGGGACATTTCTTTGGACTGTCATATTTGAATATATCGGGGAATATGGATCAGGTCGAAAATTGTTTTTTTTAGAATCAGTTCAATGCCCGCATGCTCAGCTCAGATGTCGCACAGTCATTAAAAAGTTATGGACATTTTTCGGGCCTTGAGGTCGTGATCGCTCTCAGTCACCACCATGTTGAATTTTTCGGGTAAAACAAATACATTAATCCACAGCCTCGGAGAGGACGACACGGCTAATATATGGGAGCCATGTTAAAATTTATGTTCAGCTTACCTCTCTCCTAATCGTCTCTATATGCTGGCTGGCCTCTGCAGCAGCAGTGGACAGTTGTTTACATCCTTTGCTTGCCTCTTCATTTCCATAAAATCCAACTCCAACAGTTCCGCTGAACAAAAAGAAGTAAATCAAAATACTGATATATGAGGACATATGCATCGGACCATCAGAAAACATCTGGGTTTCCGCAACCTATTTGCCACGCTAGTTTTGGTGATAAGAAATAGCATGTGGCGATGAAAAACAGTCATGGTAATTAGCCATGCTGGTGAAAAGAATATTATCCTTTGCCAGTTGGTCTTAATTCCTACATGTCTACATGTGATTATCCGTTTGCTTGCTTAGTATGAAACATTAGGAAATCCCCAAATCTCTCATAATTGTTGGCCAATCAAAACCAGTTTGACAGTAAGATGACTTCACTCAATCATGTGATCAGTCACAATATCATACTCCTATGTTACAATTCAAGTTTACAACAATATTGTTGATTGAAGAATTCTCTGTAGATGTTCAACTGAACAACTGAACATAAGAAAGAAATGCTGGCAATTATACCATTAACGACACATCGACACCACAATGTCATAATGACTTGTTTACATTTTGAGAAGTGACAAAACTCTGATGACTAATAACAGCTCATAGTCTACTACCCGTCAAACACGAAAAGTTGAGACAATTTCTGCTTTAACGTTGGACCAATGTCGCAGGTGGTGGGCAAACATTGAGCCAACCGTGGTTCAAAATTTCATGTTTGCTGGCAAGTTCTAGTAGGCCTATTAGTCTAATTTACATCACTGCCTAGGCCAATAAAATTACCATACGACTGTCCAACCGTACCTAGATTAAATCTGTAATGTTCAATTAAGTTTAACAGTATCTGTCCAGTCAAATTTTGAGCTTATTGGGAAACACTGATGGTGATATTCAAAATTGCCATCAATCTGACATGACCACAGCCAAATTTGCAGAAATTAAGCACTAGAACATGTATGTATGTATAGGTAAATGTTGAAGCATTCTCTGTCATTTTTAAATAACTTTTTTTAAATAATTAAAAAAATAAACTTTTTTTAAAAAAACATTCGAACTTTAATATTAATAAGAATAAACTCACCAAGTGAGGAGTGCAAGAATTGCCATGGACCACCGTAAGCACGGTACTCTCTGTTTTTTTTCCACATCTCTCTGACAGCATCGGTAGCAGAAGTATATGAGAAAGAGGAGCAGTGTGAACAATAACCACAGAACAGGTACTGCTATCCAAAAAAGTATAGCCTGAAGACACAAAGACAAACAATAGTTTAAATAAGGACAATCCAATTGTCAGTGTTGCATCTGTTGGATGAAGCTTGATAAGTAGCAAACCTCACTAGATGCATAGCAAAAATATATTTTCTTGAGTGGGTTTATTGTCCAACAACGGTCTTTTCAGTGTCAAATTGCAATATTAGAATAATTATTGTGTGTCATTTTGACATTATTCACATCTGAATCACGGGTGCATGGCTAACACCATGATGTACCATACGAAAACAAACAATGCCAATAAAAGTGCAGACCCCGAAAACCTCTATATACCAGTTTCAAGGTAATTCTGAAAAAAAAATTAAGTAAGGTGGTGGTGGCCATAAATTTATATTATCAATGGAAAGCTGAAAATCTAATCAGGTTATCTCCACACTATTGGGTACCCGGCTAAACCAGGCTACTCCCAAAATGGGTGAAGCCCGGCCGCAGTGACCGCCATTCTTCGACAGCTGGCTGTGAAAAAAAGGCACTGACCCGCCTACCTATAAGACTGAGAGGGGTGTAGGCCAGATTCAGCTAGCGCGCTCTGGTGATCACAATAGAACCATGCCGCTAAAACATGGCAGTCACTGTGTCAGAGCCTTGCAATGTCATCAGGGTAACTATCAAAGGTAACTTCACGTAAAAATTGGAGAGATCCAATAATTATTTTTCAAGTTATCTCGGTAATAAGAATTTTTTTGAATCTTTGACCTTGACCTTTGACCTTGACCTTGTTTAGATGAAGTAGACAAAAGGCTGCATGCAGCAGCGATGGCGGCGGCGCAAGAAGGGGACGACAATAGGTCCTACCTCTTTGGGCTGAACGGGCCAAGGGGTAAAAACTGCTCAGCAAAGATACTGTATATTTACCATCGGTTAAAAGAGAAAATGAAATATTAGTTAATTCAAACAAGCAACAACATTTTGAGATAAACATTTTTCATAATATTTAAATATAATTGTAATATTTAAATTTACACTATTGCTTGTGTAAATTTATCCATTTTCAAAATCATACTACGGGAGTAATTATCAATTTTTTCATAATGGTTATTTATTTGAAATGCTTTTAAGTTTTTTAATGTCAACCTCAGACAAAATGTGGTCAGTTCTATTTTTTTAAATAATCTTTGTCTATTTTTTTGTTTATTATTCAGGCCACACAAATTTATTTACTTGTTTCACCTATTCGCCGCGAACAATTTCCTAAAATGGCAAAAAACCCTGAAATTTCTATAATTTTATTTTTCCGTCGTCGCCAATTTATTGATTTCAAAGTTTAAAAAATTGAAAACTGGGATGTTGAGATCTTCTTCCACAGACCAGGGCACACCTGTGTGCGTTGGGTAATTAATCGTTGAGTTGTGTCAGAATAACGACAGCGTGTCAGGTTTGCTTACAACAAAAGTAGGCTAATTACTGTCCATTGCACTAGCTCAGTGATCATTGAGTCAGACAGATTTACAAGCGCCCAAAATTCCTGGCGTTTTAATGCGACGCCAATCAATGTATAGGGCCTACCAGTAGGCTTAATGCTAAGTAAGATTTGAAGCCTCTAATGACACGAAAAACGTTTACCCCTGTTTATCGTGCTACGTGATGTTTTGGCCGTCAGCAGTTGGCGTCCACTGGTCATCTAAATATGTGAGGTATGGATCTTGTTCTACTATAGTAGCGCCGAGACACAGGACTTAATACGTGCTTAAACCCAGACGATCCAACCATGGCATTGGCCCATTGATGCTGTTGCTGCTTTGAACCAATGTTATAGCGTACATGTATACATGATGTCCCTGCAGAGATGATACACCACCATTTGATAAATGGCGGGCTAAGATCGGCAAGAGTAGATGACGTCATCAGGACGGGGACGGTCTGCTGTGGCAGACATTCTGAGGCCTACACACTGTGTGAAATTAGACGTAACTTTAGTCAGTTGGGCCTACGTCTTTATAAAGCATTCATACAGTATGTTGCAGATGCATTTCTATTATTCTAATCAGTAGCAATGTATCTAAAAACAAATACGATATTTAGATATCGTCGTGCCAAAACAAGATCATTCCAAGATGAATGTGATGGTAACCGCGTCCTCTCGGCCTATATAGCGGGCCATGGCTGCATAAGGTGTCAGCCTGTGTTAACATACCAGTTACACCTGATGCCAGCACGCACGAGTGGCGGCTTGAGAGTGGATGGGGGCTCGCACGTGCAGTCAGTTCTCACCAATGTCGCATGGCTTAATAACGACGCCGCGGCCGAATGCGGCTGTGAAATACGGATTAACATTTTAGTGCACATAATAAACGCGTCCTCAACTTCGTCTCCGCGCCCGGCGCGTTTATTAGGGATAATACGGTATGTGCATTGTTTCTGTGTATGGTGCAGATTATCTTGTCACAAATTGTGCGTTTTAAAACAGTATGGCATGAGTTGTGCTGCTTGTAAAATCGCAAGGCAGGCCACTTTCTATGTCAAACAGGCAGTGTCAACGCTGGGCCGGCATCTTCGATGGTGACCCAGCATTGAAGTTACAGACAACGCATGCACGAGCACAGAGAGACGTATCTTCACGTGTATCCTCTGATCACATGGCACGTGTATCCTCTGATCACGTGGCTGTGAGTGTGGTCAGTGCGAGACTTCGGTGCATTGTTGTCCTAATGCTGGGCCACGCCTGCCAAAAATGCTAAATTGTCCAAAAATCGTGTCTCTCAATATACAGTAAAACCTGTACATACCTAAAAATGCCTTGGGGACAAAGTTTTATTCAGGCTTGGAGAGGTTCCGGTTTGGACAGGGTTTTTGCTTTTGGAGAGGAACAAACAACAATAACCTGCACATAAGGGTCATAATTCAGAATGTGTCGTCGGTACATTTACAAGTATGTATGCAAATAAATTGATATAATAAAAGACGGAGCATATTTGTTAGCAATGGCATCAGCCCGTTTAAATATCAAAGCAATTTATTAAGAGAAGCTGGGTTTTCGATACGGAGTTTATCATTTTGCAGCAGTTTTATTTTTTAACTGTTTCATTTTAAATGACAAAAACACTCGTTTGTTTGGCAAGTTTATATATTGTGTGGAATGTATGACACTGGGTTAAATGTTGCGATACTGTATAATTATGTCATTTAATAAAATCAATGCCTTGACTAAGAATCAAAAATAATATAGGAACAATCCGGCGATGAAAGAATAAACTAAATATTTTTATATTTTACCTACCGGTAAATATTTATTTACTGGGTCATCAAGTATCACAAAAAGAATAATTTTTTTCAAAAACAGTCTAATTTTCTTGATAATTATCAATGTTTAATGCACTGATATGTTAATGACTTGATGCGAGCTTTTAATATTGTATTAGTCAATCATTCTGTTACAATATTTTATTTAGCGATTATTTTATTAATCCAACATGTTGTTAAAATATCTTATCAAGCTCAATTGACAATTTCTCTAACACACAAAGGGTGGTTACAAAACAGTAACTTCACACTTTTCCTCATAGCATAACAAGTAGGAGGTTACGTCACCTTGCCACCCCCTTGCCACCCACTGTTTAACCCCTAGTGCACCACATGTGATTTTTTGAAAATTATAAAAAAAAAATCGATTCCAGTTTGGACAGGTGAAATACAATACAATTTATGCAGTTGCGGAAAATAATGAGTCTGGTATTCACCGGTGTGAAGGGGGTTAATAATTAGTATTGTTTTGAGTGTAAATAATTCATGACCGAAGAATTATTACAGTATAGATAGGATTCCCGTTTGTACAGGGTCCGGTATGCACAGGTTGCACTGTATACTGTTTTCGTCAGAATAATATACATGTATGTAAAAAAATGTTTTTGTATAATGTTAGATGCAAATTCCAGACTATAATCATTAATAACAAAAAAACAGCTAATTATTTGTTTTTATCTATTATCTGATAGTTGCCCATCGGACTTGGTAAATAGTCAAATCCAGTCATTTTTATGTTGTCCCGGGCATTGGGCGATAAGGTTTGTAAAGCCCTGGTCATCAATGGTGACCTACATTAGACCAACATCAGTTTGGCGTCTCGTGGTGGAGTGTGCAGATTCTGTTTTACACCCAGATCTGACACACATCATCTTGTGAAACTGTTGTGCAGTTATCCAGGCCAAAAAAAATATTGCTTGTTTCCGATTTCCGACCGACACTATCAAAACATGTGCGACCCAAATTTATTTTATAGATTTTCAAAAAAAAGTTAACACTTTAAGCCCTCACGATGCATTAAAGCATCATTTTAAATCCTTGAAAACAGACTGAATTTTCCTACAACCAACGGTTTTAGAACAAAAATTTCAATGAAACTGGTTGACCAATACATAGCAATTTTCTTTACTTTTTAAACCACATCAAAGCATCTTCATCCACTACAAGTCGAGAATTGCGGCAGCAATTCGTGGCTTGTAGTGGATGAAGATGACTGGTAAATTCAGGCTTGAAAGGGTTAAGGGATGAGTGACCAACTGTAATCACAGTAACCCGAAAAAAACGTTACGTAAAGTAGAGGGGGTCGAAAAGCATCCAAAAAACAAACTAGAGCCTGACGGCACTGACGTAGAGCCTGCCCTGGGCTTCAGGAAAAGCTGAAATGCAGCTGTTTTACTATTAAAGCTATAGAACACCACACATGTGTGTTTCCGGTTTTAGTTGTACCCCAGTTGCCTCTATCTCTGTGGTCAGCGTGGTGCTTTCTGGGTACAGATGTGTCCCTCTGTTTACACACAGTGGACTACTCATTTAAGCAATAAATTTGTTATTAATATCAGATGACTACTCAGATAAAATTTAATGTAGCAGACAATATGCATATTTAAACTAATGTGCTAATAATATTCACATGTATGGTGATATGCTCATAATTTAGATCATGTAATGCTATTAGTCAGCTTAAGTAAAGAACGCTATCAGTCAGCTCATGTAATTAATGCTCCTTGACAGCTGATGCACGGTAATATTTGTCTTATTCAGCTCATGATTTATTGTAAACATTATATTGATAGCTGGTCAGCTGATTTAAAACTCTTGATACTCCAGGTCACCCAGCAAACATGAATAACTGACACATTTAATACTTAACCATGGTTGAACAGCCAGCGTTATAGACGTTGGCACAACATCAAAGCAAAACAGTAGTTCTGCATGCACAGATCAGGATAATTTTCAGAATTTATAAACTCATTCATGAAATCATGAAGCCACAACGATGTGCTGCTGTATGTACTGAATTTGCCTAAATTGTGCGTGACTTCATTCTGCAGAAATAGGTTATATATTGCCTAGTAATATCCTCAAATAAATCAATTATCTTGGCATCAACTAAAATGGTTAGAATCCTTGTCAATTTTTTCTTGCATAGTTCCAGGTCTTTTAGAGATCTTGTTGGCAGCTGTACTAAACATGCCTGAGTGTGAGATGGGCCAGTAGCCTGAGTGTGAGATGGGCCAGTAATCTGAGTGTAAGATGGGCCAGTAGCCTGAATCTTAGATGGGCCAGTAGTCTGAGTGTGAGATAGGCCAGTAGCCTGAGTGTGAGATGAGCCAGTGCCCTGAGTGTGAGACAGGCCAGTAGCTTGAGTGGCAGATGGGCCAGCAGTAGCCTGAGTGTGAGACAGTGGGATGGGTCAGTAACCTGAGTGTGAGATGGGCCAGTAGCCTGAGTGTGAGATGGGCCAGTGACGTGAGTGTGAGATGGGCCAGTAGCCTGAGTGCGAGATGGGCCAGTAGCCTCAGTCTGGGATGAGCCAGTAGCCTCAGTGTGAGATGGGCCAGTAGCCTGAGTGTGAGATGGGCCAGTAATCTGAGTGTAAGATGGGCCAGTAGCCTGAATCTGAGATGGGCCAGTAGTCTGAGTGTGAGATAGGCCAGTAGCCTGAGTGTGAGATGAGCCAGTGCCCTGAGTGTGAGACAGGCCAGTAGCCTGAGTGGCAGATGGGCCAGCAGTAGCCTGAGTGTGAGACAGTGGGATGGGTCAGTAACCTGAGTGTGAGATGGGCCAGTAGCCTGAGTGTGAGATGGGCCAGTGATGTGAGTGTGAGATGGGCCAGTAGCCTGAGTGCGAGATGGGCCAGTAGCCTCAGTCTGGGATGAGCCAGTAGCCTGAGTGTGAGATGGGCCAGTAGCCTGAGTGTGGGATGGGCCAGTAGCCTGAGTGGGAGATGGGCCAGTAGCCTGAGTGGGAGATGGGCCAGTAGCCTGAGTGTGAGATGGGCCAGTAGCCTCAGTCTGGGATGAGCCAGTAGCCTGGTTGTGAGATGGGCCAGTAGTCTGAGTGTGAGATGGGCCAGTAGCCTGAGTGTGAGATGGGCCAGTGGCCAGAGCGTGAGACAGGCCAGTAGTCTGAGTTTGAGATAGGCCAGTGGCCTGATCGAGAGACAGGCCAGTAGGCTGAGTGTGAGATGGGCCAGTAGCCTGAGTGTGAGATGGGCCAGTAGCCTGAGTGTGAGATGGGCCAGTAGCCTGAGTGTGAGATGGGCCAGTAGCCTGAGTGTGAGATGGGCCAGTGGCCTGAGTGCAAGATGGGCCAGTGGCCTAAATGTGAGATGGGCCAGTAGCATGAGTGTGAGATGGGCCAGCAGTAGCCTGAGTGTGAGACAGTGGGATGGGTCAGTAACCTGAGTGTGAGATGGGCCAGTAGCCTGAGTGTGGGATGGGCCAGTAGCCTGAGTAGGAGATGGGCCAGTAGCCTGAGTGTGAGATGGGCCAGTAGCCTCAGTCTGGGATGAACCAGTAGCCTGGTTGTGAGATGGGCCAGTAGTCTGAGTGTGAGATGGGCCAGTAGTCTGAGTTTGAGATAGGCCAGTGGCCTGATCGAGAGATAGGCCAGTAGGCTGAGTGTGAGATGGGCCAGTAGCCTGAAAGTGAGATGGGCCAGTAGCCTGAGTGTGAGATGGGCCAGTAGCCTAAATGTGAGATGGGCCAGTAGCATGAGTGTGACATGGGCCAGTGGCCTGAATGTGAGATAATCCAGTATGCAGTAGCTTGAGTGTGAGACGGGCAAGCAGTAGACTTAGCCTGAGTGTGAGATGGGCCAACAGTAGCCTGATCTTGAGTGTGGGGTGGGTGGTTGACAGGCTGAGCTTCCTCACACAGTGACAACTGCAGCAGCAAAATCTAGAACAATATTATTCAAATTAATTGATCAAGTGGATGCAATTTAGTCTCATCTCAGTGAAATAGTAAAAGACAAGTTGCTGAAACTGATAAATTACTCGCTTAACTAAGCTTGCTAAATATATATCTCACTAGTGGGCCTAGTCATATGATACCAGCGACGTGTCAGGCGGTTGAGGCCTACTGGAACCCCGGAAATACTAGATGATGACGAATCCAGATCATGATCATCCAATAAATTCTTTATCCAACAACACTGATAGTCAAAAGGGGCAAAACGCCCACATGCTGGGGTTTTGTCGCACACAATAGTAGGAGTTTTGCCCCAATTGACAACTGTGGAAGTTTCTAAATGTTGTCACGTGACAATGTATATGGGCAATTTCACGTAAAGGGCACACAAAAAGTCTCATAGCATGTCAAAAATAAAAACCTTCTATGTATGATAATTTCACAACTTTTGACAGCGAGATGTCATTCCCCAACATCAGTTAAATTTCCAGAGCTTAATTAATTATGCCCATGAATGAAGATATTGACTTGTGAAATTTATGCTGTTTTTGCGTGTACTGGAGGGGACATTTGTTTTACCAATCATTAGTCTCTGCTCAAATGCTAATAATGTAGGTGATTTGAAAATCCTAACCCCTAAATTTTTTTTTTTTTATTGTCATGTTTCTAAAGCATATTGTAAAGGGAAGAATACTATGTATTGTACCCGTATTTCACATGTATATAGATTTGATATTCATCTGAAATGTGACAAATGAAATTTTGCAATACACTCAAGTATGAATTGTACAGCATTTACGTCGACAGCTCAACAAATTAGTGCTCTGACATCAACTAAATATACACATGTAGCTTGAATACTATATATGACATATTTTGTGTATTTTTACAGTGCTTTTTCATGCGAATCCTCTGCACAATTATATGTGTGACAAACTGTACTGGAGGGGACATTTTTTTACCGGTTGAAATAACAGCATCACAAGTGCTATAAATGCATACTTTAGATCAGTAAAACATGATATGCTGCTCAGCATTTCATATTCTAATTTTGCTCCAATATATATTGTTAATAATCAACATTTTGTTTTCAAATTGAGCTGAAGTAGCATAATTGTATAAACTTTGCTAAAATAAAATGATGTTTAAGTGGTTTATCACGGGTAAAGGCCACAACTATTTGTCTGCATCGTATTAAACACCATCAAGGAAAAACAATGGAAAATAATTTTGATTTTTGTGATATAACTTGGACAATGTCACGGTGTTCAGCTAATATCATAAAATGTACTGGAGAGGACATATTTTTTTTAACAACAATAACAAACCTGTAAGCATGAATGATCACTCAATAATTCAACTGAATAACAAGTAAACCACTAGAAAGTGATAAAATAGCATCATCAATCATAGTTTACAAACATCTACATTACTATTATTCCAATATAACCGCAGAGACAGTTAATGTATCCATTCCAACCCCCTCACGAAAGTCTAGAAAGCATTTTGTTGGCACATCCTTCCCTTAAACCTGACATTTTGTTTTATACTATAAAACAAAATGTGAGGTGTATGGTATAAAACAAAATGTTAGGTTTGAGGGAGGGATATATATGCCAACAAAATACTTTCCGGGCTTTCATGAGGGGAGTTGGATAAATTATAGTACTGGGCTAGGTATCTGGGATGCTTTGCCTGATATCAAGCATATAGTAAATAATGGGCAATGGTCAGCCATCTTGCATTTGATAGAGTTGAAATTTGTCAAGGTATGTAAATGAAAACAACCATTTTCAAATGCATATACCTCCCTTATCTTTACTTCATCATGGCTGTTAGGAGCATAAGCTTGTTGTAGGGTCTAGCTAGCTAACATACCGTAGTTTGCCAGATATCAGGCATATTCAATAATTAAATAATTGCCGCAAGTCTGCTATTTTGAATGTGATCAAGTTCAAATTTGTTAGGTCACAGCTCTCACTCCCTGAAATCTAGTATTTTCTTTTTACTTTGCTGCTTAGTTGTAGTGTAACTGTTTTATTATGCTAATGTACCGTACACAATATATTTATGTACAGTGGTTTAAAAATAATATTAACTCCAGCCGATCTTGAGCTTATATAATTGGATACAAAGTTTTGTATGTAATGGTACATATAATTAAAAAAATAATAATACATACCTCAAACTGAATACAAATTTACATGCATGCATCAATAGCCCTACCATTATTTTACACCAAGCTACGTTTTTACTATGGTAAAGCAATTACTGGTTAACTATTTTAGTATGGTACAAATAATAATTTATCATGTTTATATAACAATACCGTTCTCTCACTCCAGCCTAGGCCTATATCTACAAATCTGGGATATATTTGTATTCATAACAAGACCTATTAAATTTGATTTTTTTTCATATATCACGATAATCGGCTATTTTTAATTTGCCAAAATATCTCCCTGAAACCTCACATTTTGTTTTAGCATAATATCCTTTGAACTATCTGGCACATTTTAGCAGATATCACATATATTAAAGTAGGCCTAAACATGACGTCATTAGGACAATTCCTATTTTATACCGGATGCTATCGGCAGTAACAGCGGTTAAAATCCAGTATTCAACCATTGTTATTATGCGACTACATTTTTTGCCTTTATTGGCCCATTACTGGTCCAATGCGGAATATAGATCATAAACTGTATTGGCTGAAAACAGCACCAATGTGCAAGACATAATGATAATCAGGCCCAATTAAACCATTTTATTGGGCCAATACTGTGATGTTATCAGGGTAATTTTAAAACTGATGGGAGCTGCAATTTTTCAGGGCATTTCCCTCGATCCTTAAAACCTCATATTTTGTTTTCTTATTCTATGGTCTAGCTGTCTGGCTATATTTGCTGTAGTAGTAAATCTATTCAGCACAAAAGGTATTTTAAGTGACATTCTAATACGATAAAAACGTTGTAGTTAATTGATGAGATGAATGATGTACAGATGATGATGTGAGGGTGAGGATGATATGGCATGGTGGGTTATTGAGAGCGTTTTCCTTCGCTCGCCCAATAAGGGGTTCTGGGCATGTCTAGGGAATATACCCCCAGATTTAGCCAGACGACCGGAGACTTGAGTTTTCCCTGTGCAATTTAATGCTGAAACTCTGTGGCATTTTGCGCAGCTCCGCTATCCTCGGGTCGGATAGTCCCCAGAGTAACAATAGGAAGGATAACCCCCTCTGGGTAACTCCATTCATCCCACGTGAGAGACATAATGACAAACACGCTATTGCCGGTTATTTAAGGTTACCACAGCCTGAATCAGCGCCAGCACTGATGCGGGTGCTGCATCGGCTCCGCTGTTGAGCTGAGGAGCCAGGGTACGCCACTGGCAATCCGCCCGAAGATTATGGCCAGATACGAGGAGGCTGCAGCTGCCCTTGGATGATTGCTGTAGACTGTAGGCAATATTTGCTAGATATATCAGACATAATATATATTTTTTAAAGTAGATAATAAATGGCAGATAGTTGGCAATTTTAAATGTGATCTGAGTTGAAATAGGGTCTATCCCTCCCGGAAACCTCACATTTTCTTTTATATTAATTGTCTAGTTATCTGGCACTGGATATGAAGCATGTTAAGTTAAATAATGGACACCAGTTGGCCATTTTGAACCTGATAGATTTGGAAGTTTTTCGAGGCATACATGTATATTTTATGAATATAACTGGTATGCTGGTAACACTTTCTCAAACCTCACAATTTTTTATAGTTATAGTCTAGCTATATCAAACGATCTGCTTAGCCTTGCCCTCCTTAAAACCTCACATTTTATATTATATCAATTAATTGTCTGGCTATTTGGCATGGTTTGCCAGATATCACTATCAGGCATATTAAATTAAGGCCATACAACACTGCGCCAACTTGAGCATTGTAAGATCCTACATCATGTACCAGTGACATGTGCGCTATCAACTATTATATATCTGGGGGCTGGGGCCATGTTATAAGACATGACATAATTTTATATCCTAGCATATAACCTGTAGTGAAACCACCTCCTGGGTGGATAATGAACAGGGGCATTAGATAGTATGTAGTTCTCATTTCTGGTCATATTTTGAAAGTCAACAAGACATTTAAACTCATTTTTTGCAATAGAAAATGTATATGACAATCATACATTTAAACTATTAAATCCATTTTAAAGTAGGCGGGTCATCATGGTTCACTGAGCAAACATTATCCACCCATCCGCATGTGCAGCATCGTCAAGGTCCACAGGAGTGGGGCCGCCGAAGCGAAACTATTATGGTTTGGTGAAGCAAAAGGACCCAGCTGTTACAAACACATTTTTTTTTAAATTCAAGTAGTCTAGTAGATTGTGCAGACCGCTTAAATCGCTTGACAAGCATGAAAAATACCACAAGTTCTATACCTGAGTAATTACACTTTTAGTGTTACATACGTTCTGTCCCCTCCAGTACGCAGTGTACTGGCAGCCTATTATAGACAATATAGAGCACATTTGTTTGATACATATATATATATACGCCATCAATGTATATATATTGTACTAGTAGGTCGGAACAGACTAGTAAGTCAGAACAGTGAAGAAATTACATTAACATGCTAATATTGATTTAAAAATGAACAAAGGAAACACCCACAAAATATTTTTTGGTTACAACTTATCCATTAATGAAATACATATGTATTTTTAATAAATATCAATTCGTTGGTGTCTAGTGGCTGCCATTAACGAAGGCTTCATTATAATAATAAATAATTACCAATATAGATCGGTAAGTTACAAAAATTATGTCTTATCACACAAAGAATACTAAATATTGATATTATGTACTGGAGGGGACAATTATAATTTAACACTATTTTCATCTAAAAATGTATAAATATGTGGTTGTTGTAACATGAATTTCCAATTAATATCCACGTGGAGGCTCAAAGAGGCAGGTTATATTGCAATAATAATATATCTTAGAAAAACACACTGCGTGGATCTTGAATAGTGATGTACTGGAGGGGACATTATTTTAACGGAATTTTCACTTACATACAGGTAATTCTAATTAATTTGCTAATGTTAATCAGCAATCAGTTTGAAGTATTTGTATGCCATATATAACCACCAGACCTATTCAAAAGAGTAATTAAATGTCTATATATATGTAGAGAGTTCAAGCTGGGCAGTGATGTACTGGCGGGAAAAAATGAAAAAAACTTTTAACGCAAAATACTTTAAACTCAATAAATACACATAAAATCAGATTTTGTGAACCAATTTTTGTCAAACATGTGTCGTTTAAATCGTAAGACCAATAACCATACCACAAATAAAACTTTATTTGTGTGGTAGATGCATATTTGGAATAGAAAAACCCTCCTATGAAGACAATTCCGGGATGAGACTGCAAAATGTGTTGAAAATAACATAAATACCACTGATTCATGAAGAAATAATCGACAAAACTTTATAAAATTTGGTCTGTTGTTTCCCCATACAACCCTTGTTAAAATAAAAAATGTTTCATATATATATCTAGCAGTATTTGCTAAAAAAATGTGTAAAGTTTCAATTTTTCCTTAATGCACCCTTTATGTGAAATTGCCCATATACCTCTCACTGGAAACCATATTGCATTGGTAACCAATACCCGGTGTGACTGGGCCGCCTTACTCATTTACTGCGCGATGTCATCAGGGTAGGTAACCAACATAAGTAGCTTTAAATGTCCCACGGTTACTAGTGGTTCTCAGTATTCCTTGGGCCTTGAAAATGTGGCAGCAGCTATTTAAGAAACACATGAGACTATAAAACCACGTGGAATGACGTCATAATAGCGATGGGCATTTTGCCTCACCTGGGCATTTTGCCCCTACCCCACCCTACTTCCCATCGTGGCCTGACATGATGACGATGAATGTAGACAAATGCACGGCTGTTTTTTTGTCAGGTTTTCTAAAAATTTTATCACATACGAACGTATGTGTCTTTTTTAATTATAGTCTACCTGTCATGCTGAAGAGAATGACCAAAATTAACAGTGCCAGCAGTAGGGCAGCTAGCCTGTCAATAGAGCAGACACTGTGAGAGAGTGAACCCTAGCACCCGAAGGGTGGTGAGAGTGATATAAAGGCAACGAAGCTTGTTTGAAAACTGTTTTTAGTAAGTATGCTAATTTATCACCCCCGCAATGACACGTGGTGAGTGACAACACTGTTCACTGTTGTGAGACTGGCGATGTCATGGTGACAGCCCAGCAAACACACACGTGTCGTGCTTGTTGGGTAACTCCACTGCTTTTACTATATCATTCTCACTGTAAGCGCTGTCCCAATGCTGGCCCAGCACTGTGTGCATTGGACCAACACTGACACAGCGCTAGAGAAGACACTGTGTACAAGCACACACTGTATTATATGCCACGCCAGGCTTTCTGGTTAGCCCTGCTGTAGTTGTTGGTAGATACAGTAGGTCAAAAGTCAGGTCACACCAGGGTCATGCGTGACGGTCACCAAACTGACCTCATCCACTGGATTGTCAGCAGTGAAGGAGGTAGACCTATACATGTATAGGCCTACCCTGTTGACTGGGCTACACTGCCTGTCAGATGGCGGACATTGTATGACAGAAAACCCGATATTTAACCGTGTTTATCCGAGAATATAAATAAAAATCGCAAAATTTAGGCTCGTAGTGCAATGAAATTTATAAGTTCTTTTTAACAGACACATGGTGTTAGATATGTTCTCAGTTCAACAAATTTGACGTCATTGTCGTGGAATCAATTGACATTAAAAGACAATAACCCCAACTACACTGAAATAGTTGAGAATGCATTCTCTACTAAAAAACGCTACATAATGTACAGATAAGACATGCATGGAAGTGAATTTGGCACCAAATAAAATAATAATAAAAATATACCTACTGAAGTGACAAAAAATAAAATAAACAAGACTACATAAGTCCAGGAGCTCCCGCTCCGAATTAGAATTTGATATAAGCAATTTTGTGTAGGGTTATTAATTTAGTCCTAGGCTAGGTCAAAAATCAGGATACAAAACAACTAGGTCTAAGAGGCTCAGTCTAAGAGTAAGATAAGAACTAGACAGTCTGTCTGAGATTGCAAACCTCCATTGAAATTAATGATCCTACTCAGTACCCCAGTAATGGTCTACCTATCTGGCACGGTTTTCCCAATATCAGGCTAATCGAGGTAAATAATGGCTGATGTACGGCCATTTTGAATTCGATATAGACTAGTTAAAAAATTTCAGGGTGCATCCTCCCCTGAAACCTCACATTTTGTTTTATAGTAATTATTTGTTTTATAGTAATGATCTAGCTATCTAGCACAGTTTACCTGATATCAGGCCTATCAAGGTAAATAATGCCGATTGTTGGCCATTTTGAATTTTGAAAAATTTCAGGGTGCATCCTCCCCCGAGAACTCATATTTCGTTTTATAGTAATGGTCCAGCCATCTCGCACGGTTTACCAAATATCGGCCATGTGAAGGTGAAAAATGGCCGATAAGCGGACATTTTGAATTTGAGCAAGTCAATTTTTTTAAAGATGCATCTTCTTCTGAAATTTCACATTTTGTTTTATAGTAATGGTTTAGCTATCTAGCACGGTTTACCCAATATCAGGCCTGTCAAGGTGAATAATGGCCGATAGGCGGCCATTTTGAATTTGATCGAGTTGAAATTTTTTAAGATGCATCCTCTCCTGATACCTTACAATTTGTTTTAGAGTAATGATGTAGCTATCTTGAGTGGTTTTCATGATATCCCGCAATATCAGGCCTGTCGAAGTGAATAATGGCCGATGGGAGGCCATTTTGAATTTTATTGACCTGGAATATTTCAGGATGCATCTCTCCTGATACCTTACAATTTGTTTTATAGTAATGGTGTACACTGTAGCTATCTTGAGCGGTTTTCATGATATTACGCAAAATATTTCAGTAGGATTTACCGATGTCATAAATTAGGTCAAAGTGCTGGGTCAACCTCAAGGTCAAGGTCAAAAAACCTGGAAAAGCACAACTAGGGACCTTAGAGAACATGTATGTGCAATATGACTGTAATCGGCCCAGTACTTTTCGAGATTTCTCCAGAAACGAAGTGTGCGTCAAAAGTCTAAATAGGTCATAGTTCTGAACCAAAAGTAGGTCAAAGTTCATATACCCCAAAAGGCACAGCTAGACCCCCTAGTGGTGTTGTGTGTGAAATTTGAAGACAATCGGACAAGTACTTTCAGAGATATGCTCCGGAAACGAAATGTTCACGGACGGCCCAACGCCGTAACATCATCAATTCTCCTCTGCAACCTTTCGTATTGAATTCGATTAAAAATATTTTAACCTGTCCATCATCCACCTCGAAGTAACCCACATACCAAAAATTGTTATCCTAGCTTACGTCCTCACAAAGTTATAAGCAAAAGTCTACCTATCTGGCACGGTTTACCCGATATCAGACTAATCGAGGTAACTAATAGCTGATTTACGGTCATTTTGAATTCGATATAAATTAGTTAAAAACTTAGGGTGCATCCTCCCCCGAAACCTCAAATTTTGTTTTATAGTAATGGACTAACATCTAACACAGTTTGCAAAATATTGGGCATGTGAAAGTGAATAATGGCCGATAGGAGGCCATTTTGAATTTGATCAAGTCAAAATTTTTCAAGATGCATCCTCTCCTGAAATCTCACATTTTTTTTTATAGTAATGGTCCAGCTATCTAACACGGTTTACCAAATATCAGCAATGTGAAAGTAAATAGTGGCCGATAGGCGGCCATTTTGAATTCGATTGAGTCGAAAGTTTATAAAAGGCATCCTCTCTCGAAACGTCACATTTTGTTTTATAGTAATGGTCTAGCTATCTAGCACGGTTTACCTGATATCAGGCCTATCGAGGTAAATAATGCTGATTGTCGGCCATTTTGAATTCGTAAGTTAATCCCCGAAAACTCACACTTTGTTTTATAGTAATCAGGTAATGGTCTAGCCATCTAGCACGGTTTACTAAATATCAGCCATGTGAAAATGAATAATGGCCGAAAAGGCGGCCATTTTAAATTTGATCAAGTCAAATTTTTTCAAGATGCATCCTCTCCTGAAATCACACATTTTGTTTTATAGTAATGGGCAATTCCACGAAAAAGTGGACAACATCAGTAAAAAATAAAAATCACCAAATCTGGCTTATTATCACATTTTCTTATGTAAATTATTATAGTACTTCCTAAAAAAAATAGTTTTCTTATCAGTTAGTCTTTTTTGTATGATATTCGCCTTCTTATAGCTCAGTGTCTCAGGTTTAGAAAATAATTGGCCCCCCACTTGCAATGCATGCTGTTTTCCATTATTATCATTGCAGCTGATATTTTATACCCAGAACACATAGTTTCTGGTAAGTCTTTTACAGTGTTACTCTTAAAATGAACTTGACTATTTTATATATTCATATGGAGCCTGTTAAAAATTAAATATCTCGGGTGTCCCGTACAACACCAAAATTCATTACTTTTTCCCCTACCATTCTCTAAGAATGCTGCACAATAAAGATTATGAATGTTCACTTTTGTTTAGTCTTTAGCAATACTATCAGCCATTCTTTTCAGTAATATTCCATATTGCTCTCAATATAAAAGTAATTATTTACTTGTCCCGTACAACACTCTTGTCCCGTACAACACCTTTGTCCCGTACAACATCCTCACCAATTGTATTTTCCTTTGTTTTCTTTTGGAATTTAATAACTTATAAAGAAATATTTATTAATTTTCAGAAATTACAAATATCGTTACTGCAATAGATGTCAAAACATATAAAATAACTGTAAATAGTGGTCATTATCATGCCTTGTGCTTCATCTATCATCAAAATCATTTGTGATGCCAAAAATATTGAAAGCTATCGACATAAAATCTTTGCTATTACGTTGAGTCTTGCAAGCAATTACAATGCCTGTATATCTGCTGTTCTGGTGGACCAATTGTCTTCATACAGTTGTATTTGGTCCAAATATCATCCCACACAAGACAAATGCACATTTGGGGTAAACATAATTATTTTTAGGTCATTCTGGGGTCATTTGACATCATTTTGGGGCCAGAAACTCTAAATATATGTTTCTGGAATAAAGTTTGCCATAGCAGTGAACAAATTTCTCCTTTTTCATTTCTTTGATTGACATCACCATGCTTTATTATACCCACTGAGTTTGAAAGGAACCAATTCACTTTAAATTGAGTATATATAGGTGCCGCCTATTTTAAGACAATCTGCCGCAGCTTTCTCTCTTTATTGCAGCCCTTCTGCAGACAGGGCTGGAAATAAGAGCGTTCCGTTTGTCCGAGACAACTAAATCATAAGACAGGCAACCCATATTGCTCTGATTGTTGTCCGTCTGGACAACCACAGATTTTCATCCAACTGCGACAGGAACAGTCACTGACTGTGAGCCGTCACTACCATCATACTTATGGCAATGCCCAATTAAATTTTAACCATCACTTTTTTGGCTGTCAAAAATAGTTAATAAATTGTGGTTGTGATCAAACTTATACTTTACTTCTGTTCTCATTTTTGGGCGGACAACTTTAAATTATGGCGGACAACCAAAATATTCATGCTGGCTGTCCAGCATTTTGAACCTTATTTCCAGCCCTGGCAGACACCTGTCCATCCCAACAATTGTGGTAAAGGCTCCTCCCCAGTCTTTACACCACCGAAGGAGCATCTACTTGTATGTTTCTTGCCACCGTCTCTTTTCAAACAATATGGCTATCTTTGGTTAGTTTACCAAAGTCTATATCCTGTGAATGAACCCACACCAGCTCATCTTCATCTGGGATTCTGCTTGCATGTTCAACAATCACGTTCTGCTGTGATTTTTAAAATTACGCACCCCTTTGCCAGTAAAATTCCCTGCAGAAGATGCGCTGCAGCACTCTTCATAGCCGATGAAGCTGAGCAAGGTCAACGCAAGCCTGCTATTTCCTCACTAGACAGGAGATTCAACTGTGTGGCTCGGGGCTCCTGATCAAAAGCATACTCACGACCACGCTGAAGTGCCAGATTCTGGGTAGCCCTCTGACACATAGAAATGTGAAGCTCCAGTGCAGATGTGGGACAGACAGGGATAAAAGAACACTTGACAACATATTGGGAAAGTGGCTCTAGGTTGCCAGCAAGCAGCACTTGATGCAGTGCGGGTAGATGTGTGACAAGTCCTTCCTGAGTAACGTAGGCCTACCGAGTGCAACCATGTTAACGAAAGGGTATACTCATAGTGACCCAAACAATGCAAGAACCGTCAGTGCAACCATGATGAAATCACAGGACAGGTGAAGATGGCATGTTTGAACAAGCTGGTTGTTAGAGGAAGGGACCTGAAGGTATCAAAGTCAGACTTGTGATGCCATATTGTGGCTGTTGTGTAGTTAAATTTTCCTAACCTATCTTCTTGGAACATTGCATGTTTCTTGGCCTTGCCGGTATCTATGAGAACCTTCTCAAATAGTTCCACTGAGGATTTGTGGCCACCGTTTGACACCACCTTGTTGAGAGCTGTGATTGCTGTTGCAACAGGAGATTTTCTTTGCTTTGCCAGCTTGAGTGTCTGAAAGACCTTCCCCCTACCCCCCCCCCCCGCCCCCCTGGATTTTATTTCACAAATCCATGTGGACGCACTTGCATCTTTGCGTAAGGCTAGCTACACCCCTGGAGGGGAATGTGCTCTGAGGTAAAAAATGGCTGCCATCATTTCACCAATTCGGAGATTTTTTTAGACTGAATCGGCATCTGGGCATGCCGGATCGTCAGAAGGATCTGTATGTAAAATTACTGCATTTTCAGCCATTTTCTCAACTTTTATCTGAATTCAGCTAAAATACTAAAACAGGTGTCGCCAGCTCAATCGAATTGGAGCAGTTCCTTTCAAATAGGTGTAAAATGTGCAATAGCTATATGGGGGACTTCAGAAAAAATGGCTAAAAACGTGACGGGAGGGGTAAAAATTCAAAATGGTATTTTCAGTTTCATTTGTGTCAGAATATGTTGTCAACATCCTGGAATATATGAAATTAATGAAGGAAACACGTTCTAACTGACCAATTTTATTTATCTGATGTTTCATCAAGATAAAACCTCGAAAATATTGAAAATATTCTGAAACTCACATCCCAGGTAAAATAGCAGAAAATTACCACACATGGTTTCCTAAGTATGTTTATTTGATGGAATAAGGATAGCCATACAACATATTGCTGATTATTATGTATCCAAACAGACACACACAAAAAAAAGTTTATTTTTATAGTAATTTCCTATAAAACTGGCATACATGTCAAGGAAATATTCACCTTAAATATAATATGCGGTCTCACTGCTTATAAAACTTTTTTCCCCAGCTAGATAATAACTGTGTGTATCTACATACACAATTTTGAGGTTATAGTATGATGTATAGCTGCGTAGCGACGTTTTCAGTTTGCTAACTTAACTTATGTAATAATGTTGCACTCCTGACATTTTCTATGAATATAAAAATGTATCATTGTGTAAATCAGTAGATGGTGATTAGTTCTGTCCCTCCCTTCTTATGTCCAAATTTAAATAAGAACATTAAGTTAATGGTGATATATTATGCTAAATGTACAGCTCACTTACATGTAGTAAAACGTTAAGTACTAGTGGGAATAATGCAATTATAAATTACGTCACATACACAAGGTGACTAATAGCGGAATTACGATGTCTATGTTTTTTAAAATTAAATATCATAATAATAATGCCTCAAATGCTAGCACAAAGAACGACGTATTTTTCAATAAACAATATAATCATTCATTTTGAACATTATGAGCAACATTGAAGTATAGGTGTAAATTGTTGCACTCCTGACACATAGTGGAGCACATTCATTGGTTCATATTTTAAAAAGATGTCAAATTTTGCTGATTGATAGGCCTACCTCAAAATAATCGGTACCACGACAATGGTCCAACATGAACCTTACCCAGCATTGGATCAATTTATTGTGTTTGCTAGGTACCTCCTCCCGTCCTGTGCCTAGAATTTGTATTTGACATTTTAAAGACAGTTTAATCTCTATTTAGGCCCGGCCGTAGGCCAGTAGCCTATTAGGTTTATTTTGCCTGAGTGTGTCCTATTTAGGGGATTGAGGGGTGCTGTGTGTGGGAAGCGGTTGACATTTCTGTACACCAGTCCTTATGAACATGTGCAATATAACGTTTGAGGTCCCTTGGTTAAGGACTTTTATCTTTGAAAAGTGTTCAGAAAAATATACCTTCACGATTAAATATAGTGATCAGAGCTTAAAGAGTTTTGGTTGGAATAATGTTGGCCCAGCGTCCCAGATAGTGGCCCAGCATTACATCAGCATTGGGCCAATGTATCGTATTATCTGTTGTTTCTGGTTCCGAGATGGTAAAGCGTCACCCGCATAGTCACCAGCATGCAGCGGTCAGAAAACATGGTACAATCACCCAATGCTGTTTCAATGTCGGGCCAGCGTCGAAGACTGTGGGTCAACATTTAAACAGCATTGGGTGAATGCCACGTGTTTGCGCGAAGTATACAGCAGACCCAAAGATGAATTAGACTTGGGCCGGCGTCGTAGACGATTGACCGGCATTGGTCCAGCAATGATCTATGACTCTGGCCTAACCTTGAACTGGAATTTGGTGGGTAGGCCTACATCCTCAGTATGCGTTACATCGTAGGCAAGTATTGAATGAGTGTTTGGCCAGCACCGGCGATGGTGGTGGAAGGAATACACGTTGAAGGTATATTTTAAATTGTCTCCTTGGTTCTTTCCTTATTATATCAGAGATTTTACTAATGAAGTATTGAACAATATTTGATTATATCCTGAACATTTAGGATTTTGGCCTATGAAGAAAATACTGTTAGGGCCTATGTTTTACTTTAGAAAATATTAAGCCGATTTTCTGTCTATGGCACTACAGACTAAAGCCGGGCCTCGGGAACTCCTGTTCTAGTTTTTAATAAGATGACTTATATGCCTGTATCTGCGGCTTTAGTGGTTAATTTCCGTTTCAAAAATAAATATTACAAAGACATGGCCAAAACTATCAAACCTACAAAAATGCTATTGTATATTGAGCGGTTAAAGGGGTATTATTCTCTCTTGTTTTATATGATGATTTGCTCAGCGAATCGTAGTACCAACTCCCATCAATATGTGGCACCACTGCACAACGTATTAAATTACACACATTTGTATGGTGTATTATACACTATATTTGTTATTATATATTACTTGACCATCTGTAACCTAGTATTACTATTTCATGGATATCTCGAAAACCCCCTCCACCCCCTCGCCCCTAGACCCTCGACTTTTTTTTCTTTTATAGTTCATTTATAAAATTCGGGAAACAATATCAGGTCAATGTTGGCTCACCGTCTGCGACGCTGGCCTAACATTGGCTGAACGCCTCATGTATATTTTGAGGAGAGGCACGATACGCAATATAATTATGCGGCACTTGATTAGGCTTATAGACTGCCATCTGAGTCCCACCCATCTTCACTCTGCCATGTGATTTGCGGCACGCAACCCCATGGCCTCACGTTATACTGTCATCTGCCCTGATACAAATATCTTCGGACCAATCACATTGGTAAGCAACGTAAACAAATCGTCTGACCCCGGGTGTGACTGTCTCGAAAATATGTGCCGCGCATTGTGAGTGGTCACCGCTGACGTCATTCACAGGCACTAATGAATATTCATGTTAAGATAACCCCTCTCTAATATACAGTTCCCGTACACACTAGTTGTCCAGGCTTGAGCCATGCTCTGCGTGTATTAAGACTGGACGGATGAGTCCCACCAATGTCTTACATTAACGCTGGCCCAACATTGTTCCAGTCCAATGATAGCTAAGCACATGGCAGTATGTTCGTTCAATGATGGGCCAGCATCTACGAAACTGGCCCAGAGTTGATGCTGTAGAAAAGCTCATTTAATGCTGGGTCTACCCGGTTGATGGTGGACCAGCATTGCTGGATGTGCAGACATGCAGGACTGCCTGACCAGGTCAGGCCCATATAATCATGATTTCCAAAACTGATGGCCTTCTGTCCTATTTCTGAGATTATATTTGCGTGCTACAGTGACCAAATAACGTGAAAATTAATAAAAAAAATTGACGATTTCAGTTCACATAATAAATCCGTCCTCCCCCAACTGTGGGGCCGCGCCCGCTCGTTTATTAGGGATAATACGGTAGGCTATGTCAGGAGTGCAACACGCCACATGGGAATATGGCAGAAGCCATGTATGCCATAATAGACTATACTAATAATTATTAAGGACTGCGTCTATGTTCTTCATAGATGTTGGTGGTATGCAATTAGTATTGGGCCTAATTATATAAAACTAAATACTTGGTATAAGCCAAAACACACACTAGACATGGTCAGCGAGGTTTAAGCAATCATTGTGAATGCAAAATGTTATATATTTACTGCCTGGATTATAAACAATTATATATATTAAACTTCATGAGCAACGATAACAGATTTCCATCAAATTTTGATGATTTGAATGAGAGTAAATGACTTTGAAGGTTCAAGTTAAATAAGCCATGTGTAATGTTGCACTCCTGACATGCTGGTTTTAGTGAACTGTGGCACACAGATTGAAAACTTTGAAAAGTTTATGATAGTCATCTGACATTAGCTGTCAGTCTCCACTGAAATAGAAAATAATATAAATCATGACATTTCATTTTTAGAAGCAATGTGGTATTTAAGATTGTTGTTGCACTCCTGACATATGGGGTGTAGCCTTTCAAAAATCCCCCTTGTGACTATATCAAGACATTTATGAAAGTAGTGCAAGTACGAAATACAAGCTAACATGTAGTTGAAACATAACTAATAGTTTAGTCTACGTGTTGAATGGTGCTATACAGTATAATTAGCCCGGCATCATAGAGTCAGTATATTTGTTGGTATTTTCATTTTAGCCATTACAACTGTTTTGAGATTACACAGTCTGATCACAACATAAAATGATGAAATGGCATTGGGATAAAATATTCGAAACACACAATACTCAAATAAAATAGACCATTTTATTACGTTAAGGCCACAGTTTTAGATCCATCCAACTTGCGAAGGAAAGGATTGTTTTATTTGTCACGCAAAAAGTGTTGCACTCCTGACATTTTGGTAACATTATTGAGCATATTATTGTAATGGCTGTATGTATTTCCATAATTTTTTCACCACTAAATGTTATCACCAGGGTATATATTCCAAGATGATTTCCTAAGACATTGACCACTTCTTAGCGGTACATGCTGGGAAATACATAATTAGCCATTTTTTCTGAAGTCACCCATATAGTAAAGCATGATCATTTTGATGATGTCAATCATAGAAATGAAAAACGATAAATTAGCTCACTGATCAATACGGGAAACTTTATTGAAGAAGCTAGCTGATATTTTGAGTTTCTGACCCCAAAATGACCTCAAATGACTTCAAAATCACCTTAGAAAGACCAAAAAATAACCATGTTGACCCCAAATCTGTATTTGTCTTGTGGGATGATATTCTTAACAAGTGAACCAAATATGAAGAAAATTGATCTAGCAAAATGGCCGATATATAGATTATGCCGGAATCGATCGGTGAATTGCAGCTATTTTCTTTACTACTAACGTCAAAATTGTCAAAAACATTAAAACAGGCGCCTACTTAAAGTGTATTGGTTCCTTTCAAATTGGTCTTAAAATACTCCTTTGGTATGATAAAGCATTGTGATCTGATGTCAATCAAAGGAATGAAAAAGGAAAAATTTGTTCACTGATACAGCAAACTTTATTGTGAAACGGTTATTTCGATTTTCTGACCTCAAAATGACCTCAAATGACCCTAGGATGACCTAAAATTAACCCTGTTGATCCCAAATGTGTACTTGTCTTGTGTGGGATAATAGTTTCAATAAGTGGACCAAATATGAAGATAATTGGTCTACCAGAACAGCAGATACATACAGGTTATGTAATTGCTTGCCGGAATTGATCGGTGAATTTCAGCTACCGGTATGTATTTTCTTGGCTCCTATCGCCAAGAAACATTAAAAAGGCGGTACCTACTCAATTTAAAGTGGATTGGTTTCTGTCAAATTGGTCTTAAAATACTCCGTGGCTATGATGAAGCATGGTGATGTCAATCAAAGAAATAGAAAAAGAGAAATTTGTTCACTGATACGGCAAAATTACATGGAAACGGATTTTTTGAGTTTCTGACCCCAAAATGACCTCAAATGACCCTAGAAGGACCTAAAATTAACCCTGTTGACCCCAAATGTGTACTTGCCTTGTGTGGGATGATAGTTTTAACAAGTGGACCAAATTTGAAGACAATTGGTCTGCCAGAACAGCAGATATACAGGTTATGTAATTGTTTGCCGTAATCTATATCGGTGGATTTTAGCTATTTTCTCGGCTCCTATCGCCAAATTGACAAAAACACTAAAATAGGCAGCACCTGCTCAATTTTTCACGGCTTTTCTTAAATATGGTCTTAAAATGATCAGGAGGGCAATGGCTTTAGAATAAGCCAGTGAACTTGGCAACCAGTGAAATTTGAAAGAAAACATTGATTTTACTGCCTACCTCTATTAGTATTTTGAGTCTCAATCATCTGTAAATTTTTCCCGGGAAGTATCCTCAGATTCTGCCCCCTCCCTCGCCCTTTATGGCTTGTATCACCATCTTCCATGGCTTGCTACCCTCTACCACGGCTTGTGCCCAACATTAAAATATTAGGGTGTCTGCCCCTGCTTACGGTACCAGTAATTTTTATCAGAAGAAGGGTTGTTATTGCATTAGTAGCATGGTTAGGGATAAGGACAAATGTGTCACATACAACACATTTTCATCTGTCCCGTACAACACCCCATATTACTGGGCTTATCTGAAATTTAAAACTGGATATAATAAAAGGGTGTCACTAGTCAGCTTTGAGAACCTTCCTATGATATTTCAATGGGCATTTGAATGACATTGTAATGATCAATTCACAGACTTTTTCAAACAAGTAGTCAAATGTCATTTTTGGTGTCTTTTCTGATGTCCCGTACAACACTATATACTTTTCGCAATTATTACTACAATATTGAGTTCCCATTTTGGATGTTGTTGTTGTTGTGTGACTCAGCCCTCAACAGTTATCTATACCAAAATTAATCTCAGATTTTCTTTTGAAGAAGTAGGGAATCATTCGAAAAACCTGTACAATTGTCCCGTACAACACCTCGTGGGATCGCCCTAATGGTCTAGCCATCTAGCACGGTTTACCAAATAACGGCCATGTGAAAGTGAATAATGGCCGATTGGCGGCCATTTTGAACTTGGATCAGCTGAATTTTTTCAAAATGCATCCTCTCCTGAAACCTTACAATTTGTTTTATAGTAATGGTGTAAATATCTGGAGCGGTTTTCATGATATTCCACAATATCAGGCCTGTCGAGGTGAATAATGGCCGCTAGGCGGCCATTTTGAATTTTATCAACTTGAAATTTTTCAAGATGCATCCTCTCCTGAAACCTTACAATTTATTTGATATTAATGGTGTAGCTATCTTGAGCGGTTTTCATGATATTTCGCAATATCAAGCCTGTCGAGGTGAATAATGGCCGATAGGCGGCCATTTTTAATATTATCGACTTGATATTTTTCAAGATGCATCCTCTCCTGCAACCTCACAATTTGTTTTATAGTAATGGTGTAGCTATCTTGAGCGGTTTTCATGATATTCCGCAAAATCTTTCAGTCGGATTTACCGATGTTATAAATTAGGTCAAAGTGATGGGTCAACTTCAAGGTCAAGGTCCAAAAACCTGAAAAGGCACAACTAGGGACCTTAGAGAACATGTAGGTATGTGCAATATGACTGTCATCGGCCCAGTACTTTTCGAGATCTGCTCCAGAAACGAAGTGCGCGTCAAAACGTCTAAATAGGTCATAGTTCTGAACCAGAAGTAGGTCAAAGTTTAAATACCCCAAAAGGCACAACTAGACCCCCTAGGGGTGTTGTGTGTAAAATTTGAAGACAATCGGACAAGTACTTTCAGAGATATGCTCCGGAAACGAATTGTTTACGGACGGCCCAACGCCGTAACATCATCATTTTCTCCTCTGCGACCTTGCGTATTGAATTCAGATTAAAAATATTTTAACCTGTCCATTATCCACCTGGAAGTAACCCACATACCAAAATTTTTTATCCTAGCTTATTTTCTTACAAAGTTATAGGCAAAAGAAGAGGCCAAAAAAAAACGGAGGTAGAATCCATAGCTCCCTCCGTCTCACTTACGGTGACGGCGGGAACTAAAAATAAATATCCTACCTACCCACTGGTTAAAATGTCAACAAATCGGAAACAAACTTATATTTTTTTTGTTCCAGTAAATAACATTACTGGCTGCGGCAACGTGTGTTGTGCTATTCATTCACGTCTGATCTCTCTCAGTTTGTCCAGGGAAAGTAGTGCTATGAGAAAACGGGGTTTTTCATGGCTTGAGACATTTTTTTATCAAACGAACCTGACCAAAACGAACGATCAAGTAGCCTATATAGATGCAAAATCGGTCACGGTTTTAGCAAACAAATCTGTTTGTCTCTTAGTGACAAGAGAGTAGATTTTATTGATTTTTTCAAGCAAATTTACTCGTCGTTCGTATTGTCGACCAGTCAGATCAGTTATTCTAAAAAAAACTTAAAACACACCTTTTTATAAAAACAAAAGAGATTTTTTTTTGCTGTAAAACAATTAAATAAAATTGTGTGGCCTCTGTATAAATATTTTGCTAATCAATTTCAATTTTGATGAGCAAATGGCCAAAACTGCATCGTTTTTTTCGAATGAAACATTACTGGCTGCGGCAACGTGTGTTGTGCTATTCATTCACGTCTGATCTCTCTCAGTTTGTCCAGGTAGAGTAGTGTTATGAGAAAACGGGGTTTTTTCATGGCTTGAGACAAATTTTTTATCAAACGAACCTGACCACAACGAACGATCAAGTAGCCTATATAGATGCAAAATCGGTCACGGTTTTAGCAAACAAATCTGTTTGTCTCTTAGTGACAAGAGAGTAGATTTTATTGATTTTTTCAAGCAAATTTACTCGTAGTTCGTATTGTCGACCAGTCAGATCAGTTCTTCTAAAAAAAACTTAAAACACGCCTTTTTATGAAAACAAATAAGATGTTTTTTGCTGTAAAACAATTAAATAAAATTGTGTGGCCTCTGTATAAATATTTTGCTAATCAATTTCAATTTTGATGAGCAAATGGCCAAAATTGCATCGTTTTTTTCAAATGAACAAAATTTTCCCTTATAAACATGAGCCATTGTTGTGCTGACATTACAGAAAGTAAGCCAGCATTGAACTAAGAATGTAGTTTTTTAACGTTGCGTGTTTGCTGGGTATGCTAGTAATGTGACATATTGATCTAACATACATGTGTATGCTCATGGCTGGTTAACAATCTTGAGAAAAGAAAATTTATGACGATATGGCTGCACAATGCAGGGCCAGCATCAGCAATGTTGGCCCACAATTACACCAATGCCGGCTTAGTGTTACAGCTGAAATTGGTCATGCCTGCTGGACAGCATCAATAGGAGAAGAATGCTAATAATTTTTAATTTTTAATTATTATTTTTTTTTTTAATATAAATTATTGGGCGACTAGTTAGAGTCGCCTACAGCACTACAGGCTGAGCTTAGTTCATTTCGGGCGACTATAGTCACCCACAGCAGTGTAAGCTGTTAAGGGTAAGGAAGAATTTATGAAGATGATATGACAGCCAAAGTTAAGCGCATTTTCAGGCAGTGTGACTCCACAAATGTCAAACCAGTCCACTCTGACACAACGTTGTACTGTCGGACCAGTGTCATAGAAGACAGTGGTCCAACACTAAAACAGCACTAAAGTTCTACAATAGCCCGACGCCATTATAGAACTTGAAAGTTATCACACCCACAAGGTCAAATTATTGATGTAAAATGCCAAAAATCACAATAAATCAGCAATTTTTATTTTTTCCCAGCCATTAGAAGTTGTCTCAAGAACTGATAATTAGTAACATTCATAACAAATTTGAGTACTTGGGATACACTTGTAACAAGAAATTTATTTGAACAAAAAAAAATGTGGCGATGGGATTTCATATGAAACTATAAGTATCTACACATACTTAGCGGCAGCTAAAGTAGAAGCACTAAAGCCAACAGATAAAGGATGTAGATCTGTAATCATTATATCATGATAAACAAGTAATACAAAAACCCTAAGCAGCTTAAGTACAATATTCGAAGAATAATTGGAATGATAAATGTTAAACATTTTCAATAGCTTTTGAATGAAAAAAGGAAGAGATTATGTCAGCATATATTGTCACAAAAAATAAATATGCAGCGAATAGAAACCCCCTACTAATTCAACCACCATTTGAAAACCCCAACGGTGGGCATTCAATTGGCAGTTGCTAGCATATATTGTCACAAAAATTTAATATGCAATGAACAAAAAATCCAACTAATTCAACCTCCATTTGAAAACCCCATTGATGGACATTCAAATGGCAGTTGCTAGCCATATTTGATTCACACAAGATATTCATTCAATGTTGGTGTAGTGTGGTCTCTGACGGTGGCCCAACATAACTGCAGCATTGGGTCAACCTTGCATCTCTGTTAGTTATAACTGCCGCACGAATAGCCGACTACGTTGTTTCAACGTCGTGTGTTATGTGTGATCCCGATGCAGATGCAGACAGCTGTCGTTTGTTGTGATTCGCTCAGTGATGATAAACTGTTGGTAGGTGACGTCAATGTAAGGACAGCCCTGCCCCTATCAGCCGTGGTAGCTTAACATAAACAATGTTTTGCGGCTAATGGGAAGCACAGAGCATGGACCAATACACGCTCACATGCAATGCTGGGAGTTCAGCCAGAAGTTTCATGCTGTCACAGAAACTCTGGGTCTCAGATCCGGTTCAATCTCAGGTCACTAAGTGTCCCCATCTATATCTCAATTGCAGGCGAGCGTGGACCAATACTATGGTACCACTGTCAACAACACAATGGTGACATTTGTCTTACATTTATTCTGCATAGTTTATAAATATGCATTGTTATAAAGCCTACATCATGGGTAACCTAGACTGTAACCCTACTATCATTTACATTAACTATATAGATTGATCCCTTGTAACTGCCTTTTAATTAAGAAGTATGTGTCATGTACTACATCTGTGCTCGCTCTTAGAGCCGCATCACCCAGTACAGACTGCAGGCGGTTGTTTGGCCGGATGCACAGAAATCTCCATTTTGTATCGCATTCCTTATGTAAATGTTTGTATTTCGTGATTGGTAATTTTCGCGGTTTCGCGGTTGCTAATCATACAACGTGTTCGTAGCAGGGGTCGCCTGTCTTCCTATTTATTTAGATCTACTCCTCAGTATGAGGAAATCTTCGCGTGCATGATGAATTAGCTTTTCCGTTGGTGATCGCGAAATTCCCAACGGTTGTGTGATTTACAGTAGCCGTATGGTCTTATAGTGAAGCAACTCCGGCATGGTTGCCATGGAGATTGTAACTTCCGCAAAAGTCCACAAACCTCACTACACAGTGGCGTTCGCTTGTCAACTTAGCTAGAGATCAGTTCGTCTCCAGGTTGACACACACCACAAAAAACTGTTGTTATAAGTTAAAATATAAATCGAGCTCACAAGGTTTTATTGATCAGCCATTTTGAATTTTATTTTAGCAATTATCGAACTTGTCCAAGAACTGCCTATTAGCAACATGCGTAACAAATTTGGAAGGATACATGTACATGAGAAACTTTTCAAGTTATAAATCGCGCCCACAAGGTCAAACTATTAACATAAAATGCGAGAAATCGTTATCGTGCCCATAATTAAATATTAACGCTGACGCCAACGAGTTTCAATTGCAATAGCCCACTTTTAATTAAAAGGCGGGCTAAAAATATTACATTAAATCAGAAAAATTTGTAATCTCACCTCTCTATACCTTGGATGATAAGGGTCAAATGTGGAGTTGAATTCCTGAAATGTTAAATCCAGATGGGGAAATGAATGTAGCAAGGTGGCCACCCAATGTACCTTGTAGTCCTGCATGGTCATTGGTCCTGGCTGCTTGCACTTCCAGACTGGATTATCCTGTGCTGTTTAACAGAGATATTATATAAATAATTACATAGTATATATACAGGTGGAGGCTGACACAGATTGAAGTACGTACTCAGAGTGAAGTATGTCCGTACTTCGATCTAAGTACATACTGAGCTTCACTCTCACAAATGGGTACTCTCTTGTTATTTTATTACTCCTTTGTAACTTCAGATGTTATTAGTTCAATGGTTTCTTTCTGCACATTGATAAGCTATTAAATTATTCATAACAGGAACTTCCCATTATTTTCTGTTGACATAAATATAGCCAAGACTTTTGCAACAGGTGGAATTTGTTTTCTCATCCTTTTGTCTTGGAACTGTTGAGCATTTGCCAGCTACCAGAAATAGTTCAGTTGAAAGAGGACATTTCATTGTACAAAATGTATTTTATCAAAACTGTTTTTCATATTTGGAAAATTATATATTTAACTTTATATTTGTTCCACTGAGTGCGTACAACGAAGTACAGGGTGTACTTCAAAGAAGTACGCACTTCAATGGAAGTACAGAACATGAGGCATGTGACTTCATGGAAGAACTTTAATAGCACATTCCTAATTTTCCAGACATAGGGCTGCTCTATAAAATGGTGATTTAATATTTAAAAGTATGTTTTTTAAAGTCCATTATTTCTTTTAGTTGGCAATAGATATTATTTACTTCAAATTGATAAAAGTTCACCACTTGTTGCACTCTCAGCTTCACAGTTGAAATCATGGCCTCTAATCTAACAAAGTCAGAAATCATGTAAATTTAGTAGTCTGATTATTATTAGACAGACACTGACTAGGCCTAAAAAAATAATTGTTGGTTTCCGATAGGTTGGGAAAATAGAACAGGGTAGGTAGCAATTTTTTTTTTTTTCTGTTTATTCTAGGTAGGTAGAAAAATTATTTTATTTTATTTTTTATTTTTTTTATAATAGTATTTCATCAAATTTCTTGCAAACATCGATACGTTTCAAGAGTTAAAAGGTTAAAACCCCGAGTTCAAATGAGAGGTTTAAACAGCTGACATCGTTATGGGCAGACCACGCTCGCCTGCGATTGAGAATCGGACGGGGACACCTAGTAGCAAAGTCAACCAGGTCACGAGCCGTACATTCAAAATAGAAGGTATTTTAAATGCATGGCCTGGTTGATTTGGCTACTAGGTGTCACCGTCCGATTCTCGATCGCAGGCGACCATAGGGCAGACCCATGCAAAATCAGTCGGCACGAATTGCCCAGTCACAGTTAATTTTGTGGAACCTTGTGATTTTTCGTAGTCAATAACAATAGTCTTCCCAGATAAAAACAGGTAGGCCCTAAATTTGTTGACAACATTATTTGACTACGATTATATGAGCAACAATCAGGGTACTTCCAAGAGTCTGTAGCATAGACCCCTACTGTCACGTGTGTACCACTATGTTATAAATTCTGGCTTACACATGTTACAGTGTACACGCAACCCTGATCAGCACATGCATGCTTGCCTGCCATAGTCTAGTGACTAAAACACAAAATCAGTTGTTCTCCGATATAGGCCCGTGCTGTTGAAATCATGTTGCTGGATTTTTTTTAAATCTTGGGATGTCGATCTTTCACACTCAACGCCACTTTGAAAAACGCTGAATCTGGTGGCAAACAACTCGTTTAAACTTGATTTGAATAATGAAATAGTTGTTGATATAAATAATATATTGTGACCTGCCACTCGAAAAGGGCTGTGAAGTCAAAATGTTCAAAATTGATTTTCATAGTTGGTATGATAGCACTAGCAGGCATTAAAATAAGAAAAAATCTTTGTCGGACAACAGGGCTGGTAAACTTTGTTTTATCAGACCTACCGTATATCCCCGTGTATAATGCGATGTTTTTTCTCAGCTGTTTATGTCACAAAAAGGCATCTCGTATTATTATACATAGATAGATAGAATTTAATACATTTTGTTAAGCTCTCAAGTGGTAAGTTCTCTAGCGGTAAAATATATCTGTAAACGAAGGCCAGTCAGCGTGTTTGGTAAGCAGGCCTATACAACAAGAACAACAGTTAGACTGTGCCTTTCCAACTAGAAGAATGTCATTCACTGTATTTCATGGATGACATATATTAGCGGCCTAGCGACGATTGTGATAATGCACCCAGTGAGCCTATACACTATGCGAAATCATGGCAATGCTGGGTCAAAGTTAGGACAGTTTCGTCGATGCTGGCCCAACAATTATAAAGCAGCATCGGACATTGAGTGTGTTTGTTGAGAGTGCAAACAAGAGATGTTAACCCAATGCTGGTAGATTGTTGGGCCACCGTCTGGGTGAACATGTCGTGTTTGCTGGGAGCCCCCATCTCACGTCCCACCAAAAACCACGAACAGATAAATTACGCCGTTAGTCTGCAACCAATTCACACTCCTGACCTGTTCATTTATATAATTGATGATTTAATCTAAGATAGCCTTTCATATATGGGAGTGTTCTATTGTGTACGGCAGTAGGCCTATCTGAACATGATATCTTATTAAGATGTATTGGAATGAGAGAATGCGTTGACCAAATATAACAAGATATCACTGATTATATTTCCTATGGCAAATTCTATACGTGTAGGCCTCAGAATGTCCATATAGCTGGGATAACATTAGCGCCTACCGCCGTTAGCACTGCTGATACGTAACGGTATTGGGCAAATGGTGGTATCTGTTAGCTGTACTTCACAGAGCTCGGCCCGCATAATCTATATCTATAGCCTATGATTATCTTTATTGTGTGTGTGGTATAGGCCTAACCCAGCCACAGCAGGAGCAGGACACATGCATGACCCCCAGGTCAGCGCCAGCGGTAACCTCAACATGACTGAAAATGAATCTTTTAGCCACTGATTGCACCCATACAGAAAAATGTAAGACTTCCTTTGGACGTTCATATCTAACACTTGGCCACGATTAATCACCTTGATGATTAATTTACCACAATCAGCAACATTTTACCTACTTCTACACAAGCTCAGTTTTTTTCTGCATGCTTTCAAAATAGTGTGAGCATTTATGGGACCTTGTGTTGGAGATAGCCGTCAGTCACAGCCATGGTGAAAACATTGATTTCCCCAGAAAAAAAACTAATATAGCAATCTACGGCCCACACCTTTACGGTATGTTGCTATCCATGGCACATAGCGGTGGCAATGTGCTAACGTATTACCCTATACTTTAACTACCGCCATGATCTCAGAATAGGTCTATATTGCCTCTCTGCCCCACGCTACAGCATGGCTCATTTCAATAAAGCACAATTAATAATATAAGTTTATCTCAAATGTGTTTCAAATGTGATGTGATAAGGACATATTATCTCCTGCCTAATAGCAATTATAAAATGATCCAATAAAAGCTTACCGGACCGTCGGGCATGTAGCAGACTTAGTTTCTCCGATCTGAACAGTTTTTACCAGGCACGGACGGATGTACGCTTATTTTAATGCCTGTGATAGCTGTGTCCTTTCTATTCCGATAACTGAATGAATTTTTGATAAATATTCATAACTTTTGTTTTATGAGATTTTTAGTATTTTAAAATTAGTTATCATATGTATTCATAAAATTTAAATTTTAAATGACATCATAAATAATTTTATGAAAACCGCAGAGAAGTATCTTTTTGCATGGTGGGTCACATTTTAGCATGATATTTCTTCAGTTTAAAAATTGGGAAGATTCACCCGACTATTAATACTAAAGTTCAGCCATAAGTGGTTGCAGCTCATAATTTGCAACATAGTCATGTAGTGAGTACTGGTGAGGGGGCCGAGAGGAACAGCTGTCCGGGCGCGTGAGCACGTCGGAAGTGAGCTGTTCCGTATTTTAATTTTGTAAACAAAGACGAGATACATAATTTGATCCTTGCCGGGAGATAGAGATAGTGACAGATCGACAGATGTCGAAAGGCCCGAGCAGCCTTATTCGGGGCTAGCTATCCCAAACAGACAAAAACAACACATGACGTTTAGCCAAGTCTGCAGATCACGAGTTGGCTGATAAACAGACATGTTTTCTTGTAACTGCGTAAAGAGATTGCAAATACTTTTGCTGTAGCCTAACTTTTCAACGGTGGACGGTCGGCAATATTTTATTTTTGACAAGCATAACAAGCTAAAACTGTAACATCGGCAAGGGTCGGTTGACAATCGGAAACCAACAATAATTTGTTTTTGCCCTTGGGGCCTATTGGACCAATGAAATAATTTGTTGCAAATGAATGGAGACACAAGTGAGTGCCCTAGTAAGTCAGAATGAGGCTGTAGGAGTACTTTGATTGACGTACAGCAAACCTCAAAGGAAGTATGTACTTAAGTCTGTGGTCGGCCCCCACCTGATATAGGTACCTAAACAGTTTAGTCTGATATTAACCAGCTCTCGAAATAAATCTGAGACAAGCATAATGTGTGGCATTCAATCTATATCTGTCCTGAAGGAGGCTGTCCAAGTGAACAACCAACTGTTGAATATGTCTAGTGCCTCCAATTATTACATGTTATTTCAAAACTAAGAATATATTTGAAAAGATACCACAGTTGCCATCATTTTGGTATTTCAAATGGGACAACAAACCACATATTGGCAAGTTGACAGTGAAATACATGAAAAAAGGTGTGTAAAAAACAGAAAAAGGCAAAAAATGGACAATTCCCTTTTTGATTGAGCTGTAACTTTTTTTAAACTAAAATCTCTTTTTAAAATTTAAGCCAATATATAGCCTACCTCCAAATCTTTAGGGGGTGACAAAAATCAGAAGGGCTGCTATATGATGCATTATAGGGCTTTGATCCCTACTGCTATCATAAAAGTTTTATAATAAAACACCCCTGATAACCCAAAAACAATTTACTCAATCAAGACAAAATAAACAAGACTACATAAGTTCAGAAGCTCCCGCTCCAAATTAGAATTTGATTTAGGCAATTTTGTGTAGGGTTAAAGTGGTCCTATAGGCTAAGTGAAAAATCAAAACGCTAGAAAACTAGATCTAAAAGGCTCAGTCCAAAAGTAAGATAAGAACTAGACAGTCTGTCAGAGATTGCAAACCTCCTTTGAAATTAATGATCCTAATCAGTATCACAGTAATGGTCTACCTATCTGGCACGGTTTACCCGATATCAGGCCAATTGAGGTAAATAATGGCTGATTTTCGGTAATTTTGAATTCAATATAGACTAGTTAACAAATTTCAGGGTGCATCCTCCCCGGAAACCTCACATTTTGTTTTTTTGTAATCATTTGTTTTATAGTGATGGTCTAGCTATCTAGCACAGTTTACCTGATATCAGGCCTATTGAGGTAAGTAATGCTGATTGTTGGCCATTTTGAATTCGATAAGAGGTAAAAATTTTCAGCGTGCATCCTCCCTCAAAAAATCACATTTTGTTTTCTAGTAATGGTCTAGCCATCTAGCACGGTTTACCAAATATCGGCCATGTGAAAGTGAATAATGGCCAAAAGCCGGCCATTTTGAATTTGATCAAGTCGAAATTTTTCAAGATGCATCCTCTCCTGGAATCTCACATTTTGTTTTATAGTAATGGTCTAGCCATCTAGTACGGTTAACCAAATAACGGCCATGCGAAAGTGAATAATGGCCGATAGGCGGCCATTTTGAATTTGATCCAGTCATATTTTTTCAGGATGCATCCTCTCTTGAAATCTCAGATTTTTTTTTATAGTAATGGTCTAGCTATCTAACACGCTTCACCAAATACCAGCAATGTGAAAGAAAATAGTGGCCGATAGGCGGCCATTTTGAATTCGATTGAGTCAAAAGTTTTTAAAAGGCATCCTCTCCGAAAACGTCACATTTTGTTTTGTAGTAATGGTCTAGCTATCTAGCACGGTTTACCTGATATCAGGCCTATCGAGGTAAATAATGCCAATTGTCGGCCATTTTGAATTTGATAAAAGTTAAAAAAATTCAGGGTGCATCCTCCCCCAAGAACTTATATTTTATTTCATAGTAATGGTCCTGCCATCTAGCACGGTTTACCAGATATCAGCAATGTGAAAGTGAATAATGGCCAATAAGAGGCCATTTTGAATTTGATCAAGTCGATTTTTTCAAGATGCATCCTCTTCTGAAATCTCACATTTTGTTTTATAGTACATCATAGGGTCATTCCACACGAAAGTGGACATTTAGGTAGAAAAGAAATGTTGTTTTTTTAACAAAGATTTTGCATTTATTGTACAGACAACAGCCATAAATGAAAAGAATCGCGCTGAAAAACAATTGTGAGAGCCTGGGAATATGATTTTTTTTTATTTTAGGATAAAAATTTAAAAATCTGTAAAATATAGGATTTTTACATATAAAATGTATTTATCCATAGTTTCTATAGATTTTCTGAATAAAATAAAATTAGACATGCATTCATCTTGCAAACTACACGTCTTTTATACAAATTAGTGGTTAACAGTGATAAAATGACATTTGACTTCTAAACGTAGTAAAAAAAATTGTCGTTACGGACGTTACATTGATATTAATATGTTTAGTGTAATTTATAGTTTTCTCGTGAAGTAGAAATAGTACTAAATAACTCTCTCTTCTAAAAGACAGCTGTTTTTAGGGGTGGTAAGCATAGACATATTCTTTTAAATAGAAAACTATAATATTCTAACATATAGCGCTGCAAAGTGTGTACGTCCGTAACGTTACGGACGTACAAAAATCGTTACGGACGTTACATTTCATAGTAATAAAGAAAAATATTTTAAAAACATACAAGAAACTGAAAAAAATATTTCAACTCTTCATTTGTTGGTCTAGATATATACAAAAAAAAGTTGTATTCTATCGATTATTCATATTATCATAATTATTATGTAATTTATTTGTCATTCTTTTGAAAATTCCTTTGATACCGTTTATTGCGAGACTGATCTTAGCCTAGTTTTTTGGGTGGGAAATATTACCAGTTTCATTTTGAACTCTGCATGTGAGTATGATATAAATTTGGATCAGTGCTGCATTTAAGGTCTTTTCATTAATGAAGATTAAAACTTCAAGCATCTATTAAACAGATATAGATCTGTAGCATTAACAAGTCATATCATACTATTTTTATGTAAATTGAAACACAGGATTATTATATGTGAATTGAAACCATGATTTGTGCTTCTCATGATTATCTGGACTCTTCCAACTTAGTGTCTCACCTTTTTCATGTTGCTATTATCAGATTATATTTCTTCTTACCAAAAACGACATATATATATATAAAAAAAATTATACTAATAAAAAAAAAACTCTGATCACATCTTAGTCCCCATATAATCATGATAATTTACCCTTTTCCTACGGCCACTAGACAATAAACACTCAATAGCGCATTTGAGAAAAAAACTCCATCAGATCTTTTTTTTAGCAAAAAACTTGCATGAAAGCTAGAACAATAACAGAGCGCTGAAATATGCTGATTAACCATATTAAGGGTTATTAGGGGTGATAACGTCATAATTGGCAGGGCTGAAAAGTATGTACGTCTGTAACGTACATACATTCACATTGTATATTTAGACCAGTTGCACACACACATCCCTATTCGTAAAAGACAGGAGAGTGAACTGTAATCTTAAACTTATGATGTGTGCCTTTATCTATAAGTTAAAGCAAGGATACTAGAACACAAGGATATACAGCTCCGGAGAGCGGGGTTTGGGTGGGGGGGAAGAGATTAGTACCCATTCATAGAGTGAAGGGACCCCTTTGTTTTAGACAGACCGCAAGGGTCATAAATAGGGTGGGGAGAACTGGTTCAGCCTGATGTGCCTTGCGATTCCAGCTGTGTCAACAGCCCCGCCTGTGGCATCAGCAAGCCCGGTTGCTATGGTAACGACCCGTCTCGTGATTGGTTGTTTTCTGGGTGTGTGAGGTCACACGTGGAGGTAGGACCTGCGCATTGTGGATTTCCGATATCAACAAACGCAGCCATTTTTCCTAGTCTTTAAATCGTGAAAATCCGATCATTTTTGACAATTTTCTGAGGAAAGCATCTTTTCTCACAACATAACGGTAAGTACAAATAATCCACTTTCTTCGCAGAAAAAAATGATAGCGCACAATTTGACACCTTATTCAAAAATATACGAAAATAGAGTAATTTATCCTGAAGACTATACAGAAAACGTGGAGTGTGTCAGATTTGAGGCTTTTGACGTAGACCACGTGGAGTAGCACCACCCTACCTGCCCCCGCACGGCCTGTCATTTGCGTATATTTCCTTAATTATCGCTCACATGCGTGTTATTGATATACATGGCCTTGTTGTGCCTTATGAATTTCTGTATGGAATGACATCTGACGACTACAAAAGTTGAAAAGTAGGATAGCCTGATTATTCATGCAATCATGGCTATGCGGTATGCCATGGTAGGTACAACATACATTTTTAAATTGTCAAATAAAATTATGCTGACCCTTTTTCCGTAAATGCAGACATGCCAGAATAAATATTTGACCACATTTCAAAGTTTCATTGAGCAAGAACAGGGGTGAATTTAGCTTTTCACTGAGGGTGGGCTTACAATTTGACCAAAAAAAATATTTTACATTAATTTTAAAGGGGTCGAGGGGCCAATCCCCGGGAAATTTTGCCAAAAATTTCCAAAGGTTTTCTCATGCAATCTAAGGCACATTGGGCACTGTTTCTCACTCAGTATATCACCAAATCATAAGGAAATACCTAAATAAGGTTATTTTCTTTCTAAGGGAGGGGGGGGGGGTTAAACCCTCCCCCCCCTTGGATCCGCCACTGAAGAAAAATGCTGTGCTAGATCAAAATCTGAGCTAAATTATAAATCTGTCCAAAAGTTGTGACCTCAATGACAATGTTGCAAATTGCAGAAGGGATACAGAATCCAAAACATCATCCAGACCCTTGAACTTTTTGAAGCAGCTGAATAAAATTACTGAGATGAACGTTCTTAAAGGTTTTAGTTTTTAGATACAGCAGGGCACCCGATGAGTGCGGCACTGCCCCACAAATACAGTTATAGTAGCCTACTTAGCAAACATACCACATATATGTCAGGGTTTCCCACAGAAAGAAAAAACATGTGGTTGTTCTCACAAAAATATTAACTTACCGCGCGCGAGCAGCTTAACCCTTATACTGCTGCATACAATTTGCAGCATGTGTGGTTGCCCACTAAGTAATATCTGGCACGTTTTTTCTTAAAAAAATGTTCATCTGAATAGTGATGAACAACTGATACATCTTTCCATCGCATTTAAACCTGGCAGTATCAATAGTAGGCCCTACTAGCAATGTGATCATCATGATCAGTGACAGTGGCAGTCACGCTCACAGTGACAGTGTCATTCACAGTGTTACTGCTGTCAGTGTCAGTGCATAAACTTTTTTCATACTCATAGTCATAGGCCTATAATCAGCAGTCATGCAAGATTACGTCGTTTCCCTTTCATTGAAAAAGAATCCAAAAGTATTCATCATCTAAAGATAAAACTAAATTGTCCAGTGAATTGACGGCTTCTTGTTCGTCTTAAGGGGTTATTGTTACTAATTCGTTTTCTTCATAGCTCATCATGTTTGTTTGTTGTTCCCTCATGGAAGTCGCCATCTTGAACTGATCACGTGACCGGCGGAAGATACCGAATCTTCCCGATATACGCCGAGTATAAATAGTTTTGTGTATGTTATCTTCTGAGTGTGACTAATCAGAGGGTAATAAAAGGGAGGAGTAAACCCAAGCGCAAGCCACATCAGGCCAGTGGAGGGGGCTAAGCTGTATATCCTTGTGTTCTAGTATCCTTGGTTAAAGCGTCCAAGTGATTGGGTGATAATGAGAAACTAACATCCCCCTTCCTACAGGGGGGTACGAGGGTACTTCCACAAATGTTGTATCCCCCTCCCAAAAATGGGGTATGGGCGTCGCCTCGGATGTTCGTCCGTCCAACCATGGAGGGGGGGGGGGTGGAGGGGACTTTCATATTGCACACACACATCCCTGAGGGGGTGTAGATATGCCTTTTCAGATTTATGAACTCTGACCTACTTAACTGGCCGACCATAATTAACTTTAATAAACATGATATCTGGCAAACCATGCTAGATAGCTAGACCGTCAAGTACTAGAAAAGCAAAAAGGGCGGTTTCAGGTAGGGATATCCATGAAAAACGCAATCAAATTCAAAATGGCCAGCCATCGCCATAATTTACTTTAATATTCTGATATATGGCAAATTATGCCAGATACATGTAGCTGGACCATTGTTATAAAACAAAATGTGCAGTTTCAGGGGGGTGGGATATGGCTTTAAAAATTTCAACTCCGTCAATTTAAAATCGACAACCATAATTAACTTTAATATGCCTGATATAGCTAACTCGACCATTACTAAAAAACAAAATGTGTGGTTTCAGGGTGGGATATGACTTAAAAAATGTCAACTTTATCAAATTCAAAATGGACGACTATAGGTCATGTAATTAACTTTAATATGCTTGATACTTAGCAAAACTTGCCAGATAGCTGCCATTACAATAAAACGAAATATCGTGTTTCAGGTAGGGATATGCCCTGAAAAATTTAAACTTGATCAAAAATCAAAACCTTGGGCTGATTATTGGCCATACATAACTTTAATATTTTTGATCAGCAAACCGTACCACATAGCTAGATCATCAGTATAAGACAAAATGTGTGGTTTCATGTAGAATAGCCTGGAAAATTTTACCTCAAAAAAATTCAAAAAGGCCGTCAATCTGCCGGAATTACATTTATTATATGCCTGATATCTGGCAAACCCATCTTCCACAACAAGTTATCTTACCCACGAGCACGCAGTGCGATACCTTGCTTTATCAAGCATAGCGTCCAACTATCAGACAATCAGACAGCGCCTGTCAGCTCGCTCAGAGCATAGCTTGCTTGTTTCCATTGGTATGATAGATCAGGTAGATAGATAAGCTTGGAATCTCACGCTGATGTCATTGTGTTCCGAGTACCCTGATTCGGTACACCTCACTGGCCAAAATGAGAGATTCCCAACTTGTCTATGATATAATACATCTAGCAACGGAAACAAGTAACTGTGCATGAGAGATGAGCAAGAGGTCAATTCTTCGTGACCTTTTATGACCTTTTTATAAATCTGAAACATCCAATGAGGTTTAAATCTCAGACACACCCCAAGATGACCACATAGACAGAATAACTGATTATAGTACTCGATATGGCCAGGCTCCTGCGGTAAGCACTCGAGTGAGACTAGTCACAGGAAGATGGGCAACCATGCAAATGATGCCAGATGGCTAGATCATTTATCTTAAGCAAAATGTGCGGCTTCAGGTAGGTATATGCCTTGAAAAATGTCTCTATCTAATTTAAAATCGCTGACTATCAGCCATAATTAAATTTAAAATGCCTTATATCTGGCAAACCATGCCAGATAGCTTGACCATTAATTACTCCAAGACAAAATGTGCGGTTTCAAAGTGGCTTAAAAAATTGCAACGTGATCAAATTCAAAATAGCCGGCTATTGGCCATAATTAACTATAGTATGCCTGATATCTGACAAACTGAGGCAGATAGCTATCCAGACCATTTCTTTAAAACAAAATCTGGGATTTCAGGGAGGGACATAGCCTGAAAAATCTCAACTCTATCAAATTTAAAATGGCCCATTAATGTGAAACAAATGTGAGAGTTAAGGGAAAGATGCACCCTGAAATATTCCTATCACACGGGCGGGGCGGGGAATTATGGTGGTCGGCTAGCCTCTTGTTATGATTTCAAGCAGTGCCAATTCCTGCAATCTGAGCCCAGATTTTTTTTTGTATTACTTCCTTAAAATTTTTTTTTACTAATCTGTAAACAGGTAAAATAGTTAAATGATTTTGGGTGGCCCTATAAAACAGAATTTGAAAAAAATTGGATTCTTGTATAATTTTTGGCTTTTCTGCACTTTGAAAAAAATGTGAGATGTGACTGATTACATGCTGATGGGTCACATATCATTGAAAATATGATATATTATTTCTACCACATCAAACGGCTGTTTAAGTGGTAATCAAATATTTTATTTGGCTATATCAGGTATTATTCCTAGTATAATGCAATGGATGTAACGTCCGTAACGAAACTGTGTAACGTCCGTAACAATCAATAATTGCCTGCGAACATGTGAATAGTGAAATTTAATTCAAATTGACAACAAGGGATACAAGATACAAGCTTGAACTACAACTCATGGTAAATTTATATTTTTTTGATTTGTACTTTCCGACAAAACCGAAGTTAAACATGCCAAATAAAAAATGATGTCCTTTTTGCGTAATGTCCGTAACGCTGACAAGTATGATCATAAAAATCAAACATATTGATTTCAAATGAAATGTTTCTATCATGCAGTCACAATAATCAACCCTATCTGGTGTTAAGTAGTATACATTTATGAGTTTACATTTTTATTCACCGATTGACAGAGGCTCTCAAGTTGAAAAACGTGTCTAAATGTAACGTCCGTAACGATGAAATGACCCAGTAATGGTTCAGCTATCTAGCACGGTTTACCCAATATCAGGCTTGTCAAGGTGAATAATGGCCGATAGGCGGCCATTTTGAATTTGATCTAGTTAAAATTTTTCAAAATGCATCCTCTCCTGAAACCTTATAATTTGTTATATAGTAATGGTGTAGCTATCTTGAGCGGTTTTCATGATATTCCGCAATATGAGGCCTGTCGAGGTGAAAAATGACCGATAGGCGGCCATTTTGAATTTTATCAACTTGAAATTTTTTATGATGCATCCTCTCCTGAAACCTTACAATTTATCTTGAGCGGTTTTCGTGATATTCCGCAATATGACAGGGCTCGACAAATCCTGTGCCCGGACGCCGGGACTACCAGTTTGATGTGCCGGGCCACCACTATTCATCTATCTAAAGCCCGCCGGGCCACCAGTCTTAAAGCGCCGATGTATGTGCAGTTATAGGCCTACTGACCATTGCATAGATAATATGCAGTAGCGGTAGTTAGACAATCGCGGCCGTTGTCTCATTACGCTTGTACCCCAAAAAACACAAGCTGTTGACCCGACATTGATTACATGTTCGGCCAGCGTCGTAGACAGCGGGCCAACATCAAATTAATGTTCAGTGTCAGTGTTGAGGGAATATAAGAGAAGGTGGTCCTGGACAAACCGAGAGAGATAAGACGTGAACATGGTGAATGAATAGCAAAACACACGCCGACATAGCCAGCTGGAAAACTGCACAACAAGACGAGCACTGTGTGTCAGATCTGGGTGTAGGATGGGATATGCACACGCCAACAATAGACGCCAAGCCGATGCCGGTCCAATGTAGTTCACCATTCACGATGATGGCCCAGCATTAGAACAACACCCCCCCCCGACGTTTCGCGCCGACCACATTCACGTGCATTCAGAATTTACACACGAAGATAGCGTCTGTGTGCGTGTGTTGTCTTAAACTTTAAGCTGGGTCAACAACGAAGATACCGGCCCAGAGTTGACACTGCCTGTTTGCCATTGAATATTTCAATGAGAATACATCCATAACATTTGTTTTTTTTTAATTCTTAGTTGGAAATGTATTATCGATCAATACAGGTGTTTCGGGTTGAGTTAGAGTGTAATATGTGTGACACATTAACAAAACATAGCATGCACAGTGCCAGCCTTGATGTGCAACAGCTATTTTTCACACCTGATGTCGGCACCTGGCTGCATGTTGAGTTGTGTCAGACTGACAACTTAAGTATTGACTGTTTATTATTGCCTTGGCAAACTAAGGAAGAAACATTTTTCAATTTTTTTAACTTTAAAATAAATGAATTCACACGACGAAAAAAATAAAATTATGCTAATTTCAATTTTCTTTCTGCTATTTTTTTTATATTTCGGCGGTGAATCGGTAAAACAAGTACCTGTAAATAAATTTGTGTGGCCTAACGCTGTCAAAGCTTTATTGTTGCGCCTATTTTCTTTCAACGTCATAATAAATGATGTCCCCGCTGTTCCACTGGGTCAGCCTAATTTAAGTAGGGAACAGGGCCACCAGTTTTATTTCCGGGCTACCAGCTCAGCTCTACTGGTAGCCCAATGGGCTACCACTTCCTGACCAAATTTGTCGAGCCCTGTATGAGGCCTGTCGAGGTGAATAATGACCGATAGGCGACCATTTTGAATTTTATCAACTTGAAATTTTTCAAGATGCATCCTCTCCTGAAACCTTACAATTTTTTTCATAGAAATGGTGTAGCTATCTTGAGCAGTTTTCATGATATTCCGCAAAATATTTTAGTCCGGTTTACTGATGTCATAAATTAGGTCAAAGTGCTGGGTCAACTTTAAGGTCAAGGTCTAAAAACCTGAAAAGGCACAACTAGGGACCTTAGAGAACATGTATGTGCAATATGACTGTAATCGGCCCAGTACTTTTCGTATCTGCTCCGGAAACGAAGTGTGCATCAAAACGTCTAAATAGGTCATAGTTCTGAACCAAAAGAAGGTCAAAGTTCATATACCCAAAAGGCACAACTAGACCCCCTAGAGGTGTTGTGTGCAAAATTCGAAGACAATCGGACAAGTACTTTCAGAGATATGCTCCGGAAACGAAATGTTCACAGACGGCCCAACGCCGTAACATCATCATTTCTCCTCTGCGACCTTGCGTATTGAATTCAGGTTAAAAATATTTTAACCTCTCCATTATCAACCTGGAAGTAACCCACATACCAAAAATTGTTATCCTAGCTTATTTTTTTACAAAGTTATAGGGAAAAAAAGGAAACGGAAGCGGAATCCATAGCTCCCTCCGTCACACCTACGGTGACGGCGGGAGCTAAAAAGCATAGCCGTCAAGGGCACAATACACATGTCTTTTGCGACTTCATCAGACAACTTTGAAAATTTTGTGGGCCACCCTACCTATTACTAGTATTAGGGTGGTGGCGGTAGTTTTCCGCGCACCTAACGGAATTCCGCCCACAGCGTGCACAGAATGGATGTGTATGAATATTGTAAGTCATATTATGATTGGTATGTCTCAGCCACTTCTGCTTTAAAAAAATATGTTTATGGGTCAATTGGGAATAGGGAGCATAAAGTATTTCAATCTCCTATGTTTCTGGAGGAGTTTTCGCGCAGTTGAGGGTATTTTCGTGCACCGCATTGTGTAACAGTGTGGAGACACATGTTGCATATAGATTTTTCAATTAGTTTGTTCCCAGATGGATTTAGGATTCCTTACGGCACATGTCTGTTTTTATTTCAACCTGCATAAAAAAATTACAAAAAAATGTTATTTTACTGATTTTGAGTTTTAGAAGCCAAAAAAATCTGCATTTCCCGGGACTTAAAATAAAAGGAACTAGACTATTTTCATGGTGGATGAAAACAAAAGTTTACCTCGAAACGACACAATTTTTATATAGACTACGCGTCATTAAAACACCTGTCAACAACTGAAAATCAAAACAAGATAAAAATTTACAAAACCCTTTAAGAACTAGGACAAAAAACAAACAAGGTGCGCGAAAATACCCCAAGGTTCTTGCGGGTCTACTCTTCTTAGAAATAATGACTTTTAATGACTTTATTACTTGATTTTAATGACTTTTTACTGACAAAAAAAAACAAATTAATACTGAATGTATACCTTTTTTGTAGTATTTTAAAAACAAAATAACAGCTAGAAAACTGCATGCTGATGATGCACCTTCCGACAATAATGATAGATGACACTGACTTCAACACTTGCAGAAAACTAGTAGTATGTGCTAGGATAGGCTGGCTGACGACTGTACATACATGCAGAGTCCACCTGAATATCTCATTTTTAATGATTTATAATGACTAACAAGCAAATTTAATGACTTCTTAATGACTTGAAGTCTTATTTTTTAATTTAATGACTTTTAATGACTTTCAATGACACGCAGGAACTTTGTACAACTTGCGCTAGGTAGATTCAATAAATTTTAAAATGGTCCAATGAAATTATGCTGAGCCTTTTTTTGTTACTGCCGACATGCTAAAGGAAATATTTGACCATTTTCCAGTTTTCACTGAGCAAGAAAAATGATGTGCTAGATCAAAATCTGAGCTAAATTATAAAAACGTCAAAAAGATGGCACCTCAATGTTGCAACCTGTTATGAGGGTTACAGAATCCAAAACATCACCCAGACAATCGAACTTTTTAAAGCAGCTGAAAAAACTACTGAGATGATGTCGCTGTTGAGTTTTAGTTTTTAGATACATCAGGGCACCCAACGAGTGTCCCGCAATACACTAAATACCAAATATACCACATATGCACATAACAATCAGAAATTTGAGTAAAGCCTCCAGCCTCAAGTCCACGAGGGGGTCATGGAAGAAGAAAATTTTTGATGGATTCTCATCCTTATAGCCATGAAACATCCATTTTTAGCCTCGGTGCGCCCCATGAGGAAGTGCAGGGTAGGCAAACAAAACCTCACCCAGGTTTTACCCTGGGTGAACTAGTGCAGCCTTCCCCATGTATCTCATTTCTTTGAGATTCCCACATTGTTCTGTCCAAATGGTCTTAATGATGTCTTCCAGAACTTCCTCATAGGGCAGTGGACATAGTCTATTTTCATTTCTTGCATTTTTTTACAAAAATTAAAAAAATGGCACTCTTATCAGAAGGGGCCACAGCATGCCTGTTCCACTTACCTATTCAAGCAATTGTTGCAGCTATCATGATATTAAAGGCGAGAGCTGGCATTATTTTTCGTAATTGCGAGAAATCTAAATAATGGGGAACCCCCAAAATAGATGATAGAAGTGACATTCAAAACAAATTACTCTTTTAATTCTACAATGATGGCTTCATTTCTACCAGTAATAGTGAGCAAAAAGAACAAACAAACAAAGAAAAATTGTCTCTTATTGCAGTGTATCACAAATAAACATAAATCTTGAAAAAACACCAAAATGACTTCTTCGGACGTACCTACCTGCGTGAATATACTCTCAACCTGTTAACCTGGGCCTCAAAATACATTTTTTATTATGTTTGAACCTTGTGGTCCAAACATATTGAGTTTTGTTTGGATCTCAATTTTTCAATCAAGTGTCCGTGCTCTATTTCTCCCTGAGTTTTCATCCAATCAATTTTAAAACTTGGCACAGTAATCCTTAGGTATGTAGGATTTTTGCTATGACTTTTCTAAGAATTCCCAGTTGTTCTTCCGGATTTATTCAGGATTGTCTGGATCACTAAGTGCTAATCAATGTACATGTCGGGGGCTTATAATGTGCTAGTTGTTATCCAATCGACTTCAAACCTTGGCACAATGATCAAAACTATGTTTTGGGGAGGTGTGCTATGACTTTTCTAAGTCATACGTCATGTTCTTCGGGATTTGTTCACGATTTTCTGGATCAATGTCGGCACATTGATGTAGTGATGGGAATTGGTTGGGATTTCATAATCGATGATCGGTTGGAATTGGTTGGCAAAACTGACCGATGATCACAGTTAATCGGTTTCGCAACGTTTTTATGCGGAAGATTAACATGGCACTAAGAACAACACACTAGTTTTCAAATCCTATTTCATTCACATCAACATGGCACTTATAGAACAACACACAAGTTCTCAAATCCTGTTTCATTCACATTAAAAAAAAAAAAACGGCGACAATCGATTAATGACTTTTGTGATCGATAATCACAATTAGATGAGTAAACGACCAATTATCGATTATAGTCGATCATCGGTACATCACTACATTGATGTACATGTCGGGAAGAAGCCCATGAATGAATCTTGGCCAGTCAATATAAGGGCCTATTGTCAGAGGCGACACGACCGGCTTGCACCGTTCGAGCACCCTCTACATTTATTCAATTAAAATACAGTCTAGGCCTATATCCAATAATGTTCCAATGTGGGGCCAGCGTCGCAGAGGGTTGTTCAGCATTGAACCAGCATTGGGTGTTTGATACGAACAATAGAACCTTTCAAAGGCTACAAATTAACATTGAACTAACAGCTGTAAATGCATTAAACATGAAACATCGATGCAATGTTGTTTTAATGTTTGGACAGCGATGCAGACAGTGATACAGCATTAAACCAACAAAGAAGAAATCTAAAATTCCAATCAATCTCACATAATCAAAATAACCCAACAATATTTAAAATGGTCGCCAAAAACATACAAAACGTGGTCCAAACATTATTGTTACTTGAAAAGTCACAATTCTTTTCTAGTTCCATTTGTGATGAACATAGTCATAGTGTTGGGCGAGAGCCTTCTAACTAACAGAGTATAGACACTGACAGTGACAGACAACCTGAAATTTTGGCATCAGCAGACATTGCAGACTCAGATAGTCAGACTTAGTCTCAGTCGGCTCCAGGACATTTCGCCCCATAGACGCTTCTCCCCCCAAGACGTTTCGCACCTATCTTAAATACGTTCTGCCCCCGTCGCCGTGACCATTGGTCCCAGTTAAGACGTTTCGCCCACCTGTAAGACGTTTCACACCCACGGAAGATGTGAGACGTTTCGCCCCCTGGGATGACTTTTTGCCCCCTTATTAAATTAAGACATTTTGACCCTCCATGTGAGTCGTTTTGCCCCCATTCTTCGCACCCTAGGCAAGTCGTTTCGCCCCCGTTGTTATAGGACGTTTCGCACCCTAGAGAAGACGTTTCGTCCCCGTTCTCAGTTTTTCATCAAATTCTGATGTGTCTAATTGATTAATTATTTTTATGTCATGTCGTATTAGGATTGACACACCTCCTCCTATCCCTCGGCCTGAATATTCTCTGTCCTTCTTTACTTTATTATATGATAATTAGCAATCCCTATTTTATGTTGTTTCTTGATTTTAGTCTACTCGCATTTATCGCTACAAATTGCGGATAATGCTCAATGTTGCGATATATAGTTGCAGTCAGCTTCCACCAGCGTTAGGTGTTTTTCACTGATTTCTCAGTCAATTCTAAATCAATTTCCATGAAATTTTGCAAGCACTCTTTTCAACTATTCCGGCGCCTACCCTGAAAATTTCGTGAAATTTGAATGAGTATTTCAAAAGTTAGAACATTTGACATGTAGTTGAATTTCGTGATTGAAACTGATAGCATTCAATGGGTTTATGGAGGAGCGTCATAATTCGCAAAAACTACATGTCAAATGGTCTTACTTTTAAACTACATAATATTTTTCCCTGAAATTTTCAGGGCAGGTGCCGTAAGACTAGAAACTAACGTTTGTCAAATTTCATGAGAATCGGATTGCTTGAGCAATGAGCGAAAAACATGCAACGCGAAAGTGACAGAATTAAAGTGACTTTTCCTATAGTGTATTAATTTGGCGCTCTTGTTGGTTATACCATTAATACAGGGTTTCCCCCAAAGCGTCCAAGCGTCACGGCACCATGACGCTTTAATTTTTTACCCTGACGCTTCAGTGAGTGCCGTGACGCTTCAGTAAGTGCCGTGACGCTTCAGGAAATTCCGTACAACATTGGCATCGTGTTGCGATGGCCAGCGATACAGATCAACGTTAGATCTTACAGCATTACATTGGCCTACTGTACTGCCGCATGGCAGTGCGTGGCTTGTCTGTGCGCATGCCCAGTGGTCATATGATGTCACGTGGTCAGGCACTGTTGGCGGGTCTATCAGCGTGTAGCTGGCTGCATTCGCCCAGCAAACACGATAGTACGTTGACGTAATGTTGACTTAATGTTGGTCCATCGCCTGCAATGCTGGCTCAACAATAAAGCGCGATGTTCCACCTGCCGTATTGCCGCGATAACAGAGCATACGCCTGGTGTGTCACAATCCTCTACCGTGTCTACACGAACCCAATGTTAACACAGCGTTTAGGCAATGAAGCGTGCTGGCTGAGATCAGTTGGGGTGTAACTTATGATATTCTCAGAAAGCAAAACAAGTGATGCCGACCTTGTTTGTGTTCATTAAAGGCTGGGCCGATGTCACCAGATGCTTGTATTTAAACCAACTTGTTTTCTGGTATTAGCAAGTTCTGATGATAATCCAACGGCGTGGCACTGATCTATTAAGGCCTAATGAATTAATTTCTCAACCGCAAAAAAACAGCATGCTATTGAGCAGATCTTGTATTGACCAATTTTTAATCATTACGTTATGCCTAGTGTCTATCGGATTTATTTTTTGTGAATAAAAAGTGTAGGCTAGTCTATTGTATTTAATTATTCACAATGCGATTTAATCCAATAGTCTTGTCAGACAAGAATCATCTCAGGGCCCCATCTCATGGTATTTCTCTGTTATCATAGTTTGATACAGGGGCATAACTAGACAAAGTAGGCCTAGACACAACATATTTCATTTGTCACTGCATAGGCCTCTAGTCCTATTTCAAAATAATTTGCTTTGTACATATGAGAAAATTGGTGGTCTATATACAGATATATATCACAAGGGTTTTAAATGTCAAACTGGCACTCAGTTTCTATATATCAGTCTACATGCAGAATCAGTGTTTAATTTTTTACTAGCACAAAAAGTGGATACAAATTACTGCTATAAACCACCAAAATGTTTATAAAGAGGTTGTCTGAATAAAATTTCAAGGGGGAGCATGCCCCCCAGACCCCCTAGACTGTGTGCGCGGCAAATTGTGCGCCGCGCGCAAATTGTGCGCCGCGCGCAAATTGTGCGCCGCGCGCAAATTGTGCGCCGCGCTGAAGCCGAGCCACCAAGTACCATGATGCTTTCTCATTTTTCTGGGGGAAACCCTGTAATATTTAAATGAATAATTTCAGATTGTTCCTGATCTTGGGTGGCAATTATAAAATAACTGTAGGGGTCTACTGTGCTTTTCTGTTGTTTTATTTCTTTTAAGTGTAGGCTTATTAGGACATCTCTCACTTGTGCGAAGCTCACATGACTTCTCAAGGCCCAATTAATGGGGGCGGCAATCTTGACAAATAGTCATTATGATCATTTAGGGGGCGAAACGTCTTTCCTAATTATGAAAAGCCCAAAGGCAAAGCCAAATTATGACTATACTCGCCGTCAAATTAAAAATGATCAACCAGGTTCGCATATTTTCGGCGATTTCTCCGTCAAATTTTGACCCGATTTCCTTGAAATTTTGCAGAGGCCATTTTCTATCAAAATCCTAACAGGGGTAAAAAATTCGCAAAATTATATGTAATATTTCAACAGTTAGACCATTTGCCATGTAATAAAATTCTAAAATTAGTTTAATGGTGTTATAGGCCCTATAGATGGATGTCGAAATTTCAAATTACTAACAGTTACATGTCAAATGGTCTAACTTTTGAAATACGCCATATTATTATGGCATATAATTTTACGAAATTATCAGGGCTGTTAGGATTTAAATAGAAAATGGCCTTTGCAAAATTTGAAGAAAATCGGTTCAGAATTGACGGATGAATCGCCGAAAATCATGCGATCCTGGTTAATTTGACGGCTAGGCTAGTATAGGGGGGAAACATCTTTCCTAAGTCCTAGCCTAAGTATCAGGTGGGGGCGAAACGTCTCACTAAATAATGGTGCGAACTGACTATGGGGCGAAAAGTCTGTGTACCGTCTCAGTCAGACTCAAGACAAGTCAAGAGACTGGTCTGGAGTTAGAGACTTCGGTCTTCACTCAGACACTGAGACAGTCTCATTCAATTTCATTTTCAGTCATTGTTGTTGTGAGATTTATAACCTATTTTGAGAATACAAAGCATCCAGAAAAATACCTTAATATTCCACAATGCATGGTCTTCCAAGTTTACATTTCACTATTACAAATAACGATCACAAACGATATCCATTCAGGAATTATTCGGAGTAAGTCAGAATGCAATAATGAATTTTTACAGTGCACCATCTATGGATTTACAGATCTGGGTCAGCGTGCGACACCTAGCGAATGAAAAAGCACAAGCACTGTGATAACTGTCTCCGTAAAAACATTTGCCACTTATTGAAGTAGGCATGACGTTACAGGTGAGCAAAGGAGAAAACCAAATTTCGGTAGACTGTAAATATTATTAATGGGCATGCCCATAAAGCGAGCGGGAATTGTCGTGAACTAGAGTAGGGGCTTGTGTAATACATTAGGATACCTTAGGAAATTTTCTGGTCGCAGGCTTAGCTTCAAAGACCAGCTCTTGAACTCCTCTTCCGGTTCCGGTTTTATTATTTTGTAGATTTCTATCATATCTCCACGTATTCTACGGAACACTAGAGTTGGTAGCTTCAGATGCTTTAATCTGTCCGAGTATTCCATATCTCTAAGGCCTGGAACTTGTTTTGTTGCTCTCCTTTGAACCTGTTCTATTAGTTCGACATCCTTTTTGTACTTGAAAACAAGACGTAAAAATTCTAGACTTGTAAGCATGTTCAAAATTTTAAATGAGCTAGTCGAAATTCCTATCAATGACCGTTTAATCCCAGCGGACAGAAGAACACGTGGTGGGCACAAACAGGCCTATAAACATCTTAGAGCTAACACTACACTGGGACAAAATTCTTTTTGGCATCGAACTATCCCTGATTGGAATTCTCTTCCGGCAGCTGCCATAGAATCAAAAACCGTGGCAGCGTTCAAGAGTCAGCTGGTTGACTAAGTCTACCAGCCCTTTCCCCCCTCCAGCCTGATACTCCACATGGGAGGTGCTGCTGGAGTACAAAGTCAAAGTATCTTGGTGCACAAAGAGACCTGGTCCCAGAACACTTCCCTGTGGAATACCGCTCGTGACTGGTCTCCATTCTGATGCCGTTCCATTTACCATGGGTACCGATTTACCATCACTCTTTGTCGTCTATCTCCTAGGAATGATGCAATCCATCTCTTAGTCTTGGATCGTATACCATAGCTCCACAGTTTTCCTAGTAGGCGTCTATGAGGCACGGTATCAAATGCCTTCTGGAAGTCCACATAGACAACATCTATTTGCCCTCCTACTGCTAAGACCGGTTACACTAAAAGACGCATGCCACCACATACCAGCGCATACCAACGCATACCAGCGAAAAGACGGGGTAGACGACATAAGAACTATATATTTTATATTCTATCGTATTTAATACATCCTACGGAGTGTATATACCAAATTTTGTGAAAAAAATATAATTATAACTTGCCTAATTCGGCATTTTAAAGTCCGTCAATGAGCGCTATGCATTGCAATGTATTATCAATGGGCGGTATACTCCGGTATGCATACCAGCGCATACCAACGAAAAGACGGAGTAGACGATATAGAAACTATATATTTGAAAGTCTATCGTATTAAGTACATCCTGCGGAGTGAATAGACCAAATTTTGTGAAAAAATATTAATTATAACTTGCCTAATTCGGCATTTTAAAGTCCCGTCAACGAGTGCTATGCATTGCGATGTATTATCGATGGGCGTAGTTTATATTTCCCACACTTGGTGTCATTCACACCGCTGATAAGTCTTAACAAATAAGTCTTAACAATAATTTTATTGTTTGTATCCGTGAATAAAACATACCTAATACTGTATCACATCATTGTTCGTACAAATTGAATAATTTTTCACAGAGAAAAGTATATTTTCAAATTGTACTTTTTTGGTCAGACATGATATAAGTCGCAACAATATACCAGAGTGTTTATAGAAACTTATAATTTGAAATCTTTTTATTCGTGATAAATATAAGTGACAATTGAATGACTCTGTACAAGAACCTGTTAAGTGCATGTTTTATAGTTTTGAGAAAAACGACTTCAAAGTTTGAGTTCAATATTTTTTTCCTTTAGGAGCTCCCGCGTAAAATAAGTTTGTTTATCAATAATATTGGTAAAGTAAGTTTAGTAATCATATCTGAGACTCTCAGCATGCCTTGCGCACATTTTCAAAGTTTGTTAACTAGTATTTGCCAATAGTCTTCAAGTTAATTATTACAATATTTTATGGTAAATGACATTATCAGTTATTGCCTTATGCAAATTTTTCCATAAATCATGGATATCGATTGGATATCTGTGACACAGCGACTTCATAACCATTCATCTGAATACTTTAGCACATTCAAAATTAAATATGTTGATATTTGTAAAATCATGTTATTGGTGCTTACTATTTCTGATTTTTGATTCTATTATTTGCAAGAACATGTAAGTTGAGCTTACCGGTACGATTTGCTACATGTTATTTAGTAATATTTACTGGTAAACGCGCTTAACAGTTTTTTTATAGGGAAATTTGTCTCACTAACAGCCATAAACATGTACTTGCTTCTGAGAAAAGTGCTTTATAATGATCGTAAAGCTAAGATTTTTTACACAATAATCTTCCCTACCTCAGAACTTCAAATCCGTCGTTATCAGCAAGTACCTGTTAATGGCGCTTAACAGGTTATTGCATGGAGCCCTTCAATTATTATGAATGTCGTACTCTACTGACAAAACTGCGTCATGATTTATTAGAGGAACGTATAGCGATGTTATATATAAGTGAATAAAAGTTAGGTCAGATTCATTTATTACTAAAATGTGCAGTTGATATCAGCATACGACACAATTATTATTTTTTTCCCACATATATATAGATACTAACTTTTCGAATTGTAGCACGCAAAAGGTGTCGTGCTTGACCCTTATTGTGCTGAAGTGATGCCGCTAATTGTCTCACCGTCTCGCCATATGTAAACACACCCTTGGCGAGCCGGTAACATGAAAGATACACACCTTTTCAAAGGAATCGCTCGCAAAATGTCATCGACTGCATATGTGTATTTATTGGTTGTTTATTTATAAGGCTTTATATACTCACATGTATATACTTGTTACTTGTATAGAAAAATAGTGGAAACATGAAAATGTGAATGAAACGTTCAACATTCAAGATAAAATTTCAATTAACATACAACAAAGCTATATATGAATAATTATTTAAAAATAATAATAATAATAACATAACTGAACTCCATATAGTATTATTATTTGAATAATAAAAAATAAAACCCTTGTCGCCGGCATTAAGTTAAGTCATTATACGGCCTATGAGGCTATGTCCTGCATTTCTTTTCAAATAAAGAACTTTACGCGTTTGCATGCTTTTATAATGTAATTTATATCCTTATTTTCAGAATTGAATAAGCTTTCTGGTGACATTTATTAGGCCTACATGTCTGTATGGTCACAATAAAAAAAAATATAAATTTGCGTTTTCATGCTGTGATATATTATGCTGTAATATGTTAATCTTCTTCATTGATGAGGAGGCGTGATTGTCACTCAATAGCAGTGATGACATATCTAATTCTCAATGAAGCAAGCACAAGACATTGAGCCGTTGTTGAGCCATTTCATCTTAATACTTGAGTTAATCTTAATAATTTAATTATTTAATGAAATTAACTTAATTCAGCAGTTATGTCGTGTACTGTATTGAATATGTTTAATTCAATGTGCAACTCATACTTTCATCTGATGTTTCGTCCGAATCGGTCTATACAGCAGCATATGTGCAGTTTATTTCCTACATTTATAACTTATTTCAAAAATTCATAACTTGAGAAAAATATTAACTCGGTGCACATATAATTGGTGTATACACTACTGTATTGAATATGTCTAATTCACTGTGCGACTTGTCATAAATCGAAGATATTTATGATAAGTAGGCCTACTGGTGTGACTAATGTTCATAACATATATGTATATAATACATTTTTACTTAAAAAATAACAGTATTTTTTTTATTATTTGTTTTGTTCTGTTTAATTTTTATTAATATATTTGCATATCCGGTCACATACACTAAATCATATAGGCCTACAGCATATACATATATCCTAGCAGAAACAAGACGTTTAATCAATGCTGGCTTTGCGTTGGTCCAACGCCTAAGACAGTGGACCAACATTAACTCAACGTCTTGTGTCTGCATATATTTAAGGCGTCGCCCAACATTCATGATTAGTCTGATTCGGGCCTACTACCAGCGCCAACTGTACCTCTGGCTATGCGGTTAAGGACATAAAAACTGGGGATTTTAGTCGTTTGGCTGATTGTATCGATATAAAATTTAGCAGTTAGCTTTATGGAATAATATTTGAGCTGATGATAACATATAGATACCCGAAATATAGTTGCATTGTGTGGCATGCGTTGGTATATGCTGGTATGCGTTGGTATGCGGTGGTGTGTGTTGGCATGCGTCTTTTAGTGCTCCCCTGCTAAGACACTTGTCCACTCGTCCATGACATTAAGTAGTTGTAGACCTGTGGGTCGCCCAGATATGAAGCCGCATTGTTGATTACTAAGCAAGTCATTTTGCTCGAGATGTTGCATCATACTGTCCCTTACAAACGATTCCATAACTTTACACACCACCGATGTTAGACTTACTGGTCTGTAGTTTCCTGCTTGCCAGCAGTTCCCCTTATTTTTAAATATGGCTGTAACATTTGCTTCTCTCCATATAGCCGGTACAATACCAGTGTCCATTAATGTTTTAAAGATGATGTGCAAAGGGGGTGCTAGGGCTTCGGCCAGTTCTTTTAATACTCTGGGATGTACCAGGTCTGGTCCAGGAGATTTCCCGGGATTTAATGTCCTAAGCTTTTTACGGATGCCTTCCTCGGAGATAATTACATCATCTAGTGTTTCTGTAAAATTCTGCTTTGGCAGGGTGGGTATATCTCCACTATCTTCCTTTGTGAAAACTCCGCTGAAAGTGTCTGATAGTACATCAGCTTTCTCTTTCTCCAATTTTGTTCTTGTCGGTTTTCCTTGGCCGTCTGTTGTGTTTGGGATTTCAAGCTCGGATATTTCTTGTCGAGTTTTGGTCCGTGCAGCCACATAGTTCCAGAATTTTTTAGGGTTTTATTTAACTTCTTGGGCAATTTCTCTTTCTTTTTCTTTCTTAGCTTGTCTGGTCAGTTCTCTGACTTTGTTTCTTTGCCAAGTGTGATTCTTCATCTCTTTTCCTCATAATATACCTTGCCCACATTCTCTGTTTCAGACGTATGTTTTCTCTTATCGCTTTGTTGAGGGGTGTTGCATACTTGTCTTTCTTTGAAGGTCCACTGTAATGTCTTGTTGGAATGTAATTTTTTCAAGTTTATTCAATTCTGTTAGGAATATTCTGTATTGCTCTTCTATATTCTGTTTGCAATCTTTAAATGCTTTGCTCCAATTGATTTTTCCCATTTCATTTTTCATGCCGATGTAGTTTCCCTTGTTGTATAGCATTTTTGTCATTTTTTTATGCTCCTTAATATATTTAAATGCTATTATCGAGTGGTCACTTTTACCCAATGGGCTAAAATGCTCTACATCTTTCACCATGTTTTCCTCATTCGTTAGTACTAGGTCTAGTAAGCTAGGTTTTTGTGAGCCGCATACTCTTGTGTCTTTTTTTATGTGTTGAAAAAGATAGCAATCCTTAGTTGTTTCTAAAAAAAAATTGTCATTGATCTTGTGTCCCTATGTCTCGAATATCGGTTTTACTTCCTCTATTACCTTTTATTGTGTCACATTCCCAATTTATTTCGCCGTAGTTGAAGTCGCCCATAATCAGAATATGGGATGGATCTTCCTGACATTTACTTATTATTGATTCATTTAGTCGATCGTTATTTTCTGATGTGCTGTTTGGACTTCGATATATGCATCCAATAATTAAAGTGTCATCTTGTTGTAGTCTAATTTTAATCCAATCTTCTACCTCAATATTATTTTGTTTGTCCATTGGTGCAGCGTGCAGTGAATTGTGTACGTAAAGTGCTATGCCTCTCCCTGTTTTATTTTCCACATTTTTGGTGTGTAAATTATATCCGTCCAGTGATATTTCGCTTTTTGTAATCCCGTAGCGACAGTTTTTAGGCTTTACCTCGCTCACGGCTATAATATGTGGGGTATCTTCTGAAAGACGTACTACGTCACGTAGCTCTATCAGTTTATTTGGCAGGGAGTCAGCGTTAGTGCATAACACGTTTAAATTTGTTAAAACTGTGCAATTGTGCTGTGAATCACTGTTATTTACATTATGGGAAATTTTATCTTGCCTTACTTTTTCTTTACTTTTCTGATTTTCCGATCTGAGGGTGGACCTACCACCCTGTGTAGCCAGTCCCCCGACTCGTCATTTTGGCCTTTCTTTGCTTCCTCTACCAGATCTTTGTTATTTTGTCTTTCTTCTCGAGTCATATCATGTGCGATGCTGATATTATTTTCGACTCCTTTTGCGGATTTGAGTTTGCCTGTATTTTTTAGGATTTTTGTCTCATCTTTTACCGACCTTAACACAAATTTCACTGGTCGTGGCGACTTCTGTTTTGCGACCAAGTCTGATTATCGCCTTTGGTTCTTTTATATCTTTTACTTCCAGGTTGTCTTGTTATGAGCAGATGAGGTACACAGATTTTTTGCCCCATAGTCAGTTTGCACGCCAAATAGCTCCTCTAGCTCTACCAACCTCATTAGTATAATAAGGTCGGTAGGGGAGATCGGGGCACTTGGTTCGCACCATTATTTAGTGAAACGTTCGCCCCCAGCTCATCCTTAGGAAAACAATTTCGCCCCCGTCCCATGCATATAGGAATGAAGTTTCGGCCCCGTATTCATATTTTAGAAAGACGTTTCGCACTCTCATCATATCTAGCTATAGCCTATACATATCAGAAAAACGTTAAGCACCCATGCCATATTTCAGAAAGACGTTTCACCCACAAGTCATAATTCGAAAAGATTTTTCGCACCCGGGCCATTTCATAATTAGGAAAGACGTTTTGACTCCTAATCATAAATCGAATATCCCATGAAAATAGCATGATATTTGTCAAGATATGCTGATGATTCAGCATTACTGATCTCAGGTGGATCGGTTTCTGTCATAGAGGAAAATAATACCAGACGACCCGTACCCAATACCAATTCCCCGGACCAACTCGTACCCAACATTTTTGCCAACCGCGGTACCTTATACCAACGCGCTAACTCAGCCTGCCCTGCCGCGGTGGCTCAACCACCTATGTGTTAGGTATAGCGGCCTATGTACGAGTTGGTATAGGGTAGGCTATGGGTTGGTATAGGGTCTGTATCAAAATAGAAATGTTATTTAATAAAATGTCAGACGCACTGTATTTGGCTTCAGAACGTCAATAGTCTAAGCCCATTACTATAATCAGTGCAGGTATTGCCGCTAATAGCCACAGGCATTGTTATGAAAACACACCTTTGCATCGCTTAAGCCGTTAATTCTCGCACGGCTGGCACCCTTTGGATATGTAGAGAGAGACCAATTTAGAGGCCTAATCATTTACTTAATTTGAAAAATAGTATTTACATCACCAGATAAGCTCGGCACTCATCCATCTTTAATCATTTTTACATCACGTTCAAGCCGTTAGATATTCACGATAATCATATGTTATTAATTTTAATAAAACGTTTATAAAGTAGGGCTACAGCATGCTCAATATTAGTGTCATAAAGCCTATATGTGTTGTGTCATATGAAAACCGGCCCAAAATTTCGAGAAATGAACCTCAAAGATTAACCCTTCCACCGCTAATCACTAATATAGTCATTATTAATTCATTTCTTTTAGGCGATCAAGTCACTGTTATTGATGAAAATATTTCGTGACAAAAAATTACACAAATATTTTTAGTTGCTTTAGTTGCTTAATTATCCCTTATCGGTACTTTATCCTTTTCATAATCAACAACACTACATTTGTGAAGTTTTACATTAATTGTCGTGAATTTAATGCTGCTTTAATACCCGTAATTCTAACACAGTTAAAGGATAAAATACGACGTTTATGTAACAACCCAGACAACATCACTCCAGTGGTCCACCAGTGGCTATGAGCGGCAAAAAAGCCACTGGTGGACCACCAGTGGCACGCAGGCGGCAATAAAAGGGTGAGATTTGCCACTGATGGCCACTCATGGACCACCGGTGGTCCAACAGTGACCCACCATTACGTTGCTGTCTGGGAAAGTTATTGTAATAAAATAAGCGATTCCAACGATGTACGGGTATCACACTTGATATTTTATTAAAAACTGACTAAGGTATAATACGTCACAGGTCATTCAAATTCATGTAGGTTCTCGTGAATTGATAACTATAAAACAGAGTTATAACTAGCGTGAATCTACTGCCGGAGTTTAGAGAATATATATTCAATATTGTTATTATATATCTACTGTTATTATCTAATAAATCTCGCGACATAAAACATTTAAAAAAGGGGTACGAGGTGGTAGGTACGAAGTGGTAGGTAGAGGTGGTACGAACTGGTAGGTCTAATATTTTTACATTATTGGAACTCATTCAAATAATGTTTTAATATGGTTCACAAAACGGATTCTGGGCACTGTTTTTTGTGTCCATATAATGTGTGTCCCAAATGACTATCACTCACATCTTCCTAAATACGGCAAAACGCATAGGTTCAGTTTTCTGTCATTCCATAGCCAACAGTAGGCCAACCATACGTTGTTTCTGAATAAGCATAAATATTTGTATTTGCTGAGCTATTAGGATTTCCGTCGTCAATTTTACAGCAGTTAGGGGTCTCGAAATTTTGAGCTGTGGGTTGAGCCATCAGTTTATACCGTGTAGATAGCCCATAGATTTTATCGAGAACAATGCCTACCTTGGGAGCAAACTAGTCCAATATAATCTTGAGAAATTGCCACAATGAGAGTCTGAAACTGCGGGAAGCTAGCAGATTTTCTACTTTCCAAAGCAAATATATAATGATATAGATGCAATAATTTGCAATGATATATCTTGCCTTTGAAAATCTAACCCTTGGTCTTAATATCACCTAGCGGCATAGCTACTATTGTGGTAAAAAAATTCTTAATGATGTTGATCTACATCTTAGGCAAACCATTGGACGGGGTGGCCTGCCCTGACCAATCACAGACACAACATCTAGGTCACTCACATCTCTGGATATTTCAACATGAACGACAGACACGTGACATTGATACAGTGCAATGTCAATGAGGCTGAACTAGATCTGAAGCACATCATTGGTCGAAAAAGTTATCTCGACCAATCTCATGCACGATATCCGGGTCAGTTATATACTGAACGCCATCACGCTTTCCGTGAGTGAGCTGATACTGCTATATACTCGAAAAGCAGTATCTGCTTACTTGTGATGTAAGCAGCTACTGTGTCTGTTAATTGTGGCTGTGTATGTCAGTGTATACACTTGATACACACCCGGCTCCAGGCTAACTGTGATTATGTAATACGCGAGGACTTGCCACCTGACTGTGAACAAAATCTATTTAAATTGTAAATATACCAGGATTCAAAATATAGATTTGTTCTTTTCATCACAAACTATTCAAGATTGATATATTACAGACTGCCTTGAATTAGCGGCAATATTGATGAAATGATCAATTTTTAAGTCAGGATTGAACCAGCTGCACAGAGACGGAAAGGCAGATGTGGTATGCCTGTGATCAGATATCACCTGGCAAGCTCATTGACCCAATGCTGGACTAGTGTTGTCCCAGTGGTTATTGTGAATCAATGCACGCGGTTATAAATACAGAAACATAGCAATGCCCGTTATGTATATATATAAGTTAACTTTTTCATTGCGACGATTTGACATGGAAAAACAAGGACAAAGTATGGTGAAATATTCAATATAATTGTCATTATTTTAACGTTCATGGTTATATAATTTAAAATCAGGGTTGCCGCTGGCGCTCGCTTAATTCACAAATTGCGAGTATTTTATGCTATTTGCTTCACAAATAAGTGTTTAGCGAATGTTTTTGCTAATTTATAATCCCGATAGCAATACACACTGTTACAAACTACGAGGAATGACTGATCAGTCAACCGACGCCACGACGCCTAGTGCTACCTATGGTGCCATCCAAAGCCAAACAGTAGGCTATGTTCACTGCTGTTTGCCGAAATTTGATGGCAGTTTGACCTGAGTTCTGCTCGGGAGTCTGGATTGAAATGAAACGATTAGATCTAACTGCTTTCACAACGACTGGAGTAGTTTAGCCAATGTTGTATTAAAGCTGGATCAGCGTAACAGACGCAACAGCCAATGGACACTTTTCTAAATGCAGTGATAACGAGCCGTGATGCTTCCGTAAAATCACTGTTGTGCGGCGTTTCAAAAAATCGCAGCTCACTAAGTTTTAGTGCTGCGTTGTCGCCGTGGCTGTGTGTGCTATGTCTTGCGCATGCGTGGTCATCAACCGCACGTGGTCAGTATCTAGCGGGACGATGGTTTGTCAGCGTTTAGCTGTCTTACCCCGCAAACACAGACGTTGACGTAATGCTGATTTAATGTTGGCCCATGGTCTGTAACACTGGCCCAACATTGAAGCGGGGCTCAACGTCCCGTGTTTGCCAGGATAAGTAGGCATATGTGATATAAGCCCAGTGTGTCAGAATCTTCGACGATGCCCACTGGTCAGGCAATGAACTTGATGAATGCCTGTGATGCGTGCTTATTGGGATATGTAGGGTGTAACATAGTCTATATGTGACGTGCCACATCGGCACCCGACGTATGTCAGAGCTTTAGCTTTTGAGTTATGGCCATGTTTTGTTAAAATAAATTTTTTTTGCTAATCTACTTTTTTAACGCTGATCGGAAATACAACTTCAATGCAATAGAGGTACAAAATATTAAAGATCCCTAGTTTTATTTCTTATATAAAAATATTATTTAGTTCGAACTATTTTTCTCAACATTTTGCGATATTTAGGGCTCAAGTATCCAAATCTTGTTTTATCGATGATTTCTTAAATAATTAAGATATATTTAAAAAATTTGGAGCATTTGAAACCTGTGCGCCGGCTCTTTAAACGCCACTTACTGACTCATTTTCTATATATATCTTGCGACATAGGACTGGTTTTGATATGGCACGTCACTTATAATAATATTCCCAGTAAACTGTCACAGTGATGCAGATCTTGTGTAGGCATACATGTATGATGTGTTGGTTGAAGGCTGGACTGACGTCCCAGATGCCTGTAGGCCATATAATATATAACATTAAACAAACAAATGGACTCTACCAAAACATCATGCACGTATTACCAGTGATTAACAGTTTATGTCATTATGTCATTATCTTAACGTTCATGGTTAAATATAATAATCAAGATCAGTGGTTTTGCAAAAAGTGTCTAATTGTCAGCTGAGTTGTTCTTTGATTTTACTTGATTGATATGATTTAATTTATCGCCTGATTTAATTTATCGCCGATTGCCGGTCTCGCTAATTAATCCCACATTGCAATTCACACCCAACACTCACAAAATCACTTTATTGTAAGTATTGAATAAAAGCGGAGCAAATGAAACTCATATTATTCCGGCGATTGTCACTATGCCGGTCCGCGATATTAGCAGTGAAAAAATAGAGCCATGACAGTGAATCAGATCACTGAGAGACCGATCGCATATCTCAGACATGGGGACGAAAATTTTCATAATTAGGCCTGATGGTAATGATAGATTATAAGCCACGTGAATTGGGTTGAGTTTACGAGCATAGTGAAAAGCTTTCTTACAGAAGGTTTGTTGTTTGTAATGTTCAGCTTATTTTGGCGTCCATCACCCCCCCCCCCTCCCTCCCCAGTAAAAATATAGCCATGAATGAAGGTCGGAATAGTTTATTGGAATGTGTTCAACCATTTCAGGTCCACAGGCTTGGTAGTTATCCTACGGATAATATAATACATGTATCAGTGATAATTATAATATCTGATCACACGATTTATGAAAAAAAACAGCATATTTGTGGTATAAAATTTATTACGCGATTTTTAAGCTCACAAAAAAAGCATATTTGTATTCCTGACAGAAATCATTGTCATATCGACAGGTCTGATCGATAGGCGTGCTCAAACTCTGATTGGTCAACCTCTCTCTCTCATCTCATTCGTCTGAAGGTACGGCACCACCGGACGCCGCGCCGCGCCGCGTCGCGCTGCACGTTAAAAAAAGATAAGCTGTACTGTTTAAAATAGCACAGGCTTAACGGCAAGCTGCGCCGCGCTGCGCCTCACCGCGCTGCGCCGCGCCGGGAAATGAAAGCTGGGAACAGTTTATCTTTCACGGTGCCGCGTTTTTCGGCGTTGCTCTGTGGCCAATCACAATAGCCAGAAGAGTTACATGTCGCAAAAAAAAAACCTCCATGCATAATCAGCATCCAAAAAAACAGGATTTTCAGGCGCTGCGCTGCTCTTGGTGGGGCCACGTTTGTTGAATTTTGCGGTGCGGCGCGGCGTTTGGTGAGGCCGTAGCTTTATTGCATCTCATGCTGACAGTGTTATTTCAGGAGAGGTAGACAAGACCAGCTCGAACCATATACTTAACCATTGCTAACACATTACTCGTACCATAGAGATAGTCTCTCCACGCCCCTATCATATACTAACACATTGGAGACACATTGGAGAGCTATATTTTAGTCATAGTTTAATGGTGGACCTTAGTTCACAGTTAAATAGGCCTACGCTATGTTAATGTTTTGAAAAATAATAGTCGAAAATTCAAAATCAATCAGTTTATCTAACACAGTTAATGTCATAATTATGCTATGCGATCGATTCATATGATTTGCTATTGAAATTGACGAGATTAGCTAAAAAATCTGTAGAAATAATTAGCCGGCTTAACACGGCTATTAAAGTAGAACAACAGTTTATTTTAATGAATCATTTTAAGTGAGGTTAATTATTTACAATTGGTCGGAATGTTTAGATTATAGCAATATAAACTAACATGACCAAGGACGTACATAGGGCCTAATAGGCCTACTATACTCATACAAATAACCGTATTTGTTACTCTGGAATTATTTGTACAATTCAACGCAATTTTTTTAAATAGGGGGCCTAATATTATTCCAAATCCAATGTTAAACTGCTACAGGCATGATGTTATTTTGCTGTGGTACGAAGTTCTGCTATGTTAAATGACCCAATAATAAGTGCTTGCAGGCAATATGCCGAATTGTCTTATTTCATTTAAATGCTATTTATATAAAATATTTTGAATTTATACGCTCTCATTAGATCTCTAAACCTAAACATGCAGTGTCAGATACATTTTACAAACTTACTCAGTGCCACCCTGCCCGTTTCTGACACTGGAGGTGTTGACAAAATTACATCAATCTGCCGAGCGGTAGCTGCTTACTTAGGGGGTAGTTCAGGGTTGATCGTGTTGTGACAACATTTTAGGGAGAGGAGCATCACTTTGATTACGTAACACGATGTAATCTCTTGAAGCTGGTATCTCAACAAACATTAAAACTATGATGTTTCAATGTTGGCACACAGTCTGCGCCTAGGTCTACTATGCGTCCCTAATTACACAAGGCTATTGTCCGAATATTTAGTTAAATAAAAATGCAGTCATGGCATTTATTAATTAAAGCAGGTGAGTTGTTGTGGCGACTGCAGGCGGGGGTGTTGTGGCAGCACAACAAGCGGGGGGACTTTGATGACCTCTTTAACCCTTTCACAGCAGACATGTTTTCTTAGATGTTTTTATATTTCGGCTGCTTTCATAATGTAACAGGTGATATAGGATAGATGTATTACAAGCAATAATAAGCGATACATATTGATGTTTAATATAACTTATTACAATCAAATAATATCTTGGACTGACTTTCTTAAGTGAATGGCTAGTGGATAATAAGCTATCCATTCACTTAGGAAAGACCGAAAGTATTCTTTTTGGTTCAAATAAGAAAATACGCAAGCAGTCCACCATGAAAATCATATGTGGAGAGAATGAAGTTGCTGCCAAAGATAATGTGATATGCATGGGAGTTAGCCTAGACCAGATACGGAGAGAAAAATATATAGCAGAAAGTATTTTATTAAAGACTCTACACTCACATTTCTATTGAAGTTTTGCCTACATCTTTTATTTTTTTTTGCATTTTGATTATACCTGCTCCGCATGGTTTAAGGGTCTCCAGGTCAACTTACAAAAAAACCCTACAAATTTTACAAAACAAAACTATGAGAATTGTTCTAGGCTACCCCCACGGTCTCACATTGGCATAGAAGAGCTCACTTTGTTGCACTGGATCCCAGTCTGTCAAAGCTAAACATTATGTATCGAATTGTCCATAGAAATGCCTCTCAATATTTAAACAAAGAACATTTCAATGGTCAATAACCAACATTCTTTTTTCATCAGAAATATTATTTTATCGGTTGTTTTACCCCAGGTGAAATCATCGGGGAAAAAGACATGTAGATTCTCAACTGGTAAGATATATGGAATGCGTTTCCAGTTTTTCTCTGAGATCAGCCGAAGACTTACTTTCGTTTAAGAAAGAAGTCAAGAAGCATCTCAGGGAGGAGCTGATTACTGAAGCTCTGAGTGATTTTTATTCCTATTGATCATATGACCATATGGCCTTATAAATATAGGAGGGTATGTTTGCCAATTTATGTGCTCTAGATATAATAAGGTCATGTTATTCAGCTCGCTTTTTACATATGTTTTTAATTAATTTATAACAAGCAGAGTCTGGAAATTACTCTACAAATTTATCTGTGATAAAAATAAGTATTTTATTGGAAGTATAAAAATAATTGTTCTTGTCGCCGCCATTCTGGAATAGCGTGTGGGGACCACTGTGGAAATAAGTGACCTGCACCAGGATATTTTTAGTGTTTTATCCCTGGTATTCCAGAGTTGTGGACACACATGTATTTTAAATGCTTATAATGTATTTCTGATACTGATGTAGCCCTATTTTTATGTGAATAGTATTGTTTTTAAATGATATATGACCTCACACAAATTGCAAAAGAAACTATCTCAACTGTTTTATTGTCACCAAAGTGCCCTGTAAAACATATCACAAGTCTTAAGTGATTAGAGTGGTGGAAAGTATTGAAATCGATGATGACATTTTCCCCCATTACCACCTATGTTAAAAAGTCTCTTTATGGATGCATGCATGTATACTTATATGATGCCTAGACAAATGGCTCAGAACTATTCGCAATCTACCAGAAACTTTGAATTTATACATACAACAGTAATCTGGAAGCAGTACAGTGCATAATTGAGAGGTATTTCGCCACAACTTGAAATTATTTCATCATAATTTATTGCAAACATAAAATTAAAACAAATACTGTTGCAAACTGTGTAACCAGAGAAAGTCATTCAAGTTATTTGACACATTTATGTTACACTATTTTACTCACACATCTTTTTTCACTTTGCATTGGATGACGGTTTTTTCCAAAACATAGTGACGGAAGAATAGACGGATTGAACTAAATTATTTTTTGGCCAATACCCAGTAAAGATGAGGCATTGACCCGATGTTGGGCCAATGCTGGCCCGCTGTCTACAATATCGTCCAACATCAAGCCAATGCCTCATGTTTACTGGGTATTGTTCCACTTTTCATTATTCTCGTTAATTTAAATGATCATACATTTTCTTAACACCGTTCGATGCAATACTATTGTATTTTATTTTACAAATTACGAGCTTTCTGCTGTAACGCAAACCTAATCCACAATGCTATCAAATTTATTCAATTAGAATTTTGTTTTGACATTTTTAAAAATACCGTGCAAGCACTCAAATACCCCTCGGCTGATGCAGTGACTCTATATATGCCAGGTTTCAAGGCAACTAATTGAAAATAAGAACGATTTATTAAAATTGTTAAAACCAAAATGGACGCCGCAGCCTCGTTTTCAGTCTTACATAAAAACCGACAATACTAACAGACTCGTAGACCCCGAAAACCTATATATATACCAGGTTTCGAGGGAATTCTGAAAAAAAAGTTTAAAAAAATTAGTCGCCAGGTGGCGGCCATTTTGATTACAGGTGGTAAGCTGAAATTCTAATCAGGTCATCTCCATACTCATGGGTAACTTCACATGAAAAATTGGAAAATTCAAATGATTAGTTATCGCGTTAACAAGGAATTATTAAATTAAAAAATCAAGATGGCCGACATAGCCTCGTTTTCAGTCGCACACAAAAACGGTCAATGCCAATAGACTCGCAGATACCGACAACCTATATAGACCAGGTTTCAAAGGAAATCGGAAAAAAGGGGGAAAAAAAAATTTAATCGCCAGGTGGCGGCCATTTTGATTATCGTTTGAAATCTGAAAATCTAATCAAGTCATCTCCCTACTCATGGGCAACATCACAAGAAAAAATTGGAGAGATCCAATAATTATTTTTCAAGTTATCGCGTTAACAAGGAATTTTGTTATTAAAAAATAAAGATGGCCGCCATAGCCTCGTTTTCAGTTGCACGCGAAAACGGACAACGCCATCAGACTCGCAGACCCTGAAAACCTACATATACCAGGTTTCAAGAAAATTATGAAAACAAAAATTATGTCGAAAAAAAAAAATTAGTCGCCAGTTGGCGGCCATTTTGATTATTGGTGGAAAGCTGAAAATCTAATCAGGTGATCTCCACACTCATGGGTAACTTAACGTAAAAAAATTGGAGAACTCCAATAATTATTTTTCAAGTTATCGTGTTAACAAGAATTTTTTACATTTTTGACCTTGACCTTTGACCTATAATCTTGACCTGGAGTGAAAAAAAGTGCAGGGAGGGGTTGAAAGTTTGTATGAATTATGAATTTAATCTGTTGCACCATGTTGGTGTAGTAGCCAAAAGAGTGTGTGCGGCGGCGGCGGAGACGGCGGCGCACGAAGGGGCCGACAATACCCCTTCGGGCCCAACGGGCCGAGGGGTAAAAAACTGAATTTATATTAGAATCGGTGCTCAAATATAGAAAAGATTAAAACTGTAGAGTGCAGGGAAAATAACCTATATGGCATTGAAATCCAGAACCAACGTTTGCAATGTAATTTTACATAGATTATTTTCCGATCATTAACGGCATAGCATACAAAAATATCAGGAGTGTCACAGAAGATGCTATATAAAGATAGATGACTATATAAGCATAGAAGGAAAAAGAATGCAAAAAGAGCATGTCGTATACAACAATAATGTATACGAATATAATTTGGAACTCATCAGCGAATAATGTAGCGGCTACAAAGAAGGGTACATAGGATTTGTCCGATAAGTAAAGAGTTTATTTTGCCGCCTTGTGTTATAACAATGTATGTTGCTTATCGGAGAATACCAGTCATCATGACTAAAATATACTGGAAGATTACCATTTAACAATTTGTAGCAGAATTTAAGTGTTTGACATTTAGAAATATCTTTTATCTTTATTAATGTTTTGAAAATTGGTTCAGTATGTGCATTGTATTTGCTTAAAGTAATTGACCTGACAGCTCTTAACTGACATTTCGATATCCTATCTGCATTAAACCCCCATGTAAGAATCTCAGAGTTCAAATGTGGTATTATTAGAGTGTTGTAGATAGTCAGTAATACATTTTGTGGTATATAATGTTTTAATCTATTTATGACGTCAACAGTTCTAGAAATTTTGTTTGTAATTAAATTTATGTGTTCTCTCCATGTTAAGTGTTTATCTATTGTAATACCCAGGAAATTAAAATAATCCAAGCATTCGAGCTTGATACTGTTTATATGTAGGTTTGGAATGATTACATTCCTCCCAGGAATGTAGAATAACATAAATTTAGATTTCTTTACATTAAGTGATAACTTGTTGAGTTTTAACACTCATCACTTTTTGCAAGTTCCTCATTAATGTTGTCACGTACAGTGTTTTTCCTATGGCTATTAAAAGCACTCAAAGTACTCATCAACGTTGTGCCGTCAGCATAAACAATTGATTTAAAGATGTCACATGCATTTGATATGTCATTTATATATATGATAAATAACAAAGGGCCTAGGATTGACCCTTGGGGGACACCCGTGGTTATGTTTACCAGGAAGGATTTAACACCATTAAATTCTACGAAATGCTTATGTTCAGAAAGATAACTTTTTAATAGAGCTAGGCAAGTGCCTCTGATTCCATAGTAATCCAGTTTGTGCAATAAAATGTTATGATCTAGGGTGTCAAAAGCTTCAGACAGATCTAAATATACATTTATAGGAATTTCATTGCTATCCATTTTTTTAATTACTCTGTCAATAACTTTAGCTGCAGCTAACTCAGTTGATTGTTTTTTTCCTGAAACCGTATTGGCTACCCTAGTCTAAATTATTTGTATTAAAAAAATCATGAATTTGGTTAAAAAGAACTCTTTCAAACAATTTGGAAATTGCAGGTAAGAGAGATATCGGTCTATAGTTGCCCAGTACAGATGGGACGTCTTTTTTATAAAGTGGAATAACCTTTGCGATTTTCAATTTATCAGGGAATATTTCTGATCTCAGTGATTGATTTATTATTGTTGTAAGCGGTTTTGGTAGGATGTGTTTTAGTTGTATTAGTAGAGCAGATGAAAGACCATCTTGACCACTAGGCCTACTGACTGTGGGCTTTAGATTATTTATTATTTTGTAAACTATTTCTTCTGTAACATCGACAAAGTCGAAGTTTTTTCATTTGATGACTTATTAAGATTACTCTTATATGACTCATTGCTGGCTATGTTGATCTCTTTGGCAAGATTCGGACCAATGTTTGTGTAGAACTCATTAAATTTGTTAGATATCGTAGATTTATCTGACACTAATTTATTATCAATCATGAAATATTTAGGGAATTCTGATTTTACTCGCACTCTGTTTAGCAAAGATTTTATAGTAGACCATGTTCCCTTTATGTTGTTTTTATCAAAAATTGTGTGATAATACATTTGTTTTGCCTCAATTATACTTGTTTCACCAATTTATTGTAGGCCCCTATGTTTTAAGATAAGTTTTTAAGACATGGTGAATTTTTATCCGACTGTTGCAAATGTTTGTATAAATTATCCTTATATTTGATAGAGTTAATAATACCCTTTGTGATCCAACTATTATTTTTATGGTTATGTTTATTGAATTTTACTGTTTTAGTTGGAAAATGTTTGGTTATCAAACTCGTTATAATAGTAGCAATGATGTTGTAGTTTTTGTTAGGATTCGATATAGTATCGTGATCTAATTTATCGGAGATGTTTATATTCACTATAGTTCTTCTTGTAAATTTAGGATGGCGTCGGTGTCATGTTTCTAATTTTCATTAGTTTTGGTGTTGATGGTTTAGGAAGTCCCAGATCAATGGTCATAAAGCATGGTTGATGATCTGATATATGTTTCGTTGAAATTCCTGACGTGCCATTTGTTGTTTTTCGGGATAGTTTGCACAAAAAGTTGTCTATTAATGTAGCCTACCTCTGCTTTCCGACAGTCTTGTCGAAAAAGTTATTTTAGGAAAAAAAGATTGACATGTTATCATATCAAAAAAGTCACCGATTTTCTGTTTTGTATTTATATTTAACAAGTCTGTGTTATATATGAGATTCTCAAAGCACTGTAGCAGGGCCACCTAGCTGTGCTAGTGTGGCCCTGAGAAGGAGGCTGTGATCGTTCGTCCTAGAATGCTGAATTCTATTATAACTTTGCACTTTATCAGTCTGTTTATATGTAGCTTTATTTGTTTTTGAGAGAGTGCGATTTAAATGCTGTTTAAAGATATTATTAGGCTTTGATTAAAAAATGCAGCCCAAATATTAGTAGTGTTGTAGTTTTAATTTATATATTATATATTTATATATATGTGAATGTAGGCCTACACAGTTACTGTGTTTTTATTCAATAAATGATTCTGATTCTGATATACGGAGCAATATATAAGGACTGGAACGATTGGCTGCGCCGATGGCGTAGTAAAATATCGGTTCGAAAGTAGTTCGCAGGTTATAAGATGGCCCTGGGCCCTAGTTGAGAGTAGAAAAACAACGACTGCGCTTCTTCAGTCCATAAAAAAATGACAGAGGGGTCTAGACAATCTGTTTAGATATGCCAATACTAGGCCTGTATATGAATATAAAAGCCTAGTAAATTGTTACATATGTCCTAAATTTAATATTATTGACTACTAAATTGTTATTTGTTATGCTATTAGTCCGACCTGACGTTTTTTTATTCTGGACCAACTTCAGAAATATAAATATGTTAATCATATTATTTGACGTCACCAGCCGTTCTCAACCTCACATACTTTTCGTAACGCGCTTTCTACATTCTACGAAATATTAGAGATCGCCCATAGCCTTCCGCTGGTATGATCGGCCAACATCGGACACTGCCATGACTGCCGAATGTTACCGATCCTGATCAGCAGTGGAGGGTCTCTGATCAGGTGATGAGTCATCTCAGTGACGTTGGTTTGGTGGGCTTTCCTTCCGAAATTACTCATCAGTTGTGGCCTTCTCCATGCATCTCTCTGATAATGACTTTACTGAACATCACAGAACTGTTTAATGTTGTGTTTAATGCTATGAAAAGTAGTCTATGACATTAAATTGGCATTGAATATCATTGATAAACTGCCCGTTATTGAGACTGCCAATTTTTATTTTATGTCAATTCTATCGTCTATGATTTTGTGTTTTTTTAGGTGAGGCCTAACGTTAGACTAACTGGTTAGATTCTAACGTTACATGTTCTGCATGCTGATGTTCAAGGCATGTCAGCAAATCATGATGGACATGGTTTACCCATGGGCATAGTTTACCAGTGGTGAAGTTGTGTGACTGTGATTGTGAAGATTGGTCAGTGAGTCGAACTCACAGTCGGTGACTGTTTGAAATTGAAAAAGCAACACTGATCAGACTCTACATCATAGATTGTACACTGACAAGGCCTACATCAATTCTGGCAGATCATGACATTGGCCTGATTACAGTGATTAGGTTGAAGATTAGGCTAGTCGGCTGCTGACATTTTCATCGTCCCCATCCAAGTATCTGAGACTAAGACAGAGTGCCACTGACAGACGCTGACCCTACCCACACTCAACATTTGTAGGCTAAAGTTTTTTACCAACTGAGCCTTGATAGCGACCCAAGATGAGTGGTGGAGGTAAGTCAAAGAAATGAGACTTAGGCTACTGAAGTTGACTTACTGTTAAACTTAATGCGACTTAATCAGGCTGAAATAGTTTTAAAAAATCGGTGATTTTATTTTGGCTTCTTATTAAAAGTTTATGACCATGCATGTCCAAATAAGAAATAAGGGAATTTCGTCTCCATATCTAGCCTAACTGGTAAATACGCAGCACAAAAATTTTAAAACTTTTGCAGTTCTAGTCTATGGACATGTTTACATCATATGTCCATATCAAGAAGCTGCAATAAAATCACAACGTTATATGGAGTGGCTATCCATACAGCAGATTTATAAAGGCAGTTAGTGGGATCCGTCATTCCATAAACCAGACTTTCCATATACATGATATAGGCATAGAGTTACAAAAAGAATTTTATGCCTATGGATCGACGACCTCATTTACAGAATGACAGGATCCCATTGACTGTAAAATATACGGTACCACTGCCATATAAACAGCCACTCCCTTAGTTAACTATAGGCCATAGTAATAGTATGAGTATAGGCCTATTACTGTAATACACTTTACCAAAATAGACTGGAATACACCTTAATAACATACTCGTTTAATGAATGACGGTGTATTCCGGTGAATCTATATTCCGTTGTTTAGGGATGCTGTACAGTAGATCTAAGATTCACATTAACTGTAGTGAATTTTTTTCGCTGATTTCTCAGTCAATTCTCAACTAATTGTCTTGAAATTTTACAAACAACAATGTTCAACAGTGTAATAAATGTGGCCAAATGTGAGGGTGCACATGTATGGGTTAAAAAACCAATCGAACAAACGTCGAATCGCCTGTTCTTAGTGTCCGAAGATCGAAGTTCATAAATAGTGTAAAAAACTAACCTAAAAAATTTATATCTATTTTATCTATATTTATATCATTTTTCCTTTATAAAAAATAAATAGTGAGGCCAAAAAATGGGTAAAAAGTGAAGTGGGAAGAATCTATAATTTCCAGGACCCATGTGCACCCTCAAATGTTGCCCTCAATTTAATAACCTAGCTTTGTCTCAGAATTTCAACATGTATGTCAAATTGTCTAACTTCTGAAATACCTATCAGAACTTCTCAGGGTAGTTGCCGCATGACTATAAAATTGTATGTAACTTTGTGTAAAATTTCATGAATATTGTTTAAAAATTGACTGAGAAATGAGCGAAATTCCTTCACCCTGGCTAGTATGAATCTGAGTTAGCCGTAACATCCTCTCCGAGGCCGTGGATTGCTGTATTTGTTTTATTCAAAAAAATATACTCTTAACAGTGGGCGATGTTGGACAGTATTAATACCTCCAAAAAGATTAAAAAGGATGGGCTTAAGAACTCAAAGGTCCACAATGCTCTGGGTGTTTTCCATAAAAGCAGTCTTTGCTAATAAGGTCAACATTTCACTGGACAGTAGGTCCTGTAAACTTGAAACTTTTACCAGACCAAAAGAAATTTCACCAGACAGTAGGTGGTCCATGGCCAATTCTCACCTTGTGAGACAAAAAAAATGACAAAAAAACTAAACTGACCAAAAACTAATCGGATTGTAGGTCAGATGTTGCTGTGTATTTTGTCGGACCTACCTCTGTTTTACCAGACATGTCTGGTCGGTCCGACGTTATTGGGAAAGACTGTAAAAGGAAATAATTGATTGGGAATCTCCTACTTTCACCCTGCTTGTGGTTCCATTCACAATTATTTTGCCAGTCAAATAATCATTGATGAGATCTCATTTTAACAGGTTAAAGAGCATTATTAGGCTATAATTTACTAATACATGTAATATAGGACTTCGAAGTTTAGTGCATGTATGCAGCTTTTAGTTAACAATTTTGCATGAATTTATATTGTACAAATTAATCTTAATCTCACTTTTCAGTTTAGGTGTATTATCATACCAGATAATCCAGGTACCGTACTGTCAGAACTAATGTACATCCTAAAAAAGATTATTATCTAGATCACATGTAACCTGTTGAACACATGAATTTTATGACACTGTACTGTACATAATGGTCTTCCTCAATCGCGAAGATCTCAGGGGCTCTTCACAAACAGGTTAACATCTAGATTGATATATATCTAGATAATTCATATATCCTGATATAGTTAATATCAAGAACTTTATTATCTTCTAGCTCTCACTTTTTCACCTTGGTTGTGTGCAAATCACTGATAATATCTCTCACACTTTTCGACATATCTTACCCTACACTACTTTTAAAAAAGCTATGCATGTATGTACATGGTGTACTTCCCCTGATCATACTTGGCTCTTTTTTAAAAAGAATAGTTCTAATACAATCCGTAGATAGATCCCTAGGTTTTTACACAGCTGCTTGTGTTCATAAAATGGCGGTCATAAAATGGTAGTCAATGTCACAAGGTCTACAGCGAAGTGAGTAGAGGCATCCTGTATTTGCCAGGTAGTATGTAGGCTTTTTTACCCCTCAGCCATTAAGGCTGTGGGTTATAGTGATCACCAGCTCTAGGCGGGCACGATAACTTATGAACCGTTGGTTGGATTGCATTTAAATTTGGTATGGTTGTTCTCTAGGTATTTCTGATGATCTGAATAACTTTTGGGATGAACAAAAACATGGCTGCCGCAGCTATTTAAAAAAAAAATTGACATGGTGTATAAAATTTGCAGCATGTGTGGTTTCCCACTAAGTAATATCTGGCACGTTTTTTTCTTCAAAAAAACATCTGATGAACAACTGATATTAAAAGCCAATATTACGAAATCAGTCAGCTAGCGCAAATAGAAAGACACCACAAAACTAAATTGAAAAAAAAAATCTAAATTTTTTTAAATTTTTTTTTAAAGAATTCACTCGGCGACTATAGCCGCCCACAGCAGGCTGCGCTTGGTTTATTTTGGGCGACTATAGTCGCCCATAGCAGTGTCGCCGAGGCAGGCTGCTTACTGTATTCCACACGGTCTGCCGCCGCCTCTGGCGCCGCAGTTATTTGTTTTCAAGATAACTACCAATCTATCAACTTCTGCTTCCTCATACTTCACATAGCCATCACAAACCACTGGGGAATTGTTTTGGTGACATTTTGATTCCCATATCATCAACCCTTTTATTACTATGGCCACTAACGAAGAAATGCTCGTTAGCGTGTTTCAGGAAAAAGTTGCCATTTTCTTTTAATTTGGCAAATATGTTCAGCTATGTCAGCCAATGACCTGATTAACTTTTGGGATCAAACAATTTAAAAGTGGCCGTTTAGCGGCCATTTTGAATTTTGTAATATTTACTTAACTCATATCGTATATCCACTGGTGTACCTTAAGGGTCTATATTGGGCCCTCTTTTATTTATCATATAATAATGATTTAAATGCAATGCCAGTAAACTGTTTCAGATGATCATTTATGCTGATGATACTACTTTATACTCCACATTGGATGTTTTTGGTAATTATATTTCCAAAAATTCAAATATAGAATTAACAAAAGTTGCAGACTGGTTAAAGTTGAACAAATTATCAATCAACATAAAAAAATCCAAATTCATGGTATTTCATATGCCTCAAAAACAAGTCAATATACCAAATTTAAAGATTGAAAATATCAAAATAGAATTTGCTGATGAATTTAATTTTTTAGGGTTAACAATACACAAGCATTTAAAATGGGATTCACACATAAACAAAATAGCTTCTAAAATTTTAAATATTATAGGAATTATGTACCGGCTTAAACACATGGTACCTTCCAAAATTCTTTTAACCATATATAAATGGGCTGATTAAACCACGTATACTTTATGGTCTTAAGTGCTGTGGTTCCAACCAGGAAAGAATAGTAAAATTACAGAAGAAAGCCATGCGAATTATATGTTCGAGTTGTTACCTCTCTCACCTGCTCGCAGCGAGCCCCTCTTTAAGAAGCTAAATGTGCTCAAAATTGATGGTATGTTTCAGCTTCAACTGTTAATGTTTTGTTTCGACCTGATAAATAACAATTTACCTGCATATTTCATTAACATGTCTTCACTTTTACAACTGGTCAGTAATCTATCATCATAACATCAGACAAAAAAGAAACTACTCAGTTGCACAAGTAACATGAGTAAAACATGTTTTTGCTCAAAAATGTATGCGTTTTTGTATTCCAGATATTTTAAATAATTCAAGCAGCATTATAACAGATAAAATAAAAACTCATAATCAAAAAGGATTTTCAGTATATCCTAAATGTTTTCTTGTAAATGAATACAACTCAATGTGTTTAATACCAAACTGCTATATATGTTCAAAAAATGCTGTTTCATAATACACTGTGCACTTTGAACGCTGGCGGCCCTCTTTGGCCCTATTTTTAGTCAAGGTGAAGGTTATTATTTAAGATCGTATTTTTATTATTTATATCCATGAAGTCCGCTAATTTTAACGTTATTAATATATTTAATTTGTGTCTCTGTTTTTGCGTTGATACATACTAGATTACACTCGTATTTGTCTGCTTCCCCCTCCGCATTAATGTTACTATTTTATTATTAGCCGTCTTTTTGTCTCTCCGTCTTCTCCGCGACTTATGCAGTTTTTCAGAAACAATATATTACATTATTGAAGGGTGGCCTGCATGGAAGCGGCTTGTCATAAGCCTTTTGCAGGTCTCCTTTGCATTTTTAAAATTATTTGCATGTATGTATGTTTCAAGCATTAATAAATAAGCTGAATTGAAAAAATGCAAAATGACTGGACCCTGAATATAAAACAAAATGTATTGTCTCACACAATGATAACCCGTGACAAATTTCACACTAAAAAATCCAAAATGGCTGCCAGTCGGCCATTTAAAAAAAAAAAAACTCCACTATCTCGGAAATCTTACATGATAGCTGATCTATGAATTTCTGCTTCCTCATACTTCACATAGCCATCATATACCGCAATTTTAAAATAGTGGTCGAGCGATAAAGGAGGGCTGCTTTAGTGTTCGTTTTCGAACAACTCTTTCTAGTTATTTCTTGATATTGATGGACAGAGCCTAAGGTTAAGGGTTCCTGCCATCCATTGATGGCTATTTTTATGTTCAATTTTTCAATTTGTTTAAATAGTTATTTGTAAATTAAAATTAATTACAGTACATAATAAATACAGTTGAAGCACTTTGTTGTGTAACTGCTTACAATTCGTCCCCTTGAATATGAAAGGGTATATCTGCCACTTTACAGCACATACACCCTTTCATATATATCCAAGGGGACGAATTATATAAATAATAATTCCACACCACATTTAATTTATTTTGATCATTTTCCCCTTAATCCACTAAGATAATTTACTAAAATTTTCACCCCCTTGAATCAGTGTTAGCTAGGATTGGGCTGACAAGGTGTGTAATTTGACGGTGTAACAGGGTGTGTCACAATCCCTTTACTATAAGCAGGAGAGTTTTCACAGGGCATGGTAGTAAATTCTAGGATGTGTTGTGACGGTTTTGGGGCCTGCAAAACTGGCACTGCTAGCTAACACAGTTCTTTGACTTTGTGTCTCGCTGCTGCAACCCACAACTTCAAGTGGGTGAAAATTTCTCATATTTGGTTAATTTGGGACTAAACATTCTTGATGTTTAATAAACATCAATATATATTTTAAACAGTCATTTTTTTCCTAATAACATTAGCAGTGATTTAATCAGCCTATAAAATTGGTTATACTATAGTCGTGCTTGCTTAGTGGTTTAAAGGTTATTAGGCTGCAGAGTGCATTTGCTTTCTATTATATATTTTTTTTAATTTGCGTCTTTTTTTGAAAAGAAGTTGCAAATGTGGGGAATTGTATTAATTACAGTAGCCTACGTGCAGTGCACAATTTTCAGGCAAGTCTGTGTGGCCTACCCTGGTCTGAAAGACCTGTGTGGGACAAGCTGATAATTCACTCAAGTGGGGCCTGTACTACACTAGCTTTTCTATGTAAAAATCAATAATAAGGTGAACCTTATCTAAGGCAAATATCATGAAAATGCAAACATAATTGACACACAGATAGTACTAAGAAAAATTATTAGAAGATGATCTAAATCACAAGATCCACAATATTTATAGCAAAATAATTTGTCAATTAAAAAAATTCAAAATTAAACATGTTAAACCAAAAAAATTTGTGCTGTGTGCATGACCCTCAAGACTCTTCTAAGTTGGACAGGACTCTCTCTTTTTTACAATCTGGAGTCGTTTTGCCACACCGGGGATCTGATCCAAAATTGTGCTCACAAAAGATAGAGAGTGATTTTTCTTTTCTGCTATATATTTCTTTTCTAATTTGCATGTTGCTGAAAAGAAGCTGCAAATGTGGGAAATTTGAATATTCAGTGCTGGTCATTAATTTGATATTTTCAGTGAAAAGAGGGAAGAAGAAAGGACCGAAGCTTCAGATCACAGATCCCCCTGTGCCAGTAACTCCACAGCGGTGAGTGCACAAGAGATAACATTTTGACATGCATTATTTAATCAGACTTGTTTATCATTATTAAGGTTATAGCGTAGACCTAGTGGACTGTCTAAAATGGTTTTGTATCATACTGTGTAGTAAAATTTAAATGGGTAGCCATAAATATTGTGAAACACGAGGCAGCATTTAGTGAACAAACTCTAAACATGCTATTAAAGCATTAACACAAACAGTTAAAGGGACTGGCCCAGGCTAAAATCATCAAAGAATCGGTGATTTTATTTCGGGTTCTTAATATGACCATATGATGTAAACATGTACATAGACTAGAACATAAGAACATAAAATAAAATCACCGATTTTTTGATGATTTTAGCCTGGGCCAGTCCCTTCAAGTTTCTAACTGGATTCAGTATGTACTGATGATTTGTTGTTTATAATGACAAGATAAATTTTACCTGACAATGACTACTAATCTCGACATGAATGTAGGCCAAATAAAATAAAATAAAATATAAACTCGAGATGGCCGACAGGCCATTATGTGAAGTATAGCCAGGCCCAGTACCCACACGCATCACACATTAGAATATATGGTACAACCTGTCATGTTGAGCAGGTCTGGCACGTCGTGGAATATTGCTATAAAAATATTGTGTGTTTCCGCGATAGTACCAAGTGGCTGAAAATTTCTTATTTGTTTATTTTGACACCAAACATTTGCAAATATCGATGCTTAAATTACTCATTTGTGATCATGGTAATGGCTAATAAAACGGACTATAGTCGTGATCAGCAGGCAAAGGGTTAAGTTGTCTGCCCACAAATTTTTAGAAACAAAAGTGAAAGTATGATTTTGATCACGACCACAATTTTTGACAGTCAAATAAATAATTGTCAAAATTTGGTTAGGCCTAGACTAGTAGTATTTACGGCTCACAGTCAGTGACTGTCAATGTGACTGTTGGATGAAAATCAGTGGTTGTCCAGACAGATAACCATCAGATCAATGTGGGTTGTCCATTTTGTTATTTAGTTGTCCCGGACAAACAGAACACTCTTATTTCCAGCCCTGTAGCACTGTGGGTGAATAGGTATAGCGCGAAATTATAGCTAAAATAATAGAAATTGAAAAAGACTATAATCAATTGCATCAGTGAATCATTGAAATAGATCTAATATCACTTTGCCACACAAGTTACGTGTTATTTATTTTAAAAATTCTTCATATAATTACTATCAGTTTACTTAAGTACCAGATGTTGGATTAGTGTCATTTTTAAAACAAATCACTATAAACATGATAAACCAGTGTGGTTTTTTATTTTATATGGCGGCATAAAGTACCGCAGTATATAAAAAGATAATAAAAAAACATGATAAATGCAGCTCTGGTGTTGTATTGTTGTTCTTTTTTTTCATATAAGGAGCAAGTCACTGTGTCCAGCTAGAGTTAACTGTCACGCCCAAACATGGGGTTATTGTTATTACATTCCCCCCCCCCACTGTTACATCACACCTCTTTACTTATTTATAACACTTTATATCCCATGTCATGTTTATTAGAGTTCATTGACATCATTTACTAGATTTAGCCCAAATCTACCTGATTGATAGGAATACATGAATATATTATTATGTTTATATTGTGATCAAACTGTTTAGGTAACTCGACTGGTAAAAACACCAGAAAATTAAATACAAAGATTGACTTTACCCTAGACCATCATTCTATTGCTGGTTTTGCCGCAAACCCACCTCGAGAAGCCCAGTCCCGCATTCGGTTCAGCGCAGTGCCACCATCTATAATGCTGGCCCAACACCAGAGCAACCCAGGGACAATGCATTACATCATTCTGCACAGCACATCCAATGGTTTAGGAAATTCTCTGTTCGAAATCTCATCACTTTTCAAGCCTCTCAGCTGAAATTTTGGTGGATGCTTTTTGTCGTCATCAGGCGACAAAAATTGACTAATTTCAAAATTTGACCTGTCTGTGACCAGCGCTATTGCCTTGACTTTTTTCCGATCGACAATTTTCTCGTTAACGTGATTCACTCAACATTTTTTTATGTATCACTCCAAAATTCATACCATATATCCATTTCACTAATAGCTTGGATGAGTTCGAGATTCTGCAAGATTCAGACAGAAACTACATGTAGGTCATGGCGGCCAAAATGGCAGATTATCAGCCATTATTTTTGTAATATATGCGTAATATCACTAATATTACTATTAAACAAAATGTGCAGATTCAGGTAGGGATATACCATGAAAAAAATCAACTTGATCAAATTCAAAATGGCCGACCTGCGGCCACTTTTGACTTCAATATATGCGTAAAAATTGGAAAACCGTACCAGATAGCTAGACCATTACTAGTAATACTATTGAGCAGAATGTGCGGTTTTTGTACTGCATGCTGCTAATAACCAGTTCTTGGACAATTTCAATAATGGCGGCAGGCTATTTTCGAGTGTGCTCTTGCTTCAAATGATTTTCACTTTCAAACAAAGATTAGAGGCTGAGGCCTATTCCCGTCGCCGACGGGCCTTGTTAATATTTGTTGATTTACACACAGGCCCCCTAAAGACTTGGATTCAAAGACAACAATCACTGTGGGCGGTCAGATGTTTGAAGTGGATGCTGCTGAACTGGAAAGCAAGCAGGAGCTGGGGCGTGGAGCATATGGTGTAGTGGAATTAATGTTGCATGGTGCTAGTAACACATTAATGGCAGTTAAGGTATGTTTTCTAACTGGTTTAAGTACTTGATGATTGGCACATGACCATGATAACCATTTTTCCTTGTCATCTATAAATTCTCAAGTACTAAATCACCTCATCTCGAAACAATGGAAGTTATAAGATCAAAATTGATGTAAACGTGATACTGGTATATATTCAACCAATTACCCAAGTGTAATACATCACCTTTAAAGCGCTACATTGAAAAAAACAATCATTCACAACTTCTAAGTGTGAAAATTGCTCATATCTGTTTAGTTTGAAACCCAAAATTTGCAAATTTTGATGTTTTAACACTTATTTTGTTATCAATAAGTGTAATTTAAACATGTTTCAAAAACGGTTTAAAACAGATAATACTTACTAAAAATGACTATAATCGTGGTGTAAGGGTTGAACGGGCATGTGATTTTTCTGGAATTCCATCTTTTAATTATTGATGAGAAAAAAAATTATGGACCAATTTAGTTTTTCAAAAAATTGTTTTCTTCTCAGAATTCCCTTGAAACCTGATATTATATAGGTTTTGGGGGTCTGCGAGTCTATTGGCAAGTCACTGCATCAGCCTAGGGGTGTTTGCGTGCTTGCACTGTATTTTTATATATATCTGTATATACTGTATACAACTGGTATATTCTGTATGAAGGCTACATACTTGGGTAGATACATCTTGATACACTCTACATTTTTGAGAGTATAGAGAATAACATGTGTTTTTCACTGATAGCAGGGCTGGAAATCTACAATATGCTGGGGGGGGGGAGGCTCTAAAACTTCAGGGCTTGATAGCCCGAGGGTCTACTAAATATTGCAGTGTAGAAAAAAAAAATTCTACCAGTAATTTATTTTGAAATAAGACAATCAGGCCATTGATAGTGTTTTGAATTTTAAACTAGAAAGACTATAGCTCAGGCTATTGTGAATTAGTTTGGACGAGGGAGTGATAATTTAAGGAGATTTGTCTGTGCCATCATGTGTGATGTACCTGCTGAGTTTGCAGAGGGCCAAAATTTCCTTCCTTTTTAACCTAAGGTGTACTGTTTTGGAGATATGGCTATGGCATTGCCTGTGGGATTTTCTTACTTTTGACCCTGCGGTACAAACATGCTATGGGTCTGATCACTTAAAATGCATGGGTAAACGTTATTCTGTTGTTTTTATATCCCATTGTTTTAGTTAAATTTATATGATTTAATTTTAAATAATGTTCATATTCTAGTAATCAGGGACAAGTTCCAATCCTTATGGCAGACATTTTGTTCATACATTCCTTCAATTGCACTATTCAGTTTCAATTTAGTTACCAGTACACATCTTCCTGACAGCCAGGCTCGCTGCTCTCGACGTCGCAGACCGAGCCTTGCTGAATCAGTGTAATCATCCACCTATTGGGGTAGGGAGGATGATTTAGATATTGAATATTCATTAATTTTTCAACCAAATGCCAACCTAATGTTGGCCCACTGTCTGCGACATTGGCTCAACATTATTCCAACCCTGCCGCATGTAACATCTCGTGTCTGGTGAGATGTGGTGGGAGCTGTCTGTGATACTTCCCGTGACCAGACATGTGCTGCTTAATGCAGGGCCGGCGTCGTAGACAGTGGCCCTGCATTAAAGCAGCACTCATGCCAGAGGTCAAACTTGGGTCAAACAGAAAAAATCTTTTTTGAAAGTCCCCACTCCAATAGATGGTTCTAACACTGATTCAGCAAGGCCTCGGTCTACGACCTCGGGAGAAGCGTGCCTTGTGTGGGAAGATGCCAGTACATGACTATTTGATTTATTGTTACTAGAGAATCACCAACACTGTGAATACCACAGAACAGAAAAGATTGCTCATGGATTTGGATGTGAATATGCGCACAGGAAATTGTCCTTACACTGTCAAGTTTTATGGTGCCCTTTTCAGAGAAGTTGGTTTATTTTACATAATTTTTATTTCAAAAATAATTCACCAACAATGAAATGTACAAACACTGTACCAATGGTTCTTTGAAATTTTCCAATGTAATTAGTAAAGTAATTCAATGTTTTTCTATTTAAATACTTTGATGAAACATCATGATTTATAATACTTGTAATCCGTGTACACATATTTCAAACAATGTAAAACCTCATATTATACAACTTAAATTTACATTGATTACTAAACATGGGATCTATCAAAAGCTATGGAAAGATAATTTGGATAAATTGTAGTCACTTCATGAAAAAACATTGATCAAATATGGCATTTAAGAACCTGATATTTTTTTAAACACTTCTTACTCTAATTTCAGGGTGATGTTTGGATTTGCATGGAGGTAATGGATACTTCACTGGACAAATTTTACAGATTGGTGTTTGACAATAAACACACAATCCCTGAGAATGTTTTGGGAAAAATTGCACTGGCGGTGAGTTCTAGCTTTATTTTCAGTATGGCTTTTTTTAGGGGAAGGCGATCTGTGTGGTCCCCCGATAACAACAGACAAAATAATAAAGTATTGTAGTGCTTAGTCTTTAATTTCGCAGGTATTACATATTGCGCAAATGCAAATTTTAACCATTTCGCAGTCTCTGAAATTTGCGCAAAAATATTTGTTGAGAATAATTATTTTTTACCACTTGGTGTTAAAATGTTTTTGTAAGCTGGCCTTTACTATCATTGTTACACCCCGCCCTGTAAGATAGCGGGGCAGTGTGAAAGGCCACAGGGTTTCAGCATTAAATTGCATCTATAGCGAATCCCAAGTCTACGATCATCTGGGCATGTCTCGGGGTAGGTCCCCAGACATACCCAGAACCCCTTGTCGGGTGAGTCATCATCTGCACATCATTCATCTCATTAATTGACTGCACTTTTTTTAACATATAACAATGTCACTTAAATGACCAATAAGTGCAGAAAAGTGACATTAAGCATTATTCTACTCGATACAGTAGACCCCCTCGCAGGTTTTAGTGCTGGATTTAACTAAGTGGTATCTATTTAAAGTGCCTTCCAGTGAAATTTGCAAATCAGTTAACCTGGTAGTTATAAAACGAAAATTATATAAACCAAAAAACAATTACCTATGTACTGCACTAGGTTACTCAATTAGAGTTACGTCCTCACTGTAGCTCGGGTTATGGTTACGTAATCTGTAGACGCCATTTAAGTGAACTTTATATTGACAAGAGTTTGAACAGCTAATTGCTTCGCGCTGTAACACAATGCACTGTTACAATGCTAGTAAAATGCTCTCTCATCCCTCTACTTCTGAACGAACTGAAAACTTTCTTTGATCTCACATGGCTACTTGTGACACAGACATCTTCCATCAGTTTATGATAAATCATGAGTTTTTTTCTAAATTAAATTTAGCTAGATAATTTATTAGTGGCAGCTTATTTGTACATCTAAAAAGAAATTCTATTAGATATGGATATAGCTATGATAACCGAGAATACCAGCCTCAAAGGGTTCATCAGCTACAGCTTATGTGTACACTCGAAAACAACATATTGTGGAGTTAATTTATGCCATGAACCACTTATATTCCCATCAACAGATTTAAACTAAAGTTCCATAAAATAGGTTGTTGTTGATATTAATTATAAATGTAAAAATTGTGCCAAATAAACTATCATGTTTTAATGTACACAAATTAATTTTAATCAGGGGGGTTTATAATTAAAAAATGGAGGGTATAGGTAGATGGCCAATATTTTCCATCATTGCTCATTAAAACCCGTATTTAACCATATATAGACAATATAACCCGGTGTTTTCAGTATTGGCACTAGTATTTTGTTGAGGTGGCCAGTATTTTGTCGAGGCCGGAGGCCGAGGCAAATTACGGCTATTGAGACAAAATAATAGGGCCAATACTGAAAACACAAGGGTGATGTTGTATTTATTATATACCTCGTAATTCTGTTTTGTCACCTGAATAGTTGGGCCAACTTATCCTACCGTTAGCTGGTTAGTCCCACTCGTGATCTTTGTTTGGGTCAACTCGCTCTTGCCTGCTTGCGGGGCCTCAGGGACCGGGCTATCCTACACATCCTCACATAATTAAAAGACTAGGCCTAACTCTCAGGATAGGCCTAAGGCCCTATAGGCTAGGCTACGTAGGGCCCTACCTGTAGCCTACCACTGACAGGTAGGCCAATGAATCTATAAACAATATGTTTGACATAAGACATAATAAAGAAAACTATTATGCCTACACCTTACAACCTGCATGTGTGTAGGCCTATGCTAAGGTGACTAGCACCCGCATATCTCACAGCAGTGAGTGGGGAGGGGGTGTACGCCTGAATCTACGCTAACGCACACGTGGCATATCTACAGGCTTTACACTGGTAATAGACTGTTATAGCCTACTATCTATATTTAGTGGCCCCTATAGTATAGTTTATAGCCTACTGGCTGATGTAGGCCTAGACTGAACAGACAAAGTAACTGTTATTGCACAAGGCCAAGACTATGACGTTATCAGAGCAAATAACAGCATAGGTATATAATGATGCCCATTATTGCCCACTCGGCTGGGTAATATTAATATTACCCTGGTTTTTGCCAGACGACACATGTGTGACATTGTTCTGAACAGCTACATTGTTCTACATTGTACTATTATACCACCTGTCAACATCAAAGGCCTGTAGTTGAGCACATTTAGCATTTGACCAATATGATGTCCTTTCAAATATTGGCACACCATCTACGACTCTGGACCAACATTAACACTTACAGCGCGGGGATCCCCTTTAGTCGTCAGAATCTGACGTCTGTAGACGTCAGTAGACGTCTGTAGACTAAAGTCGATCCCCGCACTGTAAGAGTAAACATATTTTTTCTAATGGTCGTCGACCCGTAACATAGGTATTCAAATGAATCGGAAAGAGCTGAATAAGACATTTATGATGATTTCAAATTGAACAAAACCTTTTGGATGCGATCTTTTTTACAAATTAATTCAGCGCTTTAAGGGTTAAAACAAAACTGGGTCAATATTTACCTTGTGGTTGATGGGAGTAGAGTACATGCAAGCACTCCTCTCAGTGCTCAGACAGTGTATACATGCTACCTACTGTCTATGGTGCCATGCTAGCTGTGAAGCATATCCATCAAATGGAAACATGTTTTTCCAATCTGTGAATCTCCCATTTAATATTAAATCAATTTAAAAAATTGAAATACTTGTCAATTTTTGCTCATTTAAAAGCAATGCCTGATCTATGCACTCTTTTAAACAGATGATCATATATCCCTTTCAAGCCTGACTTTAGCATTATAATCTTCATTCACTGCAAGCCGTGAATTATTGCAGCTCTCGCCTTGTAGTTTATGAAGATGACTTGAAATGAGTGACAAATGAGAAAAGATTATTATTAATAAAACAGTTCCACACAAATATTCCTTCTAAAACCCCTAGGTGTAGAAAATTGACTCATTTTTCAGAGATGCAAAATGATGCTATCATGCATCGTGAGGGTTAAATTAAATTAAACAATTCCCAGGCATTTATATATCATCGTCTGTCGAAACTATTTTTTTCAGGTAGTAAAGGCATTGCATTATCTTCAAAGTGAACTTTCAGTGATTCATCGAGATGTCAAACCATCTAACATTCTTATCAATCGAGATGGACAGGTGAAGATATGCGACTTTGGTATAAGTGGTCACTTGGTTGACTCTGTAGCAAAAACTATGGATGCAGGTTGCAAACCTTATATGGCAGTAAGTGGAGATTGAAGTATGCATATAATGTATAGAGATAAATATCATGATCTAATTTTTTAGTATCCCATAGAAACAGTTCAGACATCATAAAGTATGAACTAATTTTGGGGAACTAATTTCTGGCTTCAGGAATACAGTAGTTATCCGCCATAGCATGAATCGTTAAGTAGGCCTACACGAATCAGATATAACACGATGCAACCATGGATTACAAAATTTTACAATATTTTTTTTTCATTTTTCCAGAAAAATTGTGTTGTAAATATTTCAACAGATTGAGCATGAAATTTTCACCTATATTCCATGGGCCAATAGCCAAAATTTCATTAACCGGTACCATCTGAACGGGCAAATTTTAATGTTGATTTTTTGTAAGTTACGTCTGTAGATATTAACTAGGGGTGATAGACCTTCCACATGAGTAGCTTAACCCTTCAACCCCGGTGCCACATATATTCGGATTTTCTTTTTTATTAGCACATTAAGTACCACATTTTATATATGTTAAGGCCTCCATTTTGTCAAATTTGAATAATTTACACTCACTTGAAGTTGTGGATCGCGTCAGCGGGACACAACTTCAAGTGAGTAAAAATTCAAATTGACTAATTTGGCAGTTAAAGGGTTGAGGGCAGTAATTGGCCTGTTTTGACATGACCCCTAATTGACCGTGAAATGTACAAAACAATGAAGGCTGTGTATTTTTTTCAACACATTATCAGCTATCAATAATATAAAATTACACAGAAAGTATGTGGACACATGACAATTTTTTTTTTAATGCCTAGCATTGCATTTAAACTAAGAGCATACAACAACACCAGTGTCAATGTAGTATCTCAGCATGTATGCTTTTACCTGCATGTAGCCTCTAAGTCCACCCAAAAGCTACATATTTTGATAATTTAACCTCACTTATTATATATTCGTAGCATGATAAAAACTAATCTACTCCATGTTATAATCAAGTCATTATCCTTTGTTTTAAAAAAAGAAATCTCTATCAAAGCCATCACGGAGCTGGGTCTGTCATGGGACCTTCGTCAGAATATTTCAATACACGAGCTTGAAAATAATCTCCTCTTAGATGTTGAAGAAAGCACTTGGAAATAGTTATAAATAGGAAATCTTTTCGCTTGAAACACAGGATTAACCTGCAGTCAAAAATGGTTTACAGGTAGATTTCCCCACTTAATGTCCCATTATTTTACAAGCTCTGCAAAGCACATCTGATGTTCTCATTTTGTCAGCTTTATGGCACTAAGCTATAGTTAACCATCAAATGAAATACGTCTGTAGATTGTACGATTCAAGGCACTAAACTATACTTAACCAACAAATTAAATTTTTCCGTCCTTTTTAAATTTAGAGTTTTCCTTTACAACCAAATTGACTGACAGTAAATACATGCAAGCCAAGAAAAGGCAAAAATCTGAAGACTTACCAGCCGACTATACAATTTGCCCCCCCCCCCCCTGATCACTTGACATGTTCATTCGTATGCTATTTCAACTTCACTGAGTGCAAACAGTCCTGCAGCCATTTCGGCGCATTGGGCCTATCGTGCACATTGCCATCTCTGTCCTACCAGGTACTAACTTACGCCTTAGTCAAGTGAAGCATGTAAAGGTAAAGTGTCTTGCCAAAGGGACACTAACATTAAAATAATGTTGCAACATTGCGAGGAGAGAGATAAACACTGATAAATATTACATTTCTCTAAACACCTGCCTCAAGTGGGTATTGTACCGGTATGAAAGGGAGTGGCAATTGCAAAGCGCTACGCCCAAGCTATTGTGCCACGTTCCTGTCTAAGTGAATCTACAGCAAGCATCACCGAAGTTGGGTGCTACCTTATCAGTGCCAATATATCCCTTGTGAGGTTGTCTACTCACTTTGTGATGCAACTTTGCAAAAAATACTTATATTAAATACAGACATAGCACCGGGATGTCTGAATATTCAATACAAAATAGTTATGAAAACAGTCCACAATCTTACTTTGCTGTTTGCGATGCATGCAACAAAATGTGTATATCTGCTTTTTGAGCAAGCTAAATTCAAGTTGTTAGTAATTTTAAAGCAATGATCCTGAGAGGCTGTGTGAAATACTTTTTTATTATTATTTCGAATAAAAAGAACGCTCTTCTATTCTATAATTAGGAAACTGGCAAGACCCTGCTGTTGTAAAATATATTTTTAAGTCTCCACCCACTATGTGGTGGTGGAGTCTTATTGTTTTTGCTTAGTCCGTCCGCCGCCGCCGCCACTTGTTTCTGCTCTCACTCGAAAACCCCTACTCGGATTATTTCCAAATATTTGCAGTATGCATACTGGCCCTGGGGAATTTGCCTGGAATTTTTTTTTACGTTTTCCAGTTTCTTCAACAAAATCCAAGATGGCCGCCAAAATCTTATGGCGCACGCTAAACCTAGAACCGCTTTATTGATTTGTTTCATGTTTGGTTTAGAGGGAAGACCTTACCCTGGCCGTGAGCTGAAAAGCTTTCGGTCTGATTCTGATAATAAAAACTTTGATTTTTTTACGTTTTAGTATTTTAGCCGATATTTCTGTTTCGCTCACTTTTTTTTTTGCGTTTTTCAGCTTCTTCAACAAAATCCAAGATGGCCACCAAAATTCTATGTCGCTCTCTAGAGCTTGAACTGCTTTATGGATTTGTTTCATGCTTGGTTTAACTTAAAGACCCTACTTTGCACATGTGCAGATTAGTTTTTGTTGTGATTCTGATAATAAAAACTTTGCTTTTTTGGCTATCATCATGTTAATTTAGCTATACACCCCTGCTCAGAATATTTCTAAATATTTGCTGTATGCATATTAGCCCTAAGGAATTTGCCCTGTAATTTTTTTTGGCGTTTTTCAGCTTCTTTAGCAAAATCCAAGATGGCCGCCAGAGCCTGAACCACTTCCTCGATTTGTTTTATGCTTGGTTTAGTGGAAAGACCTTACCCTGCACATGTGCTGATTAGTTTTTGGTGTGAATCTGATACTAAAAACTTAGATTTTTTTAAGTTTCAAAAATTTCAGCGGATATTTCAGTTTTGTTCATTTTGGCCATCATCAATATTTGATAATATATAGCTACATGTATACACCCCTGCTCAGATTATTTCTAAATATTTGCAGTATGCATATTGGCCCCAGGGAATTTGCCCAGTAAATTTTGTTGGCGTTTTTTCAGCTTTTTTAACAAAATCCAGGATGGCCGCCAAAATCCTTTGTCACTCTCTGGAGCTTGAACTGCTTCATAAATTTGTTTTTTATTAGGTTCAAAAGAATAACCCTACCCTGGATGTGTGCTGATTAGTTTGGTAGTATGGTTATACAGCTCAAATTTTATCTTTTGTGTATGCTTAGTGGCCCTGAGAAAAAAGTCAGGAGAATTGTTTTTCTTTTTTCATTTTTTCAACAAAATTCAAGATGGCTGACGAATCACATGTTACTCTGAAGATCTTGAACTACTCCACCGATTTGTTCCAAGGAAGCAACTTACCCTGGCCATATATTGATCAGATTTTTGTGCGATTTTCACGTGGTTTACATTAAAATTTGGTGACAGTACTGTATTTCTCTATAATTAATGTACTATGTGGGGCGGGTGGAGACGCAAGCTTTGCCCCCCCAGGCAAATCTAGTTGAGCTGGGGGCTACCATCAGCATTCTTAATAGACATTTCTTTCTGTATAGATCAAATGCAACATCAATTATATATATGCATTAGTACTCTCTCAGTGATTCATATGGCGCTACCAATGACCAATAAATGTAATCTATAGTTTTTAGAGGACTTCTTAAAGTTTAATGTGTACAATAAGTTTTTTGTCTGCTTGCACAATAACTTTGTTTATCTTTACGTGGTTAACTCTTCTTTGTCAAATTACTTATTTTTAAGCTCTCTTATTTAATTTTGATTTGCAGATTTGTTAATAGATTTTGGTTGCTTTTTTTCAACTTTATTGAGCGATTTTAAGATCTTTGCAATGTGTGGTGGTGAAAATATTTTTATGACTGCATATGTAGCACCCTCGGCAACAATTCCAGATTCAACGCACAGCTCTCATCCTGAAAACGCTTACGGGTTATATGCGGAGAGGAAGTTTATCATATAAAAATCACCCATCCTCACGACATCAGATAAATGAATCAGAGTTTGTCCATGCGATTTCTGTTGTCTTTACACGAAGGGCTCAGGCAAATATACAAACATATGCTACAATGTTACAGTGACCTGATGTCCCGGGGGGCAGCTCCATATACAGCTGGCGTCCTATCCGTGAAGATGAGATTTGCAAACCACCCTTAAGGACTGCAAGTGAAATTGAAAAAAATGACCCCTAAACACTGCAAACTCACTTGAAAAAAGGCCCCTTTTTATTTGCTATTGAGTGAACGTTAAAAAAATTACCCCTAATTCTGTATTTCAAAACATTCCTCTCTTTAAAAATACCCCTTATTAGAGGTTATAGGTCATTTTGATGATACATTTGACTCGTATGATAAACTCTTCTGGGTTCGAAATTAAGGGTAGTCCGCTAGTCCGAACACTAGTAAAAATAGCTGCGGACAAGTAAACATATATGTTTACTAGTACCGCCGGCCTAGTAAAAAAAATGGCACCTCAGTGATTCCATTTATCTGTAGAGGGGGTGGCGTAATTGATCGTGCAGTAAGCCTAGCGGTATTAAGACAACCGCGGCCGTTGTCTCAGCATATACGCTTGTACCTCAAGCCGTTGACCCAACGTTGATTAGATGTTGGGCCAGCGTCGTGGACGGTGGACCAACAACAAATCAACGTTGGGTCTTACAAGTGTTCACTGGGACATGACAGGCGTGTTGGGGGAGGGGGTTTGTCAGAACTGACACGATGCCGTGTCAGTGTTGAGACGATATAAGAGAAGGTGGCCCAGCACTTCACGGCTCAGGGCCGTCGTCACTGGCACAGTTAATCCCCAGCCGACACAGGAAACATCATGACGTGATGATGGTGTAATTAATGTTGGTGCACAGTCTGCAAGAATGTCACAAACTTAAAACAATAATGGGTCAATATCAGCATTAGGGCCTAAAACACCAGTAGGTGAATGTGTTAACTTAGCTGCGTGTACCACTGACACGCTGACTGGCTTTACCTGCATGCAGTGTCTGCGAGGCTGGCCGTCAAACAGCACTAATTGACCCTGCCTTCCCACCAAACACGGGGTATTCACTTAATGCCTTTTCAAAGTTGTGCCAGCATTAAAGACGTTGGGCCAACATTGAAACACTATTGGGTGAATGCCTCGTGTTTGCTGGGCTGTTGTCCATATACCAGGTCAGTAATATTTGTGGCGGGATTCACGTTACACGGCGTGGTTATCTGGCGTTTGAGGCTCTTAAACCTAAAAAAAAATATTGTTTGTTTCCGATTTCCGACCGACCCTATCAAAACATGTGCGACCCAAATTTATTTTATGGATCTAAAAAAAAAAAAAAAAATTTTTTTTTTTTTTTTTTTTTTTTTGATTTAGGAAATCTATAAGTTAGGGGATGACTTACTGGCTGTAGTCAAAGTAACTAAAAATACGTTACGAGAAGGAGAGGGGGGTCAAAAAGCGTCAAAAAAACAAAATATCATTATGTAAAGTACAGATAAGACATGCATGGAAGTGAATTTGGCGCCAAAAAAATTTAAAAATAATTCTTACCTACCAATTGGTTGAAGTGACAAAAAATAAAATAAAATTAAAATAAATTCCCTACCTACCCACTGGTTAAAATGCAGGCATCAAAGTAAAACCTATAAACCTATAAAAACCTTTAAAAACCTATATTTGAAAAAGTAACCTATATTTTTCTGAAAATAGCCTATATAACCTATAAAAACCTATATTTTGATTTTGCTTGAACAAAAACATTATGTTGAACTATATTTTAATTGTGGGAATGTGTTTGTGTCAAATAACTTTCTCTGTTTCGGAAAGAAATGCTTTAAAGGGACTAGCCCACGCTAAAATCATCAAAAAATCGGTGATTTTATTTTGGCTTCTTAATATGACCATATGATGTGAACATGGCCATAGACTAGAACTGCAAAGTTTTTTAATTTTTCTGCTGCGCATTCACCAGTTAGGCTAGTTATAGAGTCGAAATTCCTGATTTCTAATTATTGACAACCATGTCAAAAATAGAAAATACGGGAATTTCGTCTTTATAAGCAGTTCGTCTTGTTGCCTATGTAAGTTTGAAAGACCATACTACATGTATTTAACCATAAGCTAAGCACCCGGTAAATGACGATGGACAGACCTGTATAAAAAATAATTTTTCCTTTTTTCGCACTATGTATTATACTGTATATTCAGAGGTGTGTACTATATGGTATACTTCCTGAAATACGGTAGATATGACTTTGGAATAGTGAAAAAGTATGAATTTTCACATGGCGGGTACATTAGTATCACCAGAAAACCTATAAAAGCCTATATTTTTATGTCAGATAAACCTATAAAAGCCTATATTTTTATGAAATAAACCTATAAAAAAACCTATATTTTGACCTAAATGGACTTTGAAGCCTGAAGCCTGAAAATGACAACAAATCGGAAACAAACATATATTTTTTTTTTGCCTTAGTAGAAAATGATTCCAAAGCTCAAGGCTATAATAACATCATGCTTCGCTTTTTGACTGGGGCTATGGCCCCGAAACGCCCAGAATAACTTGATAGGAAATATATGATTAAGAACAAGAGAGGGAGGGGCGCAGCCATATTTACGAAATTTATGTTTTAATAGTCCTGCTCACTAGTAAAAAAAATGGCTAAGTTCTATCCCTGCTCTTTAAGCATGTAAACATCACACATTGTACAATTTAGTTGAAATTCGCTGCCATTTTGAAATTTGCCGCCATTTTGATTAAGCTACTTATTTGAAATGTCTATCATACTGAAAATGTTTCCCAATACACATACTGACATGGTCATATGACTGAAAATTTGCCCTCTTTTATGGTACCGATCAACCTCATGGCCCATGGGCAACTTAACTTGTTAATCGTGCTATAAATAGTGGCAATCCTTCAAGCTTGACGTCACGCTTCGTCGACGGCAAGTGGTATTGTAATGCACATGACAGAACCCTTTTAGAACAACAGTATCTCATTCAATATAGAATATCACAATACTGTGTAGCACATATTTTTTTTGACACGCAGTACATTTTTTGAAGCTACATGGCGGCAAGATGATTAGAGCCCTTTCATTTAAGCTGATTAACCCTTATTTTTTTTATCTCTTGGGTTGTAATTCTCTAATTATAAATAAATAAATCTAATATGAACTCGACCTCTTAGACCTAAATGTTTATCGACCATTGGCCGGTGGTTACGCAATGCTCGGCACCGTCAGTGTGATTTTCACAGATTATTCATTAAAATTACTGACTAGTACAGTGACTGAGTGTGCTACATGTACTCAGATCTGTATTTTACTTGAAGCCAGTGCTATGGAAGTAATTTGTAGTATGTTGGCCAGTGCTGAATAAAACTGCATAAATTAGTATCTTACCAATGCTGTGATCAGCAGGATAAGGGTTAATGAAATACAGGGTAAAATAAGTGAATTTGGATCCAAAAAATGACGTTTCCGTTTGAAATATAATTTTATGCAACTCTGTTTCATAGGGTATATTCCGCAAATTCGGTCCATTTCCGCGATCGTGGAAAATCATTGGCCCTATGTCAGCAAAATGAAAGCAGTGGGTAGTTGATCGTGTCGAACTATTTCAAGCCTACAGGCTTGGTAGTTATCCTATGAGTAATATAACATCAGTGATGTGGTGTTTTGCTACACGATTTGGAAAAGCATTATATTTGTGTTCTAGTGATTTATTGCCTGATGTAAAATATTGTGTTTGTGTTATATTGTTTTATTACACAACTTAGAAACATGTAAGGGAACATCGTGCTTGTGTTGTGTTTTCATCAGTTTTATGGTTTTCACAAACAGGCATCATTTCTATTGCTTACAATCTTTAAAATTTGATTTTTGCAGCCTGAAAGAATTAACCCAGAGACTGGGAATCAGGGTTATGATATTAAATCAGATGTGTGGAGTCTCGGAATTTCCATGGTAAGTATGTGTGTAAAGTTTTCATTTTCAGCCAAGATCGTTCTTATTGGCAACCAATCATGTAAGCAGGGATTGACACTAACATTGACAAGTAAAAATCACTAGGGCAAGTAAATCACCTGATATACTGACCATCTGAAAGCTAAAATGTTGTTTACATGTTTTAAAAATCCTTAGGTTTCACATTTGATTTATGATATAGTTATTACATTGACAGATGTATTTCTATAATGTTTGTGTAGTTTGAACTGGCAACTGGAAAATTCCCTTATCACACATGGAAAACTCCATTTGAACAATTGAAACAAGTTGTTGAAGATCCACCGCCTAAACTCCCCGAAGGCCAGTTTAGCCCAGAATTTGAATCTTTTGTTACACAATGGTAAGCACTATATCTTTACATTATTGCAATACCCATCTCTATGCTTGTTGACTAAGTAATTCATTTTTTATCCTACGGGGGTTATGGCATCACCCCGGACGGACCACCTGTCCATCTGTTCGCATTTTTTGTTTCCAAAGCATATCTCAAAACCCATGGGGGGATTTCTTTCATGTTGCACACACACATCTCTTAGGGTGATGTAGATGTGCATTTTGGGGGTTATGACCTTTGACCTACATATCTCGGCCAAATAGCTTTAAATATTTTAATATTTCTGATATCTGGAAAACCGTGACAGATAGCTAGACCATTAATATAAAACAGAATGTGCATGTTTCAGGGAGGGATATGGCCTAAATTATTTAAAACTCAATGAAATTCAAAATGGCAGACCATCGGCCCTAATAAACTTTAATATGCCTAATAGCTGACAAAGCCTGCCACATAGTTAGACCAGTACTAAAATGTACAGTTCATTGAGGGATATGACCTGAACAATTTCAACTCTATCACATTCAAAATGGCAGACTATCGGCCATAATTAACTTTAATATGCCTGATATCTGACAAAGCGTGCCAAATAGCTAGACCATTGCTATAAAACAAAATGTGTGGTTTCAGGGAGGGATATGGCCTGAAAAATTGCAACTTTATCAGATTAAAAATGGCCGACTATCGGCCATAATCAACTTTAATATGCCTGATATCAGACAAAGCATGCCAGATAGCTGGATCATTACTATAAAAAAATGTGCTGTTTCAGGTAGGGATATGCCCTTAAATTTTTTAACTCGATCAAACTTAAAATGGCAGACTTGGCCATAATTACCTTTAATATGCCTTGTATCTGGCAAGCAATGCCAGATAGCTAGACAATAACTAGAATGTGCAGTTTCATGGAGGGATTTGACCTGAAAAATTGCAACTAGATTAAATTCAAAATGACTGATTTCAGGAAGCAATATTCCTTGAAAAATGTACATTCCATCAAATTAAAAATGTCAGACTTGTGGCTATTATTGACTTTAATTTATGTATGCATAATATCGAGAAAACTGGTGCCAGATAGCTTAACCATTACTATAAAAAAAATAAAGTGTGTGGATTCAGGGAGGGATATGCCCTGAAAAATGTGAACTTAATCAAAATTAAAAATGGCCATCTTGCAACCACCATTGACTTTAATACCTGTAATATACATGGCCAGCTGTCATTTCAATACGGTCAAGCAAATCGTGAGAGTAGGGAAGGGTGCACCCTGGGTTATAGTGGACGGCTGGCCTCTTGTTTTTAACTGATATATATATATTTAAAATTAATCATGACATTTTTTTTTGGACTGTGTACACATCAGGGAATATTATGAAAATAAACATCTCATGATGTGTATCTTCTACATCTTGTGTCTATTCATCTAGTGTCTAACAATGTAGAAGCAAAACAGACGTAGCAAATTTAATTCCCAGTGCCCAGCAGTGTACCTATAATTATACATCTGTAGAGCTCCAGCAGACACATAACTATGTAGATAAGTGTTAAAATTATTCGGTATTATATCGTTTTATAGATAATAAAATTAGTATTAAAATGGTTGCTTGATATAATTTTTCTATTCACATTGCACTGTCTCTTTTTTGTTGTCACAGCCTTAAGAAAAGATGTGCAGAACGGCCAAATTATATCTCCTTGCTGGAGCATCCTTTCATAAAGAAATATGAGACAGATAATGTGGATGTGGCTGGTTTTGTCACAGCCATGTTAAGCAAGAGGGATCAATCTTAGTACTCAATTCGTGCCTTTAATGTAGGTCTCACTTAGGAAATTGATACTTGGAAAGAAGAGGACAAATCTGTGTTTACCTAGTAGTTCATGCACATTAGTATCAATGGTGTCCCAATTGTTGTTGCTGCAACCATTTTTGAAATGTTGTTTTCTTTTAAGAAATGACATGATTTCTCACTGTGATCAGGAGTGTATAATTAATGCAGCATCAACAGACTGACAGAGGGTACAGGGCAGGAAGACACGAGGGTGCACTACACATCAATCAGATTTCATCTATTTTTCTACAGTCTGCTTTTTCAAATCTACATGTTGCTTTAGATATGAATTTAAGAGAACCATTTGCCTAATACATTATGTCTACAAGAAGTGAATCAACTAGTTCCGTGTCATTTTTATTATGTTCATATCAGATCTATTGTGATGTTATTTGTCTCCCAATAGTTGATGTGCCTTAATCTTCACCTTAACCCTTTAAACCCTCGCAATGCATCATTTTGCATCTCTGAAGAATGACTTGATTTCCTACACCTAGGTGTTTTAGAACAAAAATTTTCAGGGAAGTGTATTAATAATAATGACATCTTTATTCATTTGCTGCCCATTTAAAGTAATCTTCATCCTCTACAAGTCGAGAATTGTGACAGCAATTCGCAGCTTGTAGTGGATGAAGATGATAATAGTAGTAAAGTCAGGCTTGAAAGGGTTGATGCAGCTGAGCAATCCTTCATCACATGATTTTGTGCACATGTCTATGTGTATAAATTTGAAATGGTATCAACCAACTAGTGATCAATTATTGACTAATCAAATAACAATGACATGATATCATCTAACAATTTATATCATAATGTGTTTTACAGTATTACATGAATACACTAAAAAACGAATTTATTTTATTGGATGCACAAAACTTTTTGGCAAACTTATCAGCCTTTGGACTCCCTGAAAAATCATCAGCGTACAACCTGTAGATTTCCTGAGATACTCATCAGTGTAAATCTTCTAGGAATTTGTATCAGTTTTTCGTGATCTGATGAAATAATGAGCATTTCGTCATGTGGTGAAGAGGATATGATACAAAATAATCATGATACAGTACTATATCTTTGCTAAAAATTAATTAACATCACTTGTAGGTCTGTTCCTGGTCGGTCTAATGGCCTGCCTAGATAACTGATTACCATTGTGTACATTTCACATTTTTGTATACAAACAAAGAAATGTAAATATAATTTAAATAGCATAATTTGTTATGTTATAGGTTGGTAAGAGTAACTGCGAAAAGACTGTTAAATAGATGGCGAAATGTTGTCTCCTTATGCTTTTCAATGAAAGTTCCCCACACAATTATTATATTGTTAATGCTTTAGTTTGTTTGTTAACTATATTCAGCTTTATGTTGAAGCAAATACTTAATGTGTTCTGCATGACTTTGATGTAAATATTGTTGATAGAAGAACATTTACTTCATTATCTTCTTGTTATTAAACTTCATTATGCAAAGAGTATTTCATTCCAATTTTTTATGGAAAATAGGTATACATGTCAATGATAAAGGAAATTATTATCTCATATATTTTCGATACGTGTGACATGTTATTTTGATGTTTTTTCTTTTGTTTACTGGGTAGTTGAAAATTTGAACAGCTGCTAACACAGATTTTTTATTTGTCCTATGTGGTCATTTATGTGATAAAAATTTATATATGACTAAGAACTCAATATTCACTCTTGCTATAAAAGCTCAGTTATTAAATCTCGATAGGCCTATGTTCAATCTTTATCTACCACCCCACATAAATTGGGTGCGGGTATATAGTTATGCTATGTGTTTGGCTATTCATCACATTTTTTTTTTTGTGTCTTTCAAAATTTGTTAATGGGCGCTACAGGTCGACTTAATATTTTTTTCGGGTGTGCGAGCTCATCATATGAATCTAGAAATCGAAAGATATATAATAAAGCAGCCCTCGCCAAGGCGGGTCTGTTTACTGTATTGCACACAGTCTGCCGCCTCCGCAGTTATTTGTTTTCAAGATAACTACTAATCGATCAACTTCTGCTTTCTCATATTTCGCATAGCCATTACATGCCACTGGGGAGTTGTTTTGGTGAATTTTGATCCCCATATCATCAACCCTTTAATTATTATGGTCGAAATCCTCGTTAGCGCATTTCAGGAAAAAGTTTCCATCAGATCTTCTTTTAATTTGGCAAATATGCTCAGCTACATGTATGTCAGCCAATGACCTGATTAATATTGGGAGCAAACAATTTCAAAAAGGCGTTTAGCGGCCATTTTGAATTTGAATAATTTTGTGATATTTATGGAACACCAAAAGATGCAAAATAACTGGACCATGAATATAAAACAAAATGTAAGGTCTCACAAAAGGAACACTAAAGATAAATTTTGCAATAATAAAATTTAAAATGGCCGCCAGTTGGCCATTTTAATTTTTTTTCCTCATTATCTCGGATTCTGCTTCCTCATACTTTACATAGCCATCACATACCACCTGGGAATTTTTTGTGAATTTTGATTCTCATATAATCAACCTTTTAATTACTAGGGCCACTAACGTTAGCGGGTTTCAGGAAAAAGTTTTTAGCAGATCTTTTTATTTGGCAAATATGTACAGCCAATGACCTGATTATCTTTTTGAGAGCAAACGATTTTAAAATGTGTAGCGGCCATTTTGGATTTGTGTAATTTTGTGATATTTACGTAACCCAAAAACAAAGCAAAATAGCTGGACCATATAAACAATGTGAAGACTCGCACAAGGATAACCCATGACAAATTTTGCAGACATAAAATACAAAATAGTCAACTGGCGGTCATTTTTATTTGTTTTTTCTCATTATCTTGGACTGGTGATAACAGAGGGCTGCTTTCATGTTCGTTTCCGAACAACTCTTTCTAGTTATATCAGATATTTATCCACAATTTTTTTTTTGACTAGCCAGGTCAGTAATTATTATCCACATAAAGTCACAGAATACATTTTGTTGTCAATGATGATGTGAATTTGTATTATGTATGCAGCACCCATAACATTGATATCAGGTATATATGCATGACTGACAAGTAAGGCTAATGTACATATTTGTATTTGCAAGTCCCACATTTTTTGTATTCATTTGCATAATGCTCGAAATCCTTGGCTTATCTATCCATCATTATGACCTCCATGTGACATGTCTTCTGAATCTATCTCTGTCACTTGAAGATACTTATACATTGTTATCAATACGCTTAATCAAAACAGTGACATGGTGACGTGTTACTGATGTAAACTGTCTTGCTGCTCAATTTATAATGCTTGTGCTGTTAAAAATCATGTTGTAGCTCCTGCATTTACATAATGTTTATTGCAAATTTATAACTCAAATTTGTCTGTTAATCATAGAGTTATTGTACAATTGTAATAACACTCCCACAAAATTAACCTTTGCCTTATACTACAATTTAATGTTGTAAAGTTCAGAATGGAGAAATAACGATTTTTACGCAGTTTTCAAGTATCATTTGGTTTACTGATATGCTCAGACACATGATTGTACAGGACGGGTACATTTGAAGAAGAAATATCAACTAAGTTTATTTATTTTGCATTTGTTTGTTTTGAAAGTGTAAACAGATACTCTTTAGGTCTGTTTTTTTGTTTTAATTTGTGTAATTGAAAGGATACAGCATATATAATATTTTAGGGTTAAAACAATATTACCTCTACAAAATAAATTTTAATTTCAACTTCATTATTAATAGTTGCTTCAATAGTATTTCATGATATTGTTTTTGTGAAAGTGAACGATTTCAAATGATTTAGTATTTTCATTCTGACTCTTCAATGGCCGTGCTTATGACAATTGACTAATAAGTCATATAGATGTATACGCATCCATAGATATATATGCATCTAATTCTTTCCAGAGCTTCATCAACTAATTGCCAAATATTTGTGATTCGACATGCAGACAGTAGTTCCCATGACAGTCACTTTTATTGTTTGTTCGAAAGGGTGTAAATAATAAAGAATCACTGATGAAAATATACAATCTGTCATGTTTTATTTTGAATTTGATGTATGTATGTGTGTGTAAACGAAATTTCCATTCTGTAAAAAACAGAAGCACGCATAGAACACGTTTTCTCTTGCCTCATCCAGTAAAAGGATGTTTGTGAATAGTCAATCAGACTCCACCCACTACGTAGTGGTGGAGACTTATTGTTTTTGATGAGTCCGCCCGCCGCCCCCGCATTTTGTTTCTGCTCTCACTCGAAAACCCCTGCTCGGATTATTTCCAAATATTTGTAGTATGTAAATTGGCCCTGGGGAATTTGCCTGGTAATTTTTTTTTCGTTTTTCAGTTTCTCTAACAAAATCCAAGATGGCCGCCAAATTCCTATGTCGCTCTCTAGAGCTTGAACCGCACCATGGATTTGTTTCATGTTTGGTTTAATGGATTTTTTACAATGGAGCGTTTTTCAGCTTCAACAAAATCCAAGATGGCCACGAAAATCCTATGTCGCTCTCAGAGCTTGAATCGCTTTATGGATTTGTTTCATGTTTGGTTTAAGGGAAAGACCTCGCCTTGCACATGTGCTGATTAGTTTTTGGTGTGATTCTGATAATAAAAACTTTAAGTTTCAGAATTTTAGCGGATATTTCAGTTTTGTTCATTTTGGCTATCATCAAAATTTGGCAATATAGCTATACACCCCTGCTCGGATTATTTCTAAATATTTGCTATATGCATATTGGCCCTAGAGAATTTGCCTAGTGATTTTATTTTACGTTTTTTAGCTACTTCAACAAAATTCAAGATGGCCAGATAGTCGGTAAAAAAGTCCTGAAGCTATTTCATCAATTTCAGTAAGAACTGACTTAGCATATTTATGGAAAACACCCTGTAATATATCGGACCTACATGCATAGACCTACCAGAAACGGACACAAATGTTTACAAGACTACAGAAGTCTAGGAGCTCCCGCTCCGAATTAGAATTTTATTGAAGAGATGTTGTGTAGTCTTAGGCTGGGTTAAAAATCAAGACGCAAGGCAATTAGGTCTAAGAGGCTAAAGCTAAGAGTAATATCAAGAACTAGACAGTCATGCAGTCAGAGACTGCAAACCTCCATCGAAATTATTGGTTTCATCCAGATCCCGATCGTAATCCGTATCATCCCCACAATTTAATGGGAAGGTCCTTGGGCAGAGACACACCTTTGGCAAAATTTCATGCAAATCTGTGAGATCCAGATCAGGATCATTATCCGGATCTGGATCACAATCCAGATCAGTTACAAAATCTAACCCGTTGTTCATTGGCTTGAAACACACCTCAGGTAAACATTTCATGCAAATCCGTTTGTTTTCAACTTGGAGACAGTCTCCAAGTTTTTAGTCTGACTTTCAGAGCAAACTTTTGTCGTTAACTTCCGTTTAACATCTGTTCTGCCTGTGCAAAGTCAAAAGGCATTATCGGCTCCCTGGTAAACTAGGCATTTACTGCTTTTTAACTGGCTCTTCCTGCCATAGCGCTGCCAAAAGGCCGTATTTGCTCACTAGTAAAGCAAGTATATACTTCCTTTACGCTGATGTCACTGCCTCCTTCTTGTTTGTCAGAGCACTTTCAATAGACAGTATCTGCACACTTGTGAAAGAAGCAGATACTTGGTTTTGCTGTGAGCAGAAGCGCTCTATGTCATGCTGGTTCTAGGCAGTCAACATGATCCAATGTTGGATAAATGGTGTGCCATCATGTATGACACTGTTACAACTTTTGTGCAACATTGTGTCAGTGTATCGAGTTGCCGGTGACTACAAAAACGAGACGTTTAGCCAATGCTGTTCAACTGTTGAGCCATTGCCGTAGACAATGGGCCATCATTAATCTAGCATTGAATGAACGTTTATCGCGTTTAGGCCTATATATTGGTGGACCAATGCTGGGATAATGCTGGCCCAGTGTTGTAAACGGCGGGCCACCATTAGGCTAACATTGTGTCAGCGTCTGGAGTTTGCTTATTGGCTGTGACCAAACCCAGTAAACTCGAGGCATTGACCCAATGTTGTTTTTATGTCGTGCCGACGTCGAAGATGTCGGGCCATTAGTAGAACAACATTGGGTCAATGCTTCGTATTTGCTGTGATAAGTGTTCTCGGGGGTGTCACTCTGTCGCGGGGGTGCTAGCCCCCACCTCTCTCTCTGCTGCAGTCACCTGTTGTATCTTACGCAATATAGCAATTAGGCCTTGGCTAAGATATTTATCTCCAAAAATATCAAATTTCGTATTATTATAAATAGATTTTTGGACTTAGCGATTGAAGGCAATGGAAATTGATATAATTTAGAGACAGCCCTGTTAAAGAGTTCACAATGACATCTCAGTTTCTCTTGACAAGGGCCATGTCACAGCTTTGACTTTACTTGATTTGTCTGCGGCGTTCGATACTAACGACCACAACACTCTAAGAAATAGACTAACTGAGTGGCATGGTGTCTCTGGAATGGCTTTGGCTTGGTTTAAATCCTACCTTTGTGGCAGGCATCAAAAAATGAAAATTGACAAATCTTTTTCTGACTCTTAGTTTGCTTGAGCATGGAGTGCCGCAGGGTTCTGTACTTGGCCTTCTGCTTTTCAGTTTGTACACCGCTCCTCTAAGCACCATTATTTCAAGTTATGGATTGAGTCATCACTTATACGCGGATGACACACAAATTTACATCTCCTTAACAGGTGACACAGCTACTGAGTCAATAAAAATGCTTCAGAGCTGTATTACCGGGGTATCTGCTTGGATGGCTCAATCCAAACTAACACTCAATCCTAGCAAGACTGAGTTTCTTCTTATTGGCTCTAAATCGCAGAGGGAGAAGTTTATTAACCTTTTCCCCCTTGTGGTGTTGGAAAATGAGATGAATCCAGCAGATTCCGCAAAGAATTTGGGTGTCTTTTTTGACAGTGGTTTGAATTTTCGTCAGCACATTTCACAGGTGTCCAGTTCCTGTTTTTATCACATTAGAGATCTTAAACGCATCAGAAAAAGTCTACCTCTAGCTTTAGCAAAACAAATTGCAGTGGCACTGGTGACAAGCAAACTGGACTACTGTAACTCCTTATCACACGAAATTCCACAGCGAGTACAAAAGGTATGAAGTATATCATGTGTAGAACAGACCGTCAGGCAAAAGGCAATTTCAGGTGCCTCAGCATGTACCAATTAATGATATAGCCCCTTAATTAGGATCCAAATTAGTGATTAATTAGCATACCGAGTACACGCACAAAGACAATGGCACAGACAAGGTGCTTGGTGGTAGAGCCCGAATTCATCGTTCTTAAGTGTTAAATCCTGTACTTAATGAGCTTAAGAAAGTGTTTTATTGATGCTAATTACAGATTTAGGCCTAATTCGCATAATCTGTGCATAAAAAATCTCAATGGCATGATATTCTCGGATATATAGTGCGTCAGAATAAACAATACTTAAATGCCAAAGCCTGTACCAGACCTACTTTAAAGATTGGGGTAAAATAGTAGTTTGTTCAATTTCTGCAAAATTAATGGTAAGTTAAGTGACTGTAATATGTTAAAAACGGTGCAAACCGTTGATGAAATTAATTATGTGTCATGATGTGAGGTTGGGGTGAACGGTGACACCCTTTTAGTCAGAAGGCCCGCTAGGCAGAAGGCCCTTTAGTCAAAAGGCCAGTTGGTCAGAAGGCCCCATTATTCAGAAGGCCCGTTAGTCAGAAGGCCCGTTAGTCAGAAGGCCCGATAGTCAGAAAATCAGTTAAGCTTTTTTGTCAGAAGACCCTTTAAGTCAGAATTTGTTCATTAGGCATTGAACAATTCTAGGGGCCGCTGCATTTGATATCTGGGCATGTGGAGAGGGGGGGGGGACTATATTATTTTGATTGAAACGTTTGTTGTCCAGCTTTTGACAAGGCTCGCTAGGCAGAAGGCCCTTTAGTCAAAAGGCCAGTTGGTCAGAAGGCCCATTATTCAGAAGGCCCGTTAGTCAGAAGGCCCGTTAGTCAGAAGGCCCGATAGTCAGAAAATCAGTTAAGCTTTTTTGTCAGAAGGCCCTTTAAGTCAGAATTTGTTCATTAGGCATTGAACAATTCTAGGGGCCGCTGCATTTGATATCTGGGCATGTGGAGAGGGGGGGACTATATTATTTTGATTGAAGCGTTTGTTGTCCAGCTATTGATAAGGCAATATTGAGAGTTGTGCATAAAATAATTACTCAAGGATACTTAAAAAATGCTGACGGAGTCTATACCAGTTTTTCAAAAAAATCGGTAATTTAATAAATAGTTTGAAAGATAAAAATAGCCATGAAAATTAAATTGTAAAAAAATTATACGCAAACAAATTGCACAACTAAGAGTAAAATCCATATAGATCAAATGTTGCGTCTCTGGGACATTAGTATATACGTTCGACTATTAGTTGGTAATAAGTCGATATGATCTGATGTAGAAAATTGACTGTTATTTACAGACAGCTTGGCAATAACCACTTGATCCAACTATTATGGGTAGTTTTCATCCATTTGAAGCTGGTGAATTACGTCAGCAACATTAGGTTCAAAAACATAATGAGTGACCTATTAATAACGCAACCCTTATGAAAGTGCTAGACGTTGTTACTGGCACAAGTAAATAAATGAAGACAAATAATTTGTCATAGGGTTGTTCTCATATGAGATGATTTCGATGAGGTAATTATCTGACTTTCTGACTAACGGGCCTTCTGACAAACGAGCCTTCTGACCAGTCATCCTTACTTATTTTCTGACTAACGGGCCTTCTGACAATCGGGCCTTCTGACTAATCATCCTTACTGGTTTTCTGACTAACCGGCCTTCTGACTAACGGGCCGTCTGACTAATGGGCCTTCTGACTAAAAGGCGGACACCGGGCGGACGGATGGAAGGGTGAAACTAATTCCACTATCTCGGTATGTGCCCTATAGGCCTAGTGGAAATACAACACATTGAAAACAATGTATTATATATATGTGAAACATTTAGTCACAAATAAACACATATCATTCAGTTTTATGTCATTCCGAAACATAACATGGGTATCTTATAAGCTTAAATTAAAGTTCTTTGGACGTTATCTTGTGCCAAAGCATAAAGTATCCAATATGTCAGCTATAAATAATATTGAGTTTAAGACAACCATTAAAGTTAAATCATATTTTGATTTTTTAAATTAGTCAAATAATCAATTATCGTCACTTGAACTGTCTGTCTCGTCACTTGATGATATAATATTGTCATCCCCTAATAACTAAAACATCTGTATTATATGCACGAATGACCACATCATTATATAGTCATACATTGTCAATTGCTTCTGTGCTACATAAGTCAGTTTTAACGACACATATGAAATATATATATATATATATATATATATATATATATATGGGTCGTTAAGCTACATGCGTGAGTTTTAACGACACATATGAAAATATATATAGATATATTTAAACTAATATAGTACATCATCAATGTCATAAAAATCAATAATTGGAACCGTTTTGCAAATCAGCTTATATATACCAGCAAGAATACATAGCACATCATCTTGATATCAGTAATCAGGTAATGTGTTTGTATATATGTAACAATAATACCAAAGGGCGGGGGCCTGGTGCCTGCTTGAAAAGTCAGAGATCGCAGATTCGTCTCCAGCTTTGGCATTCCAAGTTTAAAAGAACAAAATGTTTCCTCCCGGCTCAATCGTAAAGATTGAATATTGTGGGCAGCCTACATGACCGAGAGATAACGTGCTTGGCCGCAGACCAACAGGGCTCAATTTCAAATCATGTGTCTGGAGGGCAGTGTCACGTCATTCATATCACCATCCTTAGGAGGTTCTTCTGACCCAGTTTAGCTTATATGTGAACAGATGTGGCGTAAAACCCCATTCATTTCATTTCATTACATTTGATAAAGCCAACTAACATCTGACTCGACGTTTGCCTGATAACATTACAGTAACATTGCAAAACAAAGAGCGTGTGAGTTGAGAAAGCCTTCATGGGTCTATATCCTTGGGTCGATCTACTGTTAGTATTGTGATTTTCGTAATTTGCATTACGTAAGAGGGTGTAGTAAATGTGCATTACGGTTACATGTGATAATGATGGATTAGGGCTGCTGTAGATTTCACAGCTGAGTAAGAAACATTAAAAGTGACGATTTTGTTAGGCCTATTTAAGGCAGAAGAATTGAAATTGAAGAATAAAGACTTCGTGAAAATTCCTGGCTAGCTGGGGCCTATTAAAAGACCCAGAATAAATAATAATTGAACATATACTCTTGTATGTACATAATTTTTTATATTGTAGTCCTGTAAAAATGATTTTTTTGTCAAGCATTTTTCATTACGTGCAGCGAGCCTACTTCAGAATGTGTGTAAAATCCGCAAATTGTATGATGGAAATCGTACATATAATATGATGGATGAGATATAAATATATATTACCGGCCTATACATATTTTATTTTCATGATAATGCAATTTAGAGCATAGATATATGGCGTGATGGGCCTATGCCGGGAGTTCCGTTATGGGGTCACAACGGCCGACGAGGGACTCCGCCCAATCTCACCATCAAAACTCAAACATCCTCCTCATCCGTCTGATCGACGGTTTCAAACAAACCAGGAAACTCTCTTCTCTCTTGTCATGTTTAATTGATTAACATGCGATAACAGCAAAGCACAACCATCCGCGCACGGCACGTCTCTATGGACTTAGCGAGAGCGAGCTACGGCACGTCCACAGTCGCTGAGTATTACGCTTGAAGTGCGGGGATAATACCAAGGCCGCACACACTGCTCTGTGTGCGCACGTCACCACGGTATGAAAACGAGGCGGTCATCCCCGTCCGCCCGCGTCCAGGAATCAGGGGATAAGCACCACATTAACTGAGCGATTACCCCCGGCTGAGTGACAACGTAGGACCAAACTGACGTGTAGGAGACTGCTTCGTGCAAGTAGCGGGGTTGTAAAATATGTAACCTCTTATACTAAGCATAGTTTTCTTTAAAAAAAATATATAGCGAGTGTGGTTACATTGTGGGCAGTTGAAAGCGCAGCATTATATGTGAATTGTCCTATCCTCTTAACACCAACTGTCCTTTATATATGATTCATGTGCTGCAAGCTGCGATACAATTCTGCCAGGCCTGGCATATTCATTTACAATTTAACAACATTGGTATTACGAGGTATGCGGTTGGGCCCGCCATAGACGTCATTAGGCGCGACTATGGCGTGAACCATCTGCACGAATCGAGCAGGAGTCTGGATTATTCGTCCGACTCTAGTTTTTCGCACTGTTTGGTCGGTCGAAATTTTTTCGCGATTAGCGATATTCGCATGTTTGCTTTTTGTCAAGTCAAATACGGCGTCAGCAGCACCCGGGGTTTTACCCCGTAGATGTAAAGGTATGCGGGAATACGTTCGTAAACCACCGCCGTTCCCGTTAGCGCTGGACGCGGCAGGGGCTCGCGAATGCGGCGCTACGTAAGTATTGTCTCTGTCAGACAAGTTGACTTTAACATCTATTTGCTTTGGGACTGTGGCCGATTTTTGATTGCTTCTGACTGCCGTCGACTTTGTTGTGTTGACTCTCGTCCCGTTGGACGTCGGACACATCACACCAGATCAACTGATTATCAAACGATTTCAATTGTTTGAAATTCATAGTTGATGTAGTCGAATGTCTCAAACGTGTGAATTCCGCGTCATTAGCTTGAGCGAGACTTAACTCGTTATAGTCTATTACTGGGCCATCGTGTATCGCTGACACTGATGGTCGTGACAGCGCATCAGCGACGAAATTTGTCTCTCCTTTTACATATCTAATATCGGTGGTGAATTCAACGATGAACGCTAAATGACGTGTTTGTCGTAGGGATGCGCGCTCAGTCACGGATGACATTACGAATGTTAACGGTTTGTGATCAGTATTAACGAAAAAATTTCGTCCTTCTAAATTATGTCTGAAATGTTTAATTGTAGCGTATACTGCCAAAAGTTCACGATCGAACGCGCTATAGCGTGTCTCTGCTGGGTTCAGCTTCTTGCTGAAAAACGAAAGCGGCTGCCACATACTGATTAAAAATTGCTGCAAAACGCCACCGACGGCGACATCACTAGCGTCACTCGTGATGTTAAGCTGGGCCGTAGAATCTGGGTGCACCAAAAGCGTAGCGTTTGCCAATATCTGTTTTGACTCGGAAAATCATGACTCTGCTTCTTTATTCCACTTCAAATCGAAATTTGATTTCGGTGACAGTCTGGTATGGCCTTCGTTGGCAGAAGTCAGTAGATTATTGAGTGGCGTCAGCTTCGCGGCGCAATGCGGTATGAAACGGTGGTAATAATTCACCATTCCCAGATACCTACGCAATGCTCGTTGCTTTTCGGGTTTATTGAAATTAACGATCGCGTCAACGGCGCTAGGTAACGGCGAAATGCCTTCGGCGCAAACGTGATGACCTAAGAAACTTAATTCAGATGTTCCGAACTGACACTTTTCAGGACCAATGATGATTCCGTACTCCGATAGTCGAGTAAAAAGAATTCGTAGATGTTTCTTATGCGTTTTATGATCTGGGCTGGTTACCAGTAGGTCATCCAAATAAACAAAAACGAAATCAAGTCCGCGTGTCACGTGGTCTATAAATCGCTGAAACGTTTGACCGGAATTTCTCAGACCAAATGGGGTTCTAGTGAAATTAAACAAGCCAAAAGGTGTGGTAACAGCAGTCTTGTGTACGTCGGACGGTTCCACTGGAATTTGGTAATAAGCCCTGACTAAGTCGATCTTCGAATAAAATTTCGATCCGGCTAACCGCTGCGTAAAATCTTGAATATGCGGAATCGGATAACGGTCCGGTACGGTCTGTGCATTCAAACTACGGTAGTCCCCGCATGGTCTCCAATCGCCGTTTTTCTTTGGCACCATGTGAAGCGCTGAGGACCACTCGCTGTCGCTGGGTTCAATGACCCCTAATTTAATCATATCGTCAAACTCACGTTTGGCGGTGACCAGCTTATCGGGAGCCAAACGTCCTGGTCGAGCAAAAACCGGGTGACCTTTAGTCACAATCTTGTGAGTTATGCCGTGTTTGACAGGCTCACCCTTTGTCGTAGGGCGTGTCAGTTCCGGGAACTGGCCGAGGAGTTTAGTATATTCATTTTGAACTGTATCAACTCTGTTCAATGACAGAGGTTTAATCGAAGATAATGAAGCGGCAATGGCTAAGCCTGTACGCATGTTTCGAAGACATCTGCTTCTCAAGTCTACGAGCAAATTGTAGTGGATTAAAAAATCAGCCCCGATTATGGGTTGCTGCACATCTGCCACTATGAATGTCCACGGATATTCGCGCTTTAAGCCGACATCGACGACGCGTTTACAATTGCCGTAAGTGTTTATAGTACTGTTATTAGCTGCCACCAGGGGGAGACTGTCAGCGCCCGAAATCCCGTTAGCGCAAGATTTCGGCAAAACACTGACAGCTGCGCCCGTGTCGATTAAATATCTGCATTTATGTCCTTTATCTGCGACATATAATAACTTAGAGTGAGATAACGCGATATTTGCTACTTCGCGCTGACCTAATGAGACATAGTATGAACAGGGTTCACTGCACAAGCGCGCCTTTTCACCATAAGTGTGGTGGTAATAGCAAACCTGTGCAGTGGCTGTGTCAGTCGGTTGTGCGACATTATTTTGCGGCGTTTGTGGCGGCGGTGCGAAGGGTCGGACATTATGTTGTGCATTAGTACAATTATTTGATTTATTAACAAACTCAGTGGCCTGTGCATACGGCGGCGGAACGAAAGCTGAAGCATTATTCTGTTCATTGCTATATTGACTATGTTGGTTACTAACGAAACCTGAGGCCTGTACATTAGGGGCAAATGCGGGCGCGTGAGCGTAGTTATTTGCTCGTCCACGTCCTTTATTTCGTTTCCTCTCCGATGTTGTTACTGTTTCTAATCTCTTGATGCGTTTGGATAGATCCTCTAACAAACCAACTAATTTGCTGGTCTCGTCGACTTTGATCTCTGCGACCCCCGGAGGCACTGTCGGGTTGAGTCGCCAAATGGACTCTGATGGAAGCGGGCATCTGTCGTATGAACGCTTGCCGAATTACAGCCTTTCCCACAACAGCTTTAGTGCCGAAACCTGCAGTCTTCTGCAGACGCCTCAGGAAACGCGAGGGAATATCATTTCCAATCTTCTCGCCAGAGATAACTTTATTGACCCTTTCAAGTGTTGTCAATCCTCGCCTCTCAATTAGAATTGCTTTCAAGCTGTCATATTTGTTTGACCTGAAAGGCTGCAGTAGCACGTCTCTCACGTCTGATGCAATCTCGCCAGAAAGTGCAACGCAGGTTAGGCTGTACCTCTCGTCATCATCATCGATCTGGTGGAGGGCGAATTGCGTCTCGATTTGATTAAACCAGAGCTCCACATCAGAGGCGTAGAAAGTTGCGATTCTAAACTTGGGTAAGTTCGTAGCACGTTTCTGCGGCTGTCTACCAAGCGGTGAAGAACTCCTTGAGGAGTCGCTCCTCGAGTGGGAATTAAGACGTCTATCCCGAGAAATTCGAGCGAAATCAGCTTTGAGACGTTGATATTCCTCGTCCGCTTCTCGGAATCGAACCTCATTGTCCTCACTGTCGGGATGATAGCTATCTTTGGGTCTAGCACCCGAACCTTCTAGAGGCATTGACATGAAGCCTTCACTGTCGTACTGCTTTGACATTATGAAGTAGTGTTTGTAAAATTATTTAACTAATGAAGCATCTGGGATAGCTGGCCTATTGGCTCTGGGTCTATCCCAAATGTGTTTAAAATGGCATGTCGTATTAACACATGCCAACTATTTTTGACGCGCCATGCGCGGACAGGTTGTGCAATGCCGTGAAAATCAGATGAAAAATGTCTGTAATATGTTGAAGCTAGAAGTGTAGACTGTAGAAAATGTTCATGCTATGTCACATGGTGCGAGAAACGGGGGTTGCAGATTAGTTGCAGAAATATGCGTCGTTGAAGTTTCACCTAAGTGCTGTTCACAAATTCACAAAAGGTATGTATTGATTAAAGTGAAAACTGGAGGTCTATATGAGACATAAAACATTTTCACTGAGTCACACACATGCAAAATGGTACCGTGAAAACCGTAGGTCACAGTGGTACATAAAAACAATATGCCAGATACAACTGTGATAAGCTATGCTAAGCTATGATAATAGTATTTTGTAAATCGACCTGGGTGAAAAAAAAAATTTTCACACAAGTCGAAAAAGACATTCAAATATTTGCAATGTTTCGCAATAGCGCAACTGTCAAATCGAATATTTCTGTATTTATAAAAAAATTAAACTTCAGAAATAACTATCGTGAGAAAATTTCGTTCTCAAATTGATAGACTAAATGTGACTGCGAAGAAAAACAGTGACATTTATGATTTAAGAATAATATCTAAAACGTGACTGACAGTAGTCTATGCTGATAAATGATAAAGTATATCATTTCGCCGAAAAATGATATCTGTGATGAATATTCCACGTTTTTTTTTTTTTTATAATGGTACGTTCACCACCGAATCATTCTCATAAACGTCCGAATCAATCGCTCGCATCGATTCATTGGTTGACATATAAACCGACTGTGTTCGGTGCGGTTGTTGTTATGTCGTCTGTGATGGGTGTGTGTGTGGTGTATTGTCGGTGCTCACAGCCTGTGCAGCAGGCAGCATGTGGCTTATAGTCTGTGACGGTAAGCTTTGAGCGGTACGTACATAGTATACAGTCAGCATCCCCGTCTTGCCTCACATTAGCATATTCATCAGCTACTGCGTGCCCAAATAAGGCGCTGAATAGCCTAGCACGATTACAAACACCGAAAGGCGTTTCAAAGTGAACAAAAAGTCTCGCACAATTAGTGGTATAATTTCTTTTTCGAAACGACTTATTTACACATTCTCTCCCTCAATCGTGTTGAAAAAGAAAATTTATAAACAATTAAAAAAAAAAAAAAATTATTACAATCTGTCCGTGTAAAATTTGGAACACGTGACTAATAATCTCCACCAAATCAAAATGGCGGCTTACTTTATGCTAATGTGATGCGGCGACACAGGTTCACTGTCCCGATGCATGCCGGTTAGGGGGGAACACGTGGGTGCCCACGGCGGGCTTTGAGCTAAGTTAGGGAAACCAGCGGCCAAGATGGCGCACACCTACCAAATACAAATACAATATTCAGCATTCTCTGAAATAACATATGATAATAGTACAAAATATTGACATACGGTCCTGGGAATATTTTTAAACAGACCAAATAAGACCGTTTATTGACATTCATTTAGGGAAACAATTTATTTTGGCCCTAAACCTATTAAAGGTTACCCAAGTCGAAGCGATAGTAAAAATTTCTGTCGATTTGTAGAAAAAATCGGGAAAAAATGACGAGATTTCGTCTATGGACTTTACAATCGAGTTACCCAATTATGGTAATCAACGATAAAAAGTGAGTTACAGAAAATACCCACTTCCTACTCGCCTACAGTGGCATTAGTAGGATGAAGGCATTAAACAAACTCTTACGATAAAAAAAATGATAGACTATGTCTATGAGAATAATTTTCTGGATTCTTCTAGAGAAACCGGCAAGGCCGCCATCTTGAAAAGGCGCCCAACACGTGGGATTTCGACCAAAAGCTTAGAAATTTACGCCGTTTTCAACGTAAAGAAACGTGCTTCTCGTCTGATAACTCTTTCTGACTAATTTAAACTGGCATATATATATTTTGACCTACAGCTTTCACGTACCTTGTGAAAAAAATGCTATTGATTTTTTTCAAAAAAATCCCCTAAAATTAATAACACTATCCTTGAAAACAGCGGTTTTCAACTGGCGTCTAGGTGAAAACACTGTTGCGTAAACGATCAGTCGTCAGGGGTCACCAATATGGCGTGATGGGCCTACGCCGGGAGTTCCGTTATGGGGTCACAACGGCCGACGAGGGACTCCGCCCAATCTCACCATCAAAACTCAAACATCCTCCTCATCCGTCTGATCGACGGTTTCAAACAAACCAGGAAACTCTCTTCTCTCTTGTCATGTTTATTTGATTAACATGCGATAACAGCAAAGCACAACCATCCGCGCACGGCACGTCTCTATGGACTTAGCGAGAGCGAGCTACGGCACGTCCGCAGTCGCTGAGTATTACGCTTGAAGTGCGGGAATAATACCAAGGCCGCACACACTGCTCTGTGTGCGCACGTCACCACGGTATAAAAACGAGGCAGTCATCCCCGTCCGCCCGCGTCCAGGAATCAGGGGATGAATGCCACATTAACTGAGCGATGTCAGGATCCTACAGATATACATTCTGACGGAAAGCCAGAAAACAAAAAAAACAACTCGACCGAAAAACATAACCTTCCTGGTGGAATCAATTAATAAATCAGTCTAGAATCACTACTATATGTTTTCGAGTACCTGGTAATGGTCTATATAACTACCATTTCAATTTTAAACAACTTTAACATTTTCAGGGTGCATTCTCTCGTCAAACCTCACGTTTTGTTTTATAGTAATGGCCTAGCCATCTAGCTCGATTTACTAAAAATTAGGCATAGGAAAGTAAATAACAGCGGACAGAGGGCCATTTTGAATTTGATAAAGATGATTTTTTTTCAGGTTGCATTCTCCTCTGAGACCTCAAATTTTGTTTAATAGGCCTACTTAATGGTCTTGCTATCTAGCATGGTTTACCCTATATCAGGCCTATCGAGGTAAATAATGGCCGATTGTCGACCATTTTGAATTCGATCAAGTTGAACATTTTCAGGGTGCATCCTCCCCCGAAACCTCATATTTGTTTTATAGTAATGGTCACCTATCTAGCACGATTCACCCGATATCAGGCTTATCAAAGTAAATAAGGGCCGATTGTCAGCCATTTTGAATTTGATCGATTTAAACAATTTCAGGTTACATCCTCTCCTGAAACCTCACATTTTGTTTTATAGTAATGGTCTAGCCCTCTAGCACGGTTTACCAAATATCGGCCATGATGAGAAAGTAAATAATGGCCGATAGGCGGCCATTTTGAATTAGATCAAGTTAACAAATTTCAGAGTGCATCCTCCCCTGAAACCTCACATTTTTTTCAGTAATGTCTAGCCATCTAGCACGATTTACAAAATGTTGGGCATGTAAAAGTAAATAATAGCCGATAGGCGGCAATTTTGAATTTGATCAGGTCGAAATTATTCAGTATGCATCCTCTCCTCAAACCTCACATTTTGTTTTATAATAATGGTCCAGCTATCTAGCACGGTTCACCCGATATCAGTCCTATCGAGGTAAATAATGGCCAATTGTCAGCCATTTTAAATTTGGTAGAGTTAAACATTTCCAGGGTGCATCCTCCCTCGAAAACTCACATTTTGTTTTATAGTAGGCTAATGGTCTAGCCATCTAGCATGGTTTACCAAATATTGGCCCTGTGAAAGTAAATAATGGCCGATAGGCGGCCATTTTTGCATTTGATGAAGTCAAAACGTCACATTTTGTTTTATAGTAATGGTCTGGCTATCTAGCATGGATTAACTGATATCAGGCCCATCGAGGTAAATAATGGCCGAATGTCGGCCATTTTGAATTCGAAAGACTAAACAATTTCCAGGGTGCATCCTCCCCCAAAAACTCACATTTTGTTTCATAGTAGGCCTGATGGTCTACCCATCTAGCACTGTTTACCAAAGATCGGCCATGTGAAAGTAAATAATGGCCGATAGGTGGCCATTTTGAATTTGATCGAGTCGAATTTCTTCAGTATGCATCCTCTCATGAAACGCCACAATTTGTCCTATAGTAATGGTCTAGGTATATCTAGCACAGTTTACCTGATATCAGGGCTATCGAGGTAAATGGGTGAATATACAATTTAAGGGGTCTTTCAATCTGTATTAAAAAAAAAAGAGTTCGCTTCAAATTATATATACTAGGGTCAGATATTGAGGGTAGGGTCTATGTGATACACATTTAAAATATCAGAGCTTAATCTCGAAAACATTTTTAAAAAATATGTGTTTTTGTGAAGGACCGTAAAAATAAAATGTCAACTCAGCAACGAATTATATATATATATTTGATCATTTTCAAATTTTATAGATCATAAATTGCTTTGTATGATAGTTTAGTGATATGTTAGTATTTATAACACTTTTTGAAATAAAAATTGCTAAGCCAGAACAGTGATTTTACTGTGAAATTATATAGTTGCTGAGTTGACATTATCGTTTCTGAGTTGACAAAGCACGATGATTGCACGTAAAAGTCATGTTTTAAGTGCATCTACGAGATCTCTAAACACTTGAGCCCCATTTTCTGAAAAAAAATGGTTTATCATTATAAATACAAAGAAGAAATAGGAACATAACAATCATGATTTGAAAATGTATTTCGAAGGCCATTGTACAATACATACATGCCATATAACGAGGGTAAATTTGATTTAGAAATTGAACTAAGTATTATTTGTAGTTTTATTTATGTAAACAACTTCTAAAATACTCTCTCACTCTAATTCAATCAAAAGCAGCTTCTTTTTAACTGCATTTTACATTGACGGAGTTCAAATTTCAGTTTTAATTACAATAAAGGGGACAGAACGCAGAATTCAGTAAATTCAGCAACTCAGAACCGTATTTTCATTGTTGTAAAAATGTCTACATAAGCGAATACTCTCTCAGTCTAATTTCATTAAAAACATATTTTTTAATTGCATTTTACATTTATAGAGTTACATTTTTACATAATTGGAACTCATTCCAATAATGTTTTAATATGGTTCACAAAACGGATTCTGGGCACTGTTTTTTTGTGTCCATATAATTTGTGTCCCAAATGACTATCACTCACATCTTATCAAATACGGCAACACGCATAGGTTCAGTTTTTTGTCATTCCATAGCCTACAGTAGACCCACCAATCGTTGTTTCTGAATAAGCATAAATATCTGTATTTGCTGAGTAATTAGGATTTCCGTTGTCAATTTTACGACAGTAAGTGGTCTCCAATTTTTAAGCTGTGGGTTGAGCCATCAGTTTATACCCTGTAGATAGCCAATAGATTTTACTGAAAACATTGCTTACCTTGGGATCAAACTAGTCCAATACAGTCTTAAGAAATTGCCACAATGAGAGTCTGAAACTGGGAGAAGCTAGCAGATGTTCTACTCTCCAAAGCAAATATTTTATGATATAGATGCAGTATTTTGCAATAATATATCTTGCCTTTGAAAATCTAACCCTTAGTCTTAAGAGAATCTAGCGCCACAGCCAATATTGTGGAAAAAAAATTCTTAGTGCTGTTGATCTACATCTTAGGCAAACCATTGGACGAGATGGCCTTCTTTGACCAATCACACACAGATTATCTAGGTCACTCACATCTCTGATATTTCAACATGGACGACAGACACGTGACATTGATACAGTGCAATGTCAATGAGGCTGAACTAGATCTCAGGCTCATCATTGGTCCAGAAAGTCATCTCGACCAATCTCATGCACGATATCTGGGTCAGTCATTATACTGAAGGGCCATCACACTTTCCGTGAGTTAGCTGATACTGCTATGAACTCGAAAGGCAGTATCTGCTTACTTGTAATGTAAGCAGCTACTGTGTTTGTTAATTGTGGCTGTGTATGTCAGTGTATACACATGATACACACCCGGCTCCAGGCCAACTGTGATTATGTAATACGCCAGGAATCGCCACCTTCTCACTTTTGACTGTGAACAAAATCTATTTAAATTGTAAATATATCAGGATTCAGGATATATATTTGTTCTTTTCAGCTCAAACTATTCAAGATTGATATATTACAGACTTGCTTTGTGCCAATATTGATGAAATGATCAATTTTTAAGTCAGGATCGAGCCAACTGTACAGAGCGGAAAGCCAGATGTGGTATGCCTTTGATCAGCTATCACCTGGCAAGCACAACTCATTGCCTCAATGCTGGGCTAGTGTTGGCTCAGTAGTTATTGTGAATCAATGTACACGGTTATACAGGAACACATAGCAATGCCCGTTATATATAAGTTAACTTTTTCATTGCGCCGACTTGACATGGAAAAAGGACAAAGTATGGTGAAATATTAACCCTTACACTGCTGCATCAAATTTGCAGCATGTGTGGTTTCCCACTAAGTAATTATTCTAACACGTTTTTTCTTCAAAAAGACATCTGATGAAAAACTGATATTAAAAACCATTATATTGAAAAATCAGTCAGTTAGATATATTTCAAGCGCAATTAGGAAGACACCACAAAACGAAAGTGAAATTTTTTTTTTTGCTTGCACAGTACAGTAGTCCCCTCTGTAAATGTAAAATGGGCCGAATTTGATGATTATGACAGCACTCTTTAAACACCTCCATTTTCGTTGTGACAGTCTGATGAGCACAGTTGACAGCCTGTGTTAATTGCCGGTTCTAACGGTAACACACGTAATTTAAAAGTACTGGAAGTGGCTTGTGTTTTCATAAGAATTGAGGCAATGTTTTTTTCACATTTCAATATAGGCCTATGCTTTTCAGTACAAAACATGTGACACTGACTGTGACAGCTACTTTCAATTGATGTCGACCCGTCGAAAGTTAAGGCCAGGCTGAATACTGAGTCCTAGTTTTCCATTCTGGGCCAGCAAGACAATGTACTTTATTATCCCTAAAAACGTGTCAGGTAGGGAGACTCAGTAGGGGCTGGTTTATTACATATGTGCACTGAGATCATTGGACGATACCACGCTACTTTTTTTTATTTTAGAGCGCATGGGTGATATTTAACAGAGGCGTGATATTTATGGCTGAAACGCTGATCAATCTGTCTGACTCAATGATCACTGAGTCAGGGCAATGACCATGCAGTTATCACTTATGCTCTAAGCAATGCTGACGAGCTGCCGTCATTTTGACACAACTCAACGTACAGCCTAGTAGAGCCTACTTAATCCAGGTGCCGACATCAGGTGTGAAAAGGAGCTGTGAGAGATCAAGGCTGACACTGTGCACGCTATGGTGTCACACACATTACACTCTAACTCAACCCGAAACTCTAGGATTGATCGATAATACATTGCTAAATAAAAAATTAAAAACAAATGTTATGTATGTACACAGTATTCTCGATGCAATATTCAATGGCAAACAGACGAGGCGGGCGTCTTCTATGTTGACCAAGATTGGAGTTAAACAGACAATAGGGACAACGCGAGCACTAGCACAGATATTAACACTGCAATGCACGTGGCTGTGAATATGGTCGGCGCGAGACACTGGTGCGGTGTTGTTCTAATTATGGGCCATTGTCATCAATGGCGGCATCGGCTTGGCGTCTCGTGGCGGCGTACCCAGTTTACGTTTATTCTCAATGATGATAGACTGCTATACCCTGCCTTATTTTTCAAATCAATAACTTTGCGAGTTTAGGCGCTATCATCATCTAATTTATATAATTATTTTCAGCATTGAATAAGTTTTCTGGTGATATTTTATTACATGTCCGTACTACCATAATTGATAAAGCTAGCTATTTGAAGTGAGATGTTTATCACAACTAGCAGACACACGGACACCGCTGACGTCCCCTGCTAATTAGTGGTGTAATGCACCTTGTAACGCCAAGGGGTACAGTAAAAATAGTTATATCACCAAAAAGCATTTTTCAGCAACTATAATCTGATATGCGTCCCAACGATGTGGAAACATAAAAAGTCGTATCTTGTCAGTGCAGGGCCGGCAGACATCTGCAGACGTGACACAGTCTGTGAACAGCAAATTTCAAAATGTCGTATCTTTAGAAGAATATCGCTATCTGGTACGGTGATTTGAAGCTACCAGTACACATCTGCACACAGTGTCAAGATTGTGTTAATGCTGGCCCACTTCATACGACGCTGTACCAGCCTTAAGCCAATATTGGCTTAGCATAGTATCAGATGGCCTGTATTGGCGGAAAATATATTTGTTTTGATTACAATTTTACATGGCCCATTGCTTAATATAAATATCAAGTTCAGTCTAATGCAAAAAAATACTCTCAATAATGTTCAGGACCGCTGGGTTCTTGTTAGTCTTAATTACATTAGTGAGACAGAAAGCTAAATTTGGTCAGCTCAGCAACGTTTCTGAGTTGAGTGATCAACTCATAAACGTTGTTGAGTTGATCGAAATAATAATGTTGCTGAGTTGAATACGGACAACATAAAACGATATTTAATGTATTTAAAATAGATGTATCATTGCCCACCGATGCAGTAGGGGGATGGCCATCATTATCAAGCACTTTGTTCAGTTTAACATGTTTTCAATGATTTTTTGCTAAATTATGAGCGTTTCTGAGTTGACACAGAAATTGAATACGCTTCAGGGTTGATTGTTTTGGTTATAAAATAGCAGTTCAGATTGAATGTTTACAAATATTTTACCTACCACAAAATATTGGGACTTTGCAGCTTTCTCTGCATATATCAAAGTAATTGAATGGTATCACACCACAATTTGCGGAGTTTAGATAACACTGGCGTTGCTGAGTTGACCGGTTTGCGTGAGACAACTGAAAAGCCTTAGTAGACTTTTTATATTGAGTTTATGTCTGTATATGAATAAATTCCGTTGAACATAACAATTGCACTACAAAATAACTTGGGTTTAAGTTATTTCCAAGAGATCTTCCATGTTAAAACAGTCTATGTTTCAAGTGTTAGATATTGGGAGACATTGCATTTGTGTACAAATTCGTGTATTTTAGCACATTGCATGTTGAATAAAAAAATATTTTTCAGATATATTGAATTTTTTTTCTCAGTTTATCGTATTGGCCATAGGGCAATATTAAAAAAATTCGGACCCACACAATACATAAATTCGCTCAGAATAGCCAAAAGACACTAAATGACCCTTAAATTGTATATTCACCAAAATAATGGCTGATTGTCGGCCATTTTTAATTCGATAAAGTTTAAAGTTTCCAGGATGCATCCTCCCCCCAAGACTCACATCTTGTTTTATAGTAATGATCTAGTCATCTAGCACGGTTTACCAAATATCGGCCATGTGAAATAAATAATGGCGGATAGGCGGCCATTTTGAATTTGATAGAGTCGACATTTTTCAAGATGCATGCTCTCCTGAAATCTCACATTTAGTTTTATAGTAATGGTCTAGCTATGCAGCATGGTTCACCCGATAGCAGGCCTGCCAAGGTAGATAATGGCCGATTGTCAGCCTTTTTTAATTTGTTCAGGTTAAAAAATTTCAGGGTGCATCCTCTCCTGAAACCTTACAATTTGTGTTATAGTAGGCCTAATGGTGTAGCTATCCTGAGCAGTTTTCATGATATTCCGAAAAAATATTTCAGTCGGATATAGGCCTACCGATGCTATAAATTGGGTCAAAGTGCTGGGTCAACTTCAAAAACCTGAAAAGGCACAACTAAGAACTATCTCTAGATAGTCCTTAGTTGAGAGCATGTATGTGCAATATGACTCTAATAGGCCCGGTAGTTTCGAGATCTGCTCCGGAAACGAGGTGTGTGTCAAAACGTTAAATAGGTCATAGTATTGAACCAAAAGTGGGTCAGAGTTCATATGCCTCAAAAGGCACAACTGTTGTGTTGTGTGTAAAATTTGAAGACAATCGGACAAGTACATCCTGAGATATGCTTCAGAAACGAAATGTTCACGGATGATCCAACGCCATAACATCATTCAATCTCCTCGCGTATTGAATTCAGATTAAATATATTTTAAACAGTCCATTATCCACCTAAAAGTAACCCCCATACCAACAATTGTTATACTGGGTTATTTTATTACGAGGTTTTTGGCAAAAGAAGAGGTAAAAACCCAGACAGAGGCAGAATCTTTAGCTCCCTACATCGCACCGAAAAAAAGAGATATGGACACTTCCAAATGAATAATTAACACCAATGTATCGGTAACAAGGAAAATTAGCAATAAATAGGGTGTAATCCAAGTAACAGCATGTTGCAATTTCTCACTGCTGTCAATAATCATATATGTTAATTATCTGTCAGTAAGTAGGCCTAAGGTGTGATTCCTAATCACTGTTAAAGCTATAGACCACTCTATGTATGTTTCTGGTTTTAGTTGTACCCCAGTTGCCCCTATCTTTGTAATCAGGGTGGTGCTTTCTGGGACAGATGTATCCTGCCGTTCTTAGATCTACACAGTGGACTACTCCTTTAACAATGCATTATTTTGGGGAGTGTAGTCCATGTAAATGGCATCCTTCTGAGCTAGCTGTGACTCCTGTCACTATCGAACTGTTATATATGGGTCTGGTCACACTAAACTAGACCAAAAGTGTTACATGATAAGACAAAATTCACACATATCATATATTATTTTTTTTTTGCATTTCCTGATAGTACAATATCTGTAGCTTGTTGCTGAGAAGCTGCAAGTCAATTCGCTCGATGTGGAGCTCAGGAGATGCTTTTTTCTGGGCCTGGTGCTTTCAGGGTCACGTACGTGATGTTTACATAATTCTCGTTTGAAATGGGGGATATAATAGCTAAGCTGGTGAAATTGATGTGAAGAGATGATCTGATACAAGGGTGATATGTTCAAACAAACAGGGTCGATAGAACGAGATACCAAGAGGAGAAACATACCTTTGACACCTCCATCCCAACTGTACTCAAATGTGGGACGTAAACTTTTTTTTACATAAATACTATGATACCTTTAATATATTGTTGGTTTTCATATAATAATGTTGCCAGTAGTGAGCTGATCTGGGCGACCACACGTGAAGATGGAAGCAAATTACTGAATAGAACAGGGAATGTACTGTACGTATGTAATGTTTGACAAGTCAAGTACGTGATTTTTCTCAGTACGTGACTGTTGACATGATTATGAGCCTCAGTATCAGAGCTATACATTTACTCTCCACAAGTGACTGAAAATGTCAATAATCACATACGTTGCTAGCAGTCGTTGCTAGCAGTCAAAGATCACGTACAAGACTCTTCTGTTATGTCAAATGTCACATAGGCCTACGTTTTTGACCTTCCTGGACTTAGCCTTTTATAAAAGCAACAATTATCGCTCAGGCATTAATACAAATTTACCTGTCATTAGCTTGTTTGTCCTTGAACTGATATATCTACTCTGTACGCCCTACCTTCGACGTACCAAGGAGTACTTGAACAAAAAAAACGTACGTTTTTTCGGTAACGTACGTGATTTGTTGACACCCACAACTTAGAACCTATCTCACACATGGCAGCACGTTTTGACTTGGCAGCAAGGCTGCTTCAAAGAACCATTCGCCAAGTAACTTTTGCACACCCTTGCATAGCAATTGACTCATGTAAGAAGTGGTGATGTGTGGTTAAAAATCGTGGTAACGTACGTGATGCTCAAAATGGTTTGCATCCCTTCAGAAACAATTGATTATTGAAAAGCCAAGGCTTATATAATATAGATGACCTTTTATCGAAATAAAACTTAAGACTTCAGAGTACAAGTTTTTATATCTGTTTTCTTATTTCAGAGAAATTACACAAAATGATGAGTACTTTCTTGGGAGATAAAAAATATTTGACTGAACGTCACGTACGTTACCTTTGTGTTCAAAATGCAATAAAACTATGTAAAAAGCAGTAGATTGCCCCCATTGTGGTCTTAAATGCAAATCATTATTGCCCATAATTTAATGAAAAACAGCTAAGTATGCGGTAAACGGAGACCTTTATTCATCCTCTCAAAATGGCGATGTAACGTTTGACATAGGGAAAACGCACTTGTCATGTACATAATTTAACAACAAAGTCACAAAGAATGAGCCAATATTTGAATTTTTTTATAAAAAGTATTCTCCATAGTGTCTATTTCCTACCCGCCAAATATTATGGTGGTGAAATAAATATCGATAAAATGTGTTCAAACACGACAACCCTCAGAATCAGCCACTGGCCTAGTTTAGTGTGACTAGACCCATATGTCATCATTTGTCCAAACAAATATGAGTGTTTAACTAAACATTAAAAAACAAATGGAACAAATTAAACTAAAGACAGGGGCTAGACCGAGCGCTGTCAATCGATGTTCAGGGACATCAGTCAATACCGGCCCAAAGACAGAAACCCGATGGCAGGGGCAAGGTCAAAAATCTATTTTTAATAATACAAAATTTGATACTTATGAAAATAAATATCTTAGTGGAAACTTAACTTTCATATTGCACAACAGACGGGAGCAAATCTGCTCTAAAAGTCAGCGGGGGAGGAGCGGGAGGATGCAACTATGCGACAACCAGCCTCAAATTAACAGTTACCGTGAACCATGATATCGTTTATTTTTGGGCGAAATAATAATTACAATCTTATTGTATTTTTTTGTAAGAAACTTTGTGCATCAGAATATATGCGCATTATCAACTGGTCTGATTGTTACTATATACCAGTAGTGGATTTTAATTTATCATATAATAGATCCGGGAATATTCAATAAAACCACTATTTTAGTTTTCTCATGACGCTACTTTTATTTGTGAACTTCAGCGTTTACAGCACATGATGTGACAGCTGCTTCTCACCGACAGTTAAAGCTCACTGCTTTCCCAGTAAACAGTCAGACTACCGGTACTGCCTTTCCGCGTCACAGCTACCCAGCAAACACAACTTTTACCAGACTTTGACCAAATGTTGGCCTAATAGTGGCACACCGTCTACAACGCTGGGTCAAAATTAGACCAGCATTGCTCAACTAGGATACACGATAAACATTCACCCAATGTTAGCTTAATGCTAGCCCATCATCTACGACCCTGGCTCAGCAGTAAAATAGCATCGGCCAAACATTTTGTTTTTGATGGCAGTCACCAGTCACAGTAACTCGTACTCAACAAATTCGGGATCAATGTGGGCAATGACGCTGGCACCAACATCGGGTCACTGTATCGTGTTGATGACTAGAATCAGCAAGACGCTGCTGCACACGGGGAAAAGCAAGTAGGCCTATCTGTTTATCTTACAAGTGTGCAGATAAAGTCTTTTGGGAGCGCTGTTACACGCAAGGAGCATCACAACAGCGAAAAGGAAACTATATATAGGCCTACATCAACATTTAAAAGTGAGCAAATATTGCCTTATGGCAGCGCTGTTGTACGCAGGAAGAGACAGGGACGCCAGTGAAAAAGCAGTTAATGCTTATTTACCAGGGAGCAGATAATGCCTTTGCACAGGAAGAATATAGAAACCAGAACTTAAAGAATCATTGATCAGCTTCAAAACGCGCATGCCTGGGACGGTCAAGTGTAGGCCAACAGTAGCCTATTGAGTACAGATTGACGGCATTAATATAGTCACTGAACTGATTACAAGATACTACTCAAACGAGACATTGATCCAATGCTGTTTTAATGTTAGGCCAACGTCTGCGACGCTGGCCCAACATTGAACCAACATTAGATAAATGTACAATGTTTGAGAGAAAGTGCTCCTGCCCAGCAAACGCAAGACATTTGTATGACATTTATGCAATGTCGGCCCAACGTCTTCGACGTTGGTCCAACGTCGCATAAAGTCATACAAATGTTTTGTGTTTACTGGGTGACTATACAAGCTTGGGGGTCAAGCAGTTTCCAAATCCCCGCAGTAATACAGTCAGTTTGTTTGCAAGTAGGCGACCAAGTAGGGGCAAAAGACAAGGGCTTTGAATTATTAACTCATAGATGTCGCTCAAGTATATATGAACTTGCTGTGATTTGAGAACTTGCTCTTAATGAGGCTTTGGGTATGAAACGCATAATGAGGCTTTGGGTATGAAACGCATATTTAGTATTATTATGGAATAGGGCCTTGGCTTACCCACGGGCACTATTGCCTTCTGGGGGACCCTTGTCCCGCGAATTTTGACAGTTGACTACACCTTTAACGACAGACACTTTCCCTAAAACTACAGATTGTACAAGCTTGAATTCAGCACATCCACCTGATGTAAAATCAAGTGGATAACAAACTAGAAAAGACTTAAGCAGCCCTGCATTATCGCCAGTCGGCAAATTTAAATTTGATTTAGATCAGCAAACTTTCTCAAGGTTTATTTTATATTACCGATTTAGCTATTATGCAAGATTTCCAAGATAATGAGAAAAAACAATTAAAAACGACCGCCAGTCGGCCATTTTAGATTTTATTTTTGCGAGGTTTGTCATGGGTTACACTTGCGAGTCCTTACATTTTGTTCTATGTGCTTGGTTCAGCTACTTTGCTATGTTTTTGAGTTACGTAAATATCACAAAATAACTCAAATTTAAAATGACCGCTAAAAGGCCATTTTTAAATTGTTCGCTCCTAAAAATTATTCAGGTCATGGACTGACATTGCTGTGTGCAGTTGCTAAATAAAAAGAAGATCTGCTGGAAACAATAACTGCGGCGGCGACGTAGGACCGTGTAAGCAGCCGGCCTCAGCGAGGGCTGCTCAATTATATACTAAAATGCCTTACAAAGCTCTATGTTTCAGCGAGGGTTAAATAAACACATTTTTATACTAGAGCCTGACGGCACTAAAGTAGAGCTTGCGCCGGGGCTTCAGGAAAAGCTAAAATGCAGCTGTTTCACAATTAAAGCTATAGAACACTCTATGTATATTTCCGGTTTTAGTTGTACCCCAGTGGCCTCTATCTCTGTGATCAGCGTGGTGCTTTCTGGGTACAGATGTGTCCCTCTGTTCACGCACAGTAGATTACTCCTTTAAGCAACAAATGTGTTATTAATATCAGATGACTACTCAGATAAAATATAATGTAGCAGACAATATGCAAATTTAAACTAATGTGCTAATAATATTCACATGTATGGAGATATGCTCTTAATTTAGCTCATGTAATGCTATTAATGCTCCTTGACAGCTGATGCACGGTAATATTTGTCTTATTCAGCTTATGATTTACTGTAAACATTATATTGATAGCTATATTGATAGTCAGCTGATGTAAAACTCCGATACCCAGCAAACATGAATAACTGACACATTTAATCCTGAACCATGGTTGATCGGCCAGTGTCATAGACGTTGGTCCAACATCACAGCAAAACAGTAGTTCTGCATGCACAGATCAGGGTAAGTTTCAGAATGTATAAACTCATGAAATCATGAAGCCACAACGATGCGCTGCTGTATGTACTGAATTTGCCTAAATGTGCCTCAATTCATTCTGCAGAAATAGGTTATATATTGCCATTTAATATCATCATATTCATCAATTCTCTTGGCATCAACTAAAATGCTATATCACAGAAAAAAACGATATTTAACCTTGTTTATCCGAGCATCTAAATAAAAATCTAAAAATTTACGTTCGTAGTGCAATGGAAAAAGTTCTTTTTAACAGACACATGGTGTTAGATATGTTCTCAGTTCAACGAATTCGACGTTATTGTCGTGGAATCGATAGACATTAAAATACATTAACCCCACACCATCGTAAAAGTAGAGAATGCAAAGCAATCTCTACTAAAAATACTGCTATATTCTTTCATTAAAAAAAAGACATTTATAAATATAAGCAACACTCATTTTTAAGCATGCACATATCTGGTCATGGGCACACATGTGTCTATGTCAATTGGTCTCAAAAGTTATTGCGGAAGGACAGACTTTCGGCAATGGCTGCCTAATTTGCATAATAATTAATGATTTTTCACATTTCATGCTTTGATTTATATCGTATCTTAATACTTGACCATGAAAATGTTGGAATAAACACCATATTAACGTGTCTATGACAATTAGTTTTCAAGTTACTGAAGAAATATTGTTTTAGGGTAATGCCTGTCTAATTTGCATACTAATTTGGAGTTGGTGGGTATCGATAGTTCATAAAAACGGTTTCCGTGTTGAAACAAAGACTTACTTGCCCCCCCCCCCTCTCTGTGAAATTTTGTTTTTTGGCCATCAGCCTGAGTGGCAGTAATATTCCACTGGGCCCAAATGTATGACGTCAAATAATTTGGCTTTCGTACACTGGCAGGCCATCGTGGCGACAGCCCGCTCAATGAAAAGGTTAAAATGTAATTCGATAGAAACAGTCCATTGACGAGATAAATTATGTACAGATGATAACGTGATAACCAGAGTGTCAATGGAGCTCATCCTCAGTTAAGGCAAGTTGATTACGAATTAAAATTTCTGAGATCCATGAGGCAGTTCTATGCACATGCACGAGCTCTTTTAAATAAACTAAACACAATTGAAATCAGATAAGAATTGAGGGAGAAGCATGTTTTGTGAATTGTGGACAGAGTGCCCTAATTGGGTCTTAATTAGGTCATAATTTAATTATTAATCAAAATTTCTGAAATCCCTGACGACGTTCTATGCACAGGCCCGAGCTATTTCAAACCAACCAAACAGAATTGAAATCAGATAAGAATGGAGGGAGGACAAGCATTTCTTGTGAATTGTGGACAGACAACAGACGCAACACTATGGAATATAAGCTCATCTTAGGCATAAAGGCCGGACGAGCTAAAAATTGGTCTGAAGAGTCCATATAGGCCTACAAACCAGGCATATTTTGCTTACTCTTTTACGGCCCATTTCCATACATAATGTACCATATTTTTTCTAATAAAAGCCCGGGGCAATAATTAGAAGACCCCCTGAGATTACAGGGACGGGAGGCGCTTATCAGAGTAGTTTTTTAATTTATCATATAATGTTTGTGCTCGTGGGTTTTATTTTTAAATCAAGGGGTGGGGAGGGTGGGCGTGTTTTAGAATAAATACGGTACGTCCTCTGAGAACATGGAACGGATGCACCAAACATCAGTTAGGTTTGTAACCTTGAAATATGAACACAAATTAAATAAAGGAGATTTATTGTCAATCTATTAACCACTCTCACAACAATTTGATATAACCGCTGATTGCACTTCAATAATTATTGCAGAATACAATGTTGAAAGTAGTCTAATTGACTTTTATGATTCAAGGGGCATTCTGGCATTATTCAGAAAAGAAAAAAACAACATGATTTTTATTAGGAAAATCCTCTTTCATTTATTTTACACAATTATGTATTTAAAAAGTGTCACGTCCTTGTAATTGTAAACTCTAAAAACGTTATATTAAAAGGTATGTGAGCTGGGAGCTTAACATCATAAATGTGCTTCTTCTACCGTTACCACAGATTCCTTGACAGTTACAACGTCAAATGAAGCATAATCGATTATGAAAAACTATCAGTAGGCCCTAGTACTTCTAACATGAATGTAGCACAGGATGGTCCAAAGCACAAAGGCAAATATTTATGGAAATGATATAATGAGTTCAAATGAATTAAAATGATTGAATTGTCCAATATTAAAACTCCCGGCGATGGTACTTGTCCGGATCAAAGTAGGATGTGACAACAACACGATTGGAGAATTTTCTTCCTGCTAAACTTTGTTGTGCCTTCTGACAGTCTAATATAGAGTTGAACTCGACAAAAATCTGAAAAGAAAATTGAAAGAAAAATGAAATGTTGCAAAGACTACTTCTTATTACTGTTATCTCCAAATTATGCAAATACATACCTTGCCTACACCAGGCACTTCTACCCCTTTGATTGGCCGTGGCACTTCTATGCTTTTTACTGATCCATATTTTCCACACTCCTCCTTCACATCCTCTAAAATATCTGATAAAAATATATAAATATTAAAATAAAAATGCTTCTACAGAACAGTCAATTGAGAGAGAAAAGAAACTAGATGGTAATATATGAAAACTTCAACCTTCAATAATTAAAAGTTGAATGTCAATGCAGTAGAAATGGGGATATACAGTGGAGACCCAGTATCGGACCGCCTCACAAAACGTACCATCCTGGAATACGGACCAAGTCTTTTTTTAGTTCCAAATATTTCCCCATTCACATAATGTATTATCAAATACAGAAAGCGGACCGACCCGCGATTCGGGACACGGACCACCCTTTTTCAGTCCCAAATCATAAAAAGACTCGAAAAACGGACCAGCAAAAAAAAGTAATTCACACTTTTACAGTTATATATGCATCAATTAAGGGACCAGCTGCGATTTGATTCACTAATGGGACCAGCTGTAGCTGGATACACGAAGGGATCAGCAATGGCATAATTTACTAAGTTCAATAGCCCTGCTTGAATCTAATAAAGGGACCAGATATGGTTGAATCCAGCAAGGGACCAGCGTTGGCTGGATCCACTATAAGGACCGGAGCTGGCTGGATCCACAAGAATGGCCAGCGCTGGCTGGATCCACTGAGCTCAGATTGGATCACGGAAAGGATTAGCGCTGGTGAAATAAATCATACAATGTTAATGCAACATTTAAACATTGTCATCAGTGCAAATTGCAATAAGTAGCCTTATCGTGTCATGTCCCTTCCTTGAGTCTCGCCTCTTCGGTTGGTTGATTATCAACGGTTTAGTGTTTTAGCTCCTACGACCGTCTTTCTTATAGTCAATACAGGTCAAAATAATTCACAGAGCGCGAACTTACGATGACAGCTTAGTGTGAAAGTGTATATTGCTAAGTCAAAAGAACACAATTTATGTCGACTCCTTATATTTAATTATTTGTTAAATTATAGGAAGTTATATTAGCACTGTAAGTGTTGTAGCAATAATTGAGCTACTGGTCTATAGGAACCACAAGGTTAAACAAAGGCGCTTTTGATTTTCGACCAGCTGACAAAAACATTTGGCGTGCAACAATCATTTAATTACGCAGGATATGTAAGGGCTATGTGTATCTAATACAAATAGGCCTAGCATATAAATAGATACTGAAATAGGAAACAATTAAATACAAACGATACAAACAAACATATTATCTTATTTATAACATAATCATAATTCGAGAAGATTACAATTCGCTGGGCTGCTTTTTATCAGCTTGACTTGTCATATATGACAGGCCCAAGCGTACAGAAGCATTATCACCTGTATAGAGTGATTACACCTTTGCGATCCCAAAAGTCTTACAAATTGCTATGTAAATTCATATAGTGAAGCAAGACATAACAATTCCGTCATGATTTTCTGTATTAGCTACGCATATTAAACAGACTAATTATTTGATGTATTTTTACGCGAGAAAGTATAAATTATATCCAGTTAATGGACTGTAAGTTACATAGGGTTATTCACGGCTGATCGATTTCCCGTTCACAGCTGCATGGCCTGATCACCCTAAACAAACAATACTATCACACTAGGAACGTGATGAAAGAAACAATTTTTTACTCTTAAGTTGATCATAATGACACAATCCGTGTACGACTCCCAAATTTTTATAAAATTAGAAGCACGACATCTAATTTGAACACTGCTACTTAATATCATATTTGTCAATACAGCTCTCAAGCTAAAGGTCACTTCAAAACAAATTTAAAACAATTTGAAGCCAGCAAATTTCGAAATATGATAAATGAATAAATGTCACTTCAAAATCAATTAAAATAATCTAAAGCCAGTGAATTTCGATGTGTTTTATATTAAAGCAATATCAAACTATATTTACAGTCAGAATAAGGAACTTATAGGGTTATTCACGGCTGATCGACTTTCAGTATACAGACTTTTTACAAAAATAAATATAATTATGTATAATATCTTTTCGATATATATTTTTATATGCATTTAATACAACTTTTTTTTAATTGTGTGTTGCTTTTTTATTATATCATGACGTCATATTCAATACATTATTAGTTTAATAATCGACCTAGATATCAGACTGACTAGTATCTCTCCATTCATAATTGGCTGGTTTCACAAATCGGACCGATTCCAAAATGGGCCACTTTCAGTCAGTCCCATAGGTGGTCCGATTTCCGAATCTTTACTGTATAACAAACCCTATCAAGCCTGCATTTACATGATTCACCATTGTCATCTCCATCCACTACAAGCCGCGAATTGCTGTCGCAATTCTCGACTTGCAATGGAAAAAAATTGTCAATTCAAAACCCCTAGGTTTTAGGAAATTAGGTCATTCTTCAGTGATGATGATGATGCGAAATGATGCTTTGATGCATCTTCAGGGTTGAAAGGGTCAAGACAGTATTGTTGCAGCAGTATTGAATATATTCATTTAAATGGTATGGAAGAATCCATCTTGGTTGTACGAAAATACAGTGAAACTGTATTATTAAATCAATAATAATATATTTAATTTCTATTTATAAATAGTCACAAAATTTATATGATTAGATAGTTAATAATATAAAATGTATTTGGAAAATAAATATGATCGAGCAAGTTCTGATAATAATAGCAATTAAATTGAGCAGTTTTAATCGTGTGATACATTTGACTCGAGCAGTTTCTGCATTGAATAACAAAAATTGTACATGCATGTAATGTACCGGTATGTACATGCAATAACTGCTAAAACAATTAAGGACATTATAACTGGTCATTTTTCATATAAAATGGGACCAGTTTAATTATTTTAGAACGTTATGAGATAAGATTGTCTGTCATCATCTCAGCGTTATATAAGGCTGATTCCAATGAGCATGTACTAATGCAAAAAGTCACTTTTAGCTGAGTCATTCTGCCTTGAGCTGCTTCTGATCCTAAGATGACGATTTATACACATAATATAGAAGCATTGTACTTCTGTGAACTGATTAGTCTGATACTGCAATTTTATGTAAGATTATGACATATATACATCATAAAGAAGTGTGGCGCACAAAATTATTAATCATAAATAAATAATATGTAATCGCGTAGCATGAGGCGCACAGGTAGTATTTTAATACGTTTTGAGGAATCCCGCAAATATCCACTATAAATCAGGCACTGTGATCTGATAAAACATAATCGCACTACATTCTTCAGCACAGATTAGGGACCAATGGCTGGTTAGATGACAATGCGTACATTGCATGGTTACATACCCGGGTAATTGCAGCAGGGTCACTGCTAACTCACAAAGCGGCCAATGGGAGTGACATCATCTATATAGTAAACCCACATCGCCAGGATCCATCCACCATAAAAATAATTACCATAGTATTTTTTTCAATATAATGAAAAACAATTTGTTTATATCGAGTAAAACATCTGTCTACCTTCATACTCATCCTCATCTTCTAGCTCTTCAGGCGTAACCATATTCAGTAGGCATAATATATCTGTAGGAGGTCCCATAGTCTGCATATCATTCATATTCAAACCAGGAATTTGTAACTGCACTGGTATCTGTAAATGGCAGAAATACATCAAATTAAAACCATATCTTTAAATGTTAACAAAATATGTCAAATCATTTGGAAAAACAAAACAATAGTTCAGGTACTAATAAATGTTTGTTGCATACACAGCTTTAAATCAGCAGCTTTTCTACAAGAACTTCTTTAACCACACTTTTTAACAGATATGTCAAATATCGCACAGCGCAAATTAATGTGCACACACAAATTAGAACACAAAAATGATCCTCAGAAAATATTTATACATGTATCACAGAAAGAAATAATGCAAAATTTTAGATCATGATCAATTTTTCATTAGTCTTACATAAATGAGTGAAAGTTTCAGTACGGAATGCTAAATCTGACAAATCGGTTCAGTATATATTATTACGCTTATATTATGATTTACACTTAAATTTTTAAGTGTAAATATCATGTTATGTATATTTCTAGTTATTTTAGTTAATAATTTTAAATATATTTTACGTCATTATCTATTCTTTATTATACATTGTACAACTAATACATTACTATTTTTTATTTTAATAACGCATAAGTCTGCATAGACTTCCTGTCATCAACTAGATGTGACTGTTTTCAGCATGAAAACATTAAAAGTTACATGACCCAAGCCTTTCAGGTGGCTATTTTTTTTAAATGTGCTCCTTCAGCCATGTTGTTTTACATGAATTATTCCCCAAAAGTTAACGAGATCATTAGAAAACCACTGCATAAAATTTGAATGCGATTTAACTAATGGCTCATAACTAATGGCTCATAAGAAATCGCGCCCACAAGCCTTTCAAATTGCTATTTAAAAAAACATGGCTTTCGTCGGCCATATTCTTTTTAATGAATTCTTCCCAAAAGTTAATCAGATCATCAGAATTACCCAGAACCACTACATCAAATTTGAATGCGATCCAACCAATGGTTCATGAGATCGCACCAACAAACTTTTTGGTTAGCCATTTTTTCAAAATGTCCTCCCTGCCATCTTGTTTTTTATTTCCAAAAAGGTAATCAGATCATCAAAAAAAATAAATATTGGGCAGTCATTTTTTCAAAATTTTGTTCTATATGCATGGTCCAGCTATTTTGCTTGATTTTGAGTTGCTTAAATACCACAAAATTACCCAAATTCAAAATAGCCGCTAGACCGCCATTTTAAAATTGTTTGCTCCCAGTGCTCGATTTTGGAAGATTTGAGGTGAGAGCCAGCAGGGCACCCACCTAGAAAATCTACGGAGCCCATCATTTCATTTGACTGCCTGAAATAAGGGGCATTATTCACGGGACATTCTGTGGACCAAAATCTAGCGAGCCACAAGGGCACAGTCATGCAGCTGATAGAGGGCCGTGCAGTAAATTTGGAAGCCCCGGGCTCTCCTCAAAATCGAGCACTGGCTCCCAAAAGTCAATCAGGTCATTAACTGACATTGCTGTGCATATTTGCCAAATGAAAAGAAGATCCGCTGGAAACTTTTTTTCCTGAAATGCGCTAACATGTATTTCTTTGTTAGTGGCCCTAGTAATTAAAGGGTTGATATGAGAATCAAAATGTGAAGTATGAGGAAGCAGAAGTTCGTAGATCAGCTATCATGCAAGATTTCCGAGATAATGAGAAACAAATTTAAAATGGCCGACTGGCGATAGATTAGTTGATAGATTAGTAGCTCCTTCAGCCATGTTGTTTTACATGAATTATTCCCCAAAAGTTAACGAGATCATTAGAAAACCACTGCATAAAATTTGAATGCGATTTAACTAATGGCTCATAACTAATGGCTCATAAGAAATCGCGCCCACAAGCCTTTCAAATTGCTATTTAAAAAAACATGGCTTTCGTCGGCCATATTCTTTTTAATGAATTCTTCCCAAAAGTTAATCAGATCATCAGAATTACCCAGAACCACTACATCAAATTTGAATGCGATCCAACCAATGGTTCATGAGATCGCACCAACAAACTTTTTGGTTAGCCATTTTTTCAAAATGTCCTCCCTGCCATCTTGTTTTTTATTTCCAAAAAGGTAATCAGATCATCAAAAAAAAAAATATTGGGCAGTCATTTTTTCAAAATTTTGTTCTATATGCATGGTCCAGCTATTTTGCTTGATTTTGAGTTGCTTAAATACCACAAAATTACCCAAATTCAAAATAGCCGCTAGACCGCCATTTTAAAATTGTTTGCTCCCAGTGCTCGATTTTGGAAGATTTGAGGTGAGAGCCAGCAGGGCACCCACCTAGAAAATCTACGGAGCCCATCATTTCATTTGACTGCCTGAAATAAGGGGCATTATTTACGGGACATTCTGTGGACCAAAATCTAGCGAGCCACAAGGGCACAGTCATGCAGCTGATAGAGGGCCGTGCAGTAAATTTGGAAGCCCCGGGCTCTCCTCAAAATCGAGCACTGGCTCCCAAAAGTCAATCAGGTCATTAACTGACATTGCTGTGCATATTTGCCAAATGAAAAGAAGATCCGCTGGAAACTTTTTTTCCTGAAATGCGCTAACATGTATTTCTTTGTTAGTGGCCCTAGTAATTAAAGGGTTGATATGAGAATCAAAATGTGAAGTATGAGGAAGCAGAAGTTCGAAGATCAGCTATCATGCAAGATTTCCGAGATAATGAGAAACAAATTTAAAATGGCCGACTGGCGATAGATTAGTTGATAGATTAGTAGCTATCTTGAAAACGAATAACTGCGGGGGCGGCGGACCGTGTGGAAAACAGTAATACAGTAAGCAGCCCGCCTCTGCGAGGGTTGCTTAATAATCAAAACTAGATATGACTTTTAATTATTTCATCAAATTAAAAAAAAAACCAGCCCCCCCTGATGATCCCTACCCGCACCACGTCAATTTTTTTTAAAGTGCTGCGGCAGCCATTTTGTTTTTAATAGATTCACTCCAAAAATATCTAGAGAACCACCAGAGCAAATTTTAATGCAATCCAACCAACGGTTCATAAGTTATTGTGCTCACAAGCTTTTTGGGTGGCCATCTTGGAAAATGGCATTTTTTGGCTCGGTGCCAAAAAAAAACATATTGGAAGAATTGGCTTGTCATATACGCAGGGCTCGACACTAACTGTTGCCCGGGGCAACCGATTTTAGGTGGGGGCAAAAAAAAATTTTACAGACAGTGGCCCCCTGGGCAATAGCTTCAATTGGCAGCATTTTAAATTTCATCGACCGTCACAACAGATAAAGCATGTAAGTGGCAAGTGATAAATTTGGCGGGCAAGTGCCCCAAAAATTGTCTTGCCCTTGGACAAGAAGGTCCAATCAGTTAGTGTCTAGTCCTGATACTTGAAACATAAAATCTTGGTAAATGGCATTTTTGGCTCGGTGCCCCCCAAAAAAACATATTGGAAGAATTGCTCTGTGACATAAGTTATATACAAGAAACGTAAAGAAAAATATCAGTAAACTTTGCAGTTAGAGCTAAAAAAAATTATAACTCCCCCCCCCCAACGGAAAAAAGTGCCCCCTAAAGACTATTCTAAACTTCAAGAAACTACTCTGATATAATAATAAATAACATTTAAAATAATGGATCCCCACACCTCAATGTCAATTATTTTTTTTTTAGCTGCGGCAGAAATGGATTCAACCCAAAAGTTAATCAGATCATCCGAAATACCCAGAGAACAACCCTACCAAATTTGAATGCAATCCATCCAACAGTTAATAAGTTATCGTGCCCACAAGCTTTTTTGACGGCCATCTTGGAAAACATTTGGGATTTTTTATCAGTGCCAAAAAAATATATGGGAAGAATTGCCCTGTGACATGGGTCATATACGTGAAACAAAGAAAATTTATCAGTAAACTTTTTTTGATTAAAAAAAAAATTCAACTCTCAGCCTGAATTTTTTTTTCTAAATTTGTCGAGACTACTGATATAAACCAGAGTGTAAATAACACAGAAGCACATCCTTAATTAGTGCAAGTTGATTACAAATTAAAATTTCTGAAATCCATGAGGCAGTTCTATGCACAGGCCTGAACTCTTTTAAACAAACCAAACAGAATTGAAATCGGATAAGAATTGAGGGAGGAGAAGCATTTCTTGTGAATTGTGGACAGAGTGCCCTAATTGGGTCTTAATTAGGTCATTAGTTAATTAATAATTAAAATTTCTGAAATCTGTGAGGCAGTTTAATGCACAGGCCCAAGCTCTTTCAAACAAACAAAACAGAATTGAAATCGGAAAAGAATTGAGGGAGGAGAAGCCTTTCTTGTGAATTGTGGACAGAGTGCCCTAAAGCCTAAAAAAATATTGTTTGTTCCCGATTTCTGACCGACCCTATCAAAACGTGTGCGACCCAAATTTATTTTAGATTTTCAAAAAGTAAAAAAAATTGAATTTTTTTTATTTTTTTTATAGGAAACCGATAAGTTAAGGGATGAGTTACTGGCTGTAGTCAAAGTAATTAAAAAAACGTTACGAAAAGGAGAGGGTGGGGTCAAAAAGCGTCAAAAAAAACCAAAAATCGTTACGTAATGTACAAATAAGACATGCATGGAAGTAAATTTGGCGCCAAATAAAATAAAAAATAATTCTGACCTACGATCGATTGAAGTAACAAAAAATAAAATAAAATAAATTTCCTACCTACCCACTGGTTAAAATGAGAACAAATCGGAAACAAAGATATATTTTTTTTGGCCTAATTGGGTCTTAATTAGGTCATTAGTTAAGGCAAAAAAAAAAATTGTTTGTTTCTGGTAACCCGACCGACCCTAATTTTAGGTGTCGACCCTAGTTTTTTTTCCAAGATCTGCAGACCCTAATTCTTTTTATCGATAAATAACGGAGCTAAACTTTTTTGTTATAGCATTCTGATCGGCACACAGTATAAAAAACGGTACTGTTTATGCAGAATTGTTTATTTTGCTTTGTTGCACAAAATAACCAACATGTGCATCACCAAATAGGGTGGAGCAAAGAAAAAACAAGGCCCGCCGGCGACGGAAATAGGCCTCAGCCTCTAAACATTGTTTAAAAGTGAAAAACATTATTGAAATTGTCCAAGAACTGGTTATGAGTAACATGTGTGTCGACCATAGTTTTTTTTCAAGATCTGCTGACCCTAATTTTTTTTATCAATAAAATACACAGCTAAATTTTTTGTTATAGCATTCTGATCGGCGCACAGTATAAAAAACAGTACTGTTTATGCAGAATTTGTTTATTTTGCTTTGTTGCACAAAAATAACCAACATGTGCATCACCTAATAGGGTGTAGCAAAGAAAAAACAAGGCCCGTCGGCGACGGAAATAGGCCTCAGCCTCTAATCATCGTTTAAAAGTGAAAAACATTATTGATATTGTCCAAGAACTGGTTATGAGTAGCATGCATATTAAAAATTTGAGCAGGATACATGGGAAACCTTTGGAGTTATTGAGCCCACAAAGCAATATTATTAACGTCAAATGCGAGATTCGTAATAAATCGGTCATTTTGAATAATTTTTTGATTTTTAATGATCTACCTATCTAGCACAGATTACTGTGTATATTACAGATATTGTAGTGAATGATGGTAGCAAGTTAGCATTTTTTTTATTTCAGGAAGTTGCCATTAAGAGGGTATATCCTCACCGAAACCATACATTTCGTTTAATAGTATTTATTGGACTGGTATATAATGGAATTTTGTTCCAAGGGCTGATGTAAGATTTTATGAATTAACAATGTGGAATTTTGTTGGCTATTTGAGCCGTAAACGGCGATGGCACACGGTTGAGACGATGACTCACTTTGCTTCTCCTGTGCATGTTTGTGTTTTTTGTCCACCATCTTGAATTTATGCAAATATGGACCGAATGTCTAGTACTTTAAAAAATTGAAATCATATTATTTTTCGGATCAGAAAAGTTAAAGAAGTGTACAAATGATATTCCAAATTATGCCAATTTTGAAGGTTGGAGCTTCTAACTATCTGGCACAGTTTGTCAGGTATCAGGCATATTAAAGTTAATTGTGGCCGATAATTGACCATTTTGGATTTGATCAAGTTGAAAATTTTCAGAGCATATCCCTACCTGAAACTGCACATTTTGTTTTGTAGTAATGGTCTAGCTACCGTATATCCCCGCGTATAATGCGACGCCATGTATAATACGAGTTGAGATTTGAGGCCTCGGATGACCGGAAAAACGCCTGCCCCTCTGTATAATACGACCTCAAATTTTGGATTTCGGCAGCGTCCCCGGCTATCTAAAGCGAGATCAGATAATATATTGTTCAACTAATCAGCTAATAGCGCCGATTACACAGGACAGACACTTGTATCCACGATGCTCCATGACGGGAACAGCGGCAACATTACAGCTCTGCAAAACCAAAGGGCAGTATCTGCTTACTTGTCAAATAAGCAGATACTGTGAGTGGTTGTCATCGGGACTCGCTCGTCTGGGGCAGACATTCTAAGGCCTGTATAGGCTACATATACACTGTATGAAATTGCCACTGGAAATATAATCAGTCAGATTTAAAAATATTTATATTTCGCCGACAAATTTATATTATTTTAATTATCTTTTACAAAGACCATATTTTAATATCGGCATGCTCAAATAAGAACATTCCAAGATGAAATGTGATTGTAAAACATTTGCAGACTAGCCGCATTGTCTAGACACAAGAGGTGCGTGGCTGTATAAGGTGTCTGTGTGTAACAATGCACGTGCTACACGGCCGTGCTCTGTGAACTACAGCTAACAGATACCACCATTTGCTCAATATCGTATCATCAGCGGCAACGGCGGTAGGCGTTAATGTTATCCCAGCAATATGGACATTTTAAGGCCTACAAGTATATATAGAATTCGCCATAGGAAATATAATCAGTGATATCTTGTTATATTTCGTCAACGCATTTCTCTAATTCCAAAATATCATGTTCAGATTGGCCTACCATGATCGTACACAATGGACCACTCCCATATAAAAGGCTATCTTAGATTAAATCAATATTAATATAAATAAACTGGTCAGGAGTGTGAATTGGTGACTAACGGCGTCATTTATCTGCCCGTGGATGTCAAAGGTGCCACGGGCGTCGGCGGGAAAAACGATGACAACGTGAGACGGGGCCTCACAACAAACACGACTCAATGTCCAATGCTGCTTTATAATTGTTGGGCCAGCGTCGACGACAGTGTTCTAACTTTGCCCCAGCATTGCGTTAGTTTTGACATTCCACTAGTTGGAAAAGCATAGTCTAGCTGTTGTTCTTGTTGTATAGGCCTGCTTACCAAACACGCTGACTGGCTTATGTTTACAGATACGTTTTACCGCTAGAGAACTTACCGCAGAACTTACCGCTAGGGAGCTAATTTTTTTTATTAAATTCTACATCTATGTATAATACGAGGTTCCTTTTTGCGACATGAATAGCTAAGAAAAAACATCGCATTATACACGGGTATATACGGTATATGGCACGGTTTGTCAGATATCAGGCATATTACAGTTAACTATGGCCGATAATCGGCCATTTTTAATTTGATCAACTTTAAATTTCTTAGAGCATATCCCTACCTAAAACTGCAGATTTTGTTTTATAGTAATGGTCTAGCTATCCGGTCTGGTTTTCCCGCATATGAAAAAAAATAATGGCCGATAATTGGTCACTTCGGCCGGCATAACCTAGTTTCTGTCCGAATCTTGCCCAATTTCAAACTCATCCGAACTATTGGTGAAATAGATATATGGTAACAATTTTGGAGTGAGACATAGAAAAATGTTGAGTGAATCGCGTAAACGAGAAAATTTGTCGATCAGAATTCGCCGCAGGTCGGCCATTTTAAATTTGATCAAGTTGAAATTTTTCATGGTATATCCCTACCTGAAACTGCACATTTTGTTCAATAGTAATGGTGTAGCTCTCTGGTCTGGTTTTCCAGATATTAAGCATATTAAAAAAATTATGGCCGATAATAGGCCATTTTGGCCGCCATGACCTAATTTCTGTCCGAATATTGCCCAATTTCGAACACATCCGAGCTATTAGTGAAATGGATGTATGGTATAAATTTTGAAACGATACATTAAAAAATGTTGGTGAATCGCGTTAACGAGAAAAAAAATCAAGGTCATAGGGGTCACAGAAAGGTCAAATGTGAAATGAGTCAAGCTTTAGTCATGATTAACCTCTATGTGAAGTTTAATGTGCATTCAAGTTACGCGAAACAAGTAATAGTGCTAAAAGTGGCGGACAGACGGACGGACGGACGGACGGACGCGCCTGGTGACGACAATAGGCATCCGCCCAAGTTTTGGCTGAGGCCTAAAAAGCAGAAAAAAAAAAAATCCGACCTAGCTATTCCATTTCTAAAAAGTCTGTTACCGGAAACATATACAATTAATTTTTTTAGGCCTAATTAATAATTAAAATTTCTGAAATCCGTGAGGCAGTTTAATGCACAGGCCCGAGCTCTTTCAAACAAACAAAACAGAATTGAAATCGGAAAAGAATTGAGTAAGGAGAAGCATTTCTTGTGGAGTGCCCTAATTGGGTCTTAATTAGGTCATAAGTTAATTAATAATTAAAATTTCTGAAATCCGCGAGAAAGTTTAATGCACAGGCCCGAGCTCTTTCAAACAAACCAAATACATGTAGAATTGAAATCGGACAAGAATTGAGGGAGAAGCATTTCTTGTGAATTGTGGATAGAGTGCCCTAATTGGGTCTCAATTAGGTCATAAGTTAATTATTAATTAAAATTTCTGAAATGCGAGAGGACATTAAATGCCCGAGCTCTTTCAAACAAACCAAACAGAATTGAAATCGGATAAGAATTGAGGGAGGAGAAGCATTTCTTGTGAATTGTGGACAGACGACAGACAACAGACGCAACCCAATTAGTCCGTAATAACAGACTCTGTGTGCGATACAGAGTCTGTAATCATTGCCATTCATGAAGTTGTGCCCCAAGAATACGGTGCGTATCCGATTGATTGCGCAATGAATTAATGTGTCATTGTTTGATCAATTATTTTTATATCACTGTAATGACAGATGTACATCTCATTAGAATAATGCCTTAACGCAGTGTTCAGCACAGACAAAAAATAGGTGGGGACATTTGTCTCACTATACTTTGGAAAAAAAGGAGACATTTGACCTCTAAGTGCGTAATTGACGCCCAGTGTTCAGCACAGACAAGAAATAGGTGGGGACATTTGTCACACTACCATGGAAAAATAGGAGACATTTGACCTCCAAGTGCGTAATTGACGCGATATCGCGGCCTGTGCTGAACACTGTTAACGTGGGGACTTAAACCCCTCTCTTTATAGGTGAATTTATCATCTAAATAGGGCTACCTTCACATTTTTCATGACATTTTTGGTCTCAGCGTACAGCATAGAAAAACACAGCTTTTGCCATGCTGTCAATCTCTTGAACCATGCTGTTCCATCAAGCTCGGACTAAACACGATGGCATAAGCTCATCTTAGGTCTAAAGGCCGGATGAGCTAAAAATCAATAACATTTAACATAAAAAATATGACCCCCACCCCCACATTGTCATTTTTTTAATAGCTGCGGCAGCCATTTTGTTTTTAATGGATTCATCCCAAAGGTTAATCAGATCATCAGAAATAGCTAGAGGACAACCCTACCAAATTTGAATGCAATCCAACTGTGGCACATGCAGACAGTCAATGTAAAACCACTAAGCATCCACACTAAGGGGGATGCTTAATAAGCATGTCTGTATTATTTTTATATTTCTTTTCACCACGCTCCCCTCCATTACAACCACTCACATTTTGAGCATTCTTGGCACCAACACTAGCTCTCTGTACAATAAGCTTTTTGTCTCCTAGCTGCATTCCATTCAGTCCTGCACATGCCTGATTAATGAAAAAGACAATAAGCACATCAGCATACTTTGACAGTATATAACACAAAATACAAATAAAACTCATTGTGCAAATTATAATTTTTCATTATGAAAAAATTAAGCACCGAAATATCTAAATACAAATTAAAAAGTTGATCTTACTTGCATCGTCACTGATCCCACATCATTCTGTCAAAGCAAAACAGTAGTTTTTCAGAAACCAAATTATTTTGAAAATATTTTTTTTTTTACTGATGAGCCACTGTGATATATATAAGAGAAAAAATAAAGAAAAATAAAATAGTGTTGTAATGGTCAGTCTATTATTGCTATGGGCAGAAAAGATTGGAACATGTTTAAAAATTAGACTAAATTTGATCAGTAGGGGGCTAGGCTATATCATTATATATAAAAAAACATTTCATTTATCAAAGAAACATTCACAGCAAAAAAATCACTCAAGTATCCCAGTCATTTGTAGAAAACTACATTTTTCCCGCGAACGATGTATGATGAAAATAATAAATTAACAAAATTTCCAAGTAGGTAACTGATTAACTATGTATATAAATATATCTTTTGGACAGAGCTATAGTTAGTCATGCAAATGACTTAAATTAGTTCCGTCTGGTTTGATAATTGGAAGGAAACCAATTTACTTACTGCATCGACCATCGCCGGCTCAACATATTCACAAAAGGCATAACCTTTTGAGAGCCCTGTAGCACTGTCCTTCACCAGATTGAATGCTTTGAGTGGACCAAACGATGTTAATAGCTCCTTAACCTACAAGATCATAATATTTCTAAATAATAGCATTGTTATTCTATGACATTGTATTTAAAAAATTACCAAAAATTTCAAATTAAGTTAAATTATAAGTTATATAATAAATATATCTTCAACATGTTGACTGTTCATCAGGTAGTCAGTACATATTCAAATAACAATTTGTAGATCTATAGATTATTAATTTGCAGAATTTTATGTTAGCCAAACTACTTTAAATTATCATATAAATTATAAATTCAAAAGCAAGTTTGAGGTCAATAAACTGAGTAGCTAAAAATTGTACTTGCCACACACGCACAAACACACACACATACATACACACTTGACCAAGTATGAATGAGATCACTTGCCTTTCTCCAGGAAAAGCGCATTTTAGGGGAATTTGACGGTGTTACAACTATAAGAGTTGCTACTGTTTTTCACCCTCTTCCCCTATGCTAGGGAGTCAAAAGGGGAAGAAACAGAAATACTGATCAGTATATATTTCCATAAATAATGGTACTGTAAATGTCACACACTGCTGTTTATTTCAAAAACTAACATTATTTTGGGGATGCATTTTGGTTTCTATTATTTAAAATTTAGTTTCTACAGCAATATTAAGTTGACATATTTTAAGAAAACAGTAGAATACTAACCCGTTTTCAATCAGTGAGTGGAGCTAAAAAAAACAACAACCTGTAATAAAGACCCCCCGACCCATTAGAAGCTGCGGCTTGTGTCAACATCTCTTCTCAGTACCTGAAATGATTGCCTGTAAGGAAACCCCACTAAAGCTCCAACTGCATAATAATCACGCATTGCAATGCTAAAAAGAATCTCTTGAAAAAACTGTATAACTCCTCTTTCTAAATCTGTTGGTAGATATCATGAGGTGAAAACAGTTTAAGTACTAAAAAATATTTAAGTACAAATTCCTGAAATAAAGTTCTGAAAAGGAAGTGCGACTGAAAGTTCTGAAAAAATAGCTTATGATCCTGGTATGCTCATGCTGTAAGAAAGGGAAGGTAAACCAGGATATACATAACTAGCGCTGCTGCTGAAGAAAAGTTTTTTATACGCGATACTTACATAACGATGATACACTTTTACTTTTATTACCTACATTTTTTTCCAAATTAACCAAATAACTATGTGTAAGGGGCCCTAAAAATTAATGAGCAGTTTTGATGACTGTTTTTGTATTAAAAGTGTTAGTTTTGGTGCTGTAAAGTTATCATTTTGATTCCTGTTACATACATTTGGGAAATATTCCTTGACAGACCTCACTACTGAAATATACTACTGGGTAGGCTGAAAAAATCCTGCAAAATAAAGTCCTGTAAGGGAATAAAGTGTGGACATACTATCTTTCTCCCACTGGATCAATAGCCTGCAGAAATTATGTGTAACAATGTTTTCAATCTCTCAGACACACATACACAGCACCAAGGGTGAGTGTACATAAATGGATACACCAGAAAAGGCAAACCAAAGAGTGCTGGCCAACACTATTTGTACTATTGAAAACTGCAAGATGCTGGATGACAAACCCAGCAGAAAAAAAATCCTCACTAGAGACAATCAATGTGAAATAAAATAATAATCAATTTATATGTCTACATCAACAAAAACTCCAGAATATGCCTTTCTGGTGGATAATACAATTTCAATTTTTACCTGATCCTCATTCAAATAGTTTGGAAGTCCACCAATAAAAATCTTGTGTGGAGAATCTTGCACTACTGTTGATACAACTCCTAAGAAAAAAATACAACATGTACTTGTCGATTTAGTAATTTAAAGAAAATAATGGTTGTTACAATGTGTATTTAAAAATCAGAAAAAAAATCATCTAATAAAAGTATTTCCAATGATAATATTCTATGTATACTAGTTAATTAAACCTTTCAAGTCTGAGTTCACCATTGTCATCTTCATCCACCAAAAGCCGCGAATTGCTGTCGCAATTCTCGACTTGTAGTGGATGAAGATAATTTGATGTGGTTTAAAAATTAAAGAAAATTGGAATGTATTGATAAACAAGTTTCATGAAATTTTCGTTCTGAAACCTTTGGTTTTAGCACAATAAAGTCAGTTTTCAGGTATGTAAAATGATGCTTTAATGCATCATGAGAGATAAAAGGGTTGAATAACAGTATATATTAACCCTTACACTGCTGCATGAAATTTGCGGCATGTGTGGTTTCCCACCAAGTAATATCTGGCACGTTTTTTCTTAAATAAAAAACATCTGATGAACAACTGATACTAAAAGCCATTATATTACAAAATCAGTCAAAATTTTTTTTTCAAATTTTTACATTTTTTTTTATAGAAATTCTCGCAGGCTGCACTTGGTTTATTTTGGGCGACAGCATTGTAAGGGTTAAAGGTACCAGTGTTGAAGTAACCAGACAATGAAATTGTTTATAAGGCCGTTAAAACACCTAAGAGTACATTATTGTCCCCCAACAATTCCAATACCCTGAGACAATGGGCCACACAATGTTTGATAAACAAAGCACAGGGATGAGTGACATAAATAGGAATAGTCTATATCATGTGCTCAAACAGTAAAAACAAAAAAACAAACAAAAAACCTGGGACATGACAGGCAAGTTGGTCTGGTAGAGTAGACTATTATTACAGTATATTATATTCCAGAGAGTCACATATTGCTTTTACATTTTCAAGGATATTCATGGATATAAAAAATTATCCCAATTTCGTACTGAGCTGGGCAATCATTAAAGACAAGAGCACACTCGACTATAGCCCACCGCCATTATTGAAGTTATTGTGCCCACAAGGTCAAATTATTTACGTAAAATGCAAAAAATCACAAAAAATTGACCATTTTTGATTTATTGAACTTGTCCAAGAACTGGTCATTAGCAGGGCACGAAATAAGTATAGTTGGCCTGGTTGTCTGCCGGACCACCAGGTTAAATTTTTAGGTTGTCCGCAAGATTTTTCAGTTGTCCGAATTTTGGTACATAAAAACATGAAAAAGACAATATTTTTTTCAAAATAAATTTATTTTGAAACAATACCTGGTGATTCCCTGCAAATGTCCATTTTAGGTGTTAAAGGGTTAATGCGCCTTGCACAGTAACAATAAAAATATTCCATCAATTTTTGACTGGTTGTCCGATGGCAAAATGGGTTGTCTCGGACGCCCGGAATGCCCTTATTTCGTGCAAATCTGGGAAAGATACATGCAAGTGATCGCGCCCACGTAAAATGCGAAAAATCGCAATAAATCAGCCATTCTGGTTTTTTTCAGCCATTATTAAACTTGTTCGAGAAGTGGTCACTAGTAACAGGCATAACAAATTTGGGAAGGATACATGAAAAACTTTTCAAGTTATCGTGCCCACAAGGTTGTGGCCCCCCAGCTCTATTGTATCCCTCTTGAGATTAAAAAATCTAAATGTTCAGTAATTTCGTGAAAAATTAAATAACTTCATATTTCGGTCACGGCTCTCCATCCTAAATCCTCTGTTTCCCGGAATGCTGGAGAACTGGTCTTTAGTAACATACATAACAAATTTGGGAAGGATACATGGAAAACTTTTCAAGTTATCGGGCCCACAAAAAAATGGTAACGCTGACGCTGAACTTCAATACATTTTTTTATTTCAATTTAATTTAATACCTTTTAAAAGACGTACCAAACTGAAATTTAAGACCTAAATTAAACCTTAAGAGCTCTGAGATATTCAATTTAAATGTTCAGTCACTTGAAGTTGTGTCTTCTACCGCGATCCACAAAGTGTGATTCGCAAAATTAAACATATATCAGTGTTTCAAGATCGGAAGCATATTTTACTTTCAACAACTGATTATACAGGTGCTAGTAAAAACACAGAATGTCTACTGTAGTCGACATCAGTGTTCTGAGGGTTAAGGCTACTTTTGTACACCCGAAAGTAGTGATGTACCCAATGATCGCTCATAATCGATGATCTGTTGTTTGGTACACCAATAATGATGATCTATTAGAACTATAATTAATCGGTTATTGCTGATAAATTAATTCAAGTTTCTCAGGAAAATTGTCTGACCGAACCAGGATTATATTACATGTAGCGTGCTCAACTGTCCTGCAACAGGGCTTGCCATGCCCGGACGCCTGGGGCTACTATCTTTTCACTGTGGGCTACCAGAAGTTGTCTATTTTTGTCTGTATAATAAGTAGTCCAGTAGCCTGGAAAGTCATCCGGGCTACCAAACACAATAAGGATTTGTCCACCCCTGTGCAAGGTGCCCATATTCTTAGAACAATGGTTGCAGGGTGTAGGTGTGGCGAAGACATCAAAAAAGACATTTTAAGACTTTTTAATATTGTGTATGAACCATGAAAGGGTTGTGTCCAGGTTGTGATGAGTGGTGGTCAGAAATGCTTCTTTTTCAAGGAATCAAGCCTTTAGATTAATAAATAATGCCTTATTTGGAAAATAGTGGTGGTCGCACAGATTGAGTGGTCGACCACAGTGGGCACAACCTTGGATATATAAGAAGGGCAAGAAGGCCTCAGGCCTATAACATCCCCCCTCATAAAACTAGTGTTTCCAAAAAAGAGCTTTCGAAGAACTGTTGTGGCAGCTCTCTTGAATAAGTAAATTATCCCATTTTCAAACTTCAGCTATCTTAAATTATTAAGCCAATCAGCGGTGGCCATTTTGATACCATCTTTAACAAGAGGCCAGCCGGCCTCATAGATCAGCTACTTTAAAGTTATTGTGTCCACAAGTAAATGTTAATGCCGACGCCATACTTCAATTACAATTAGAATAGCCCAACTTTTTTTAATTAAAAGGTGGGTTAAAAATCGCTTGCACATCGCCAAGTTGTTGAGAATGTGATTATAAAATTTTGATATAAACTTAGCAAGGTTCTAAACAATATTAACCCTTGTTCTGATGAATTGTCAGATGATATTTTTTACTCCTTTGAAGCTGGAATTTATGTCAGTAATTCCAGCTTCCAAAGATAAATACGACCTAAAGTATTATTTTATTAAATGAGCATCCACAAGAACATATTTCATAAATTTAAGTGGCATTTTATTAAGCTTGAATTTTGCTACAAAACCGAAAGAGAAACAACAAATCTCACCTGGAACAGCAACACTTGGTGTTTCTGGTAAGCCAGGTAGGGGTTGATAATCTCGAGGTCGTCTGATCTTTAAGGATTGTCCTTGGAAGTTGATGCCATCGAAAGCCATTGCTTGTGTTGTTTCATCTACTGAACGGTACTGCAATGAATCAAAGGTTATTTATTAGCTAGATATTGCTATAAGCTACTATCTCGTACATTTATAACTTTTTCAGATTTGGAAGGCAACACACAGGCAAATATGAAACAGATTTTAACATGGAGTGCCGCAGACCAAATGTCATAGACTCTATTAGCTGACATTGCAAAAAAAACCAGCTTGATTTCTAAATCAACAAGACTACATAAGTCCAGGAGCTCCCGCGACGAATTAGAATTTGATTTAAGCAATTTTGTATAGGGTTATTAATGTAGTCCTAGTCAAAAATCAAGACGCAAGACAACTAGGTCTAAGAAGCCCAGTCTAAGAGTAAGATAAGAACTAGACAGTCTGTCAGAGATTGCAAACCTCCATTGAAATTAATGATCCTAATCAGTATCCCAGTAATGGTCTACCTATCTGGCATGGTTTACCCGATATCAGGCCAATCGAGTTAACTAATAGCTGATTTACGGTCATTTTGAATTCGATATAAATTAGTTAAAAACTTAGGGTGCATCCTCCCCCGAAACCTCAAATTTGTTTTATAGTAATGGACTAACATCTAACACAGTTTGCAAAATATTGGGCATGTGAAAGTAAATAAAGGCCGATAGGGGGCCATTTTGAATTTGATCGAGTCAGAATTTTTCAAGATGCATCCTCAGCTGAAATCTCACATTTCATTCTATAGTAATCGTCTAGCTATCTAGCATGGTTTACCAAATATCGGCCATGTGAAAGTGAATAATGGCCTAAAGGCGGCCATTTTGAATTTGATCAAGTCAAAATTTTCCAAGATGCATCCTCAGCTGAAATCTCACATTTCATTCTATAGTAATGGTCTAGCCATCTAGCACGGTTTACCAAATATCGCCCATGTGAAAGTGAATAATGGCCGATAGGAGGCCATTTTGAATTTGATCAAGTCAAAATTTTTAAAGATGCATCCTCTCCTGAAATCCCACATTTTGTTTTATAGTAATGGTCTAGCCATCTAGTACAGTTACTAAAAACCGGCTATGTGAAAGTGAATAATGGCCGATAGGCGGCCATTTTGAATTTGATCGAGTCAATTTTTTTCAAGATGCATCCTCTCTTATAATCTCACATTTTGTATTATAGTAATGGTCCAGCTATCTAACACGGTTTACCAAATATCAGCAATGTGAAAGTAAATAGTGGACGATAGGCGGCCATTTTGAATTCGATTGAGTCGAAAGTTTATAAAAGGCATCCTCTCTCGAAACGTCACATTTTGTTTTATAGTAATGGTCTAGCTATCTAGCACGGCTTACTTGATATCAGACCTATCGAGGTAAATAATGCTGATTGTCGGCCATTTTAAATTCAGAAGTTGAAAATTTTCAGGGTGCATCCTCCCCCTAAAACTCACACTTTGTTTTATAGTAATCAGGTAATGGTCTAGCCATCTAGCACGGTTTACCAAATATCAGCCATGTGAAAATGAATAATGGCCGAAAAGGCGGCCATTTTAAATTTGATCAAGTCAATTTTTTTCAAGATGCATCCTCATCTGAAATCTCACATTTCATTTACAGTAATGGTCTAGCCATCTAGCACGGTTGACCAAATAACGGCCATGTGAAAGTGAATAATGGCCGATAAGCGGCCATTTTGAATTTTATCGAGTCAAATTTTTTCAAGATGCATCCTCTCCTGAAATCACACATTTTGTTTTATAGTAATGGTCTAGCCATCTAGCACGGTTTATCAAATAACGGCCATGTGAAAGTGAATAATGGCTGATTGGCGGCCATTTTGAACTTTGACAAAATGATTTTTTTCAAAATACATCCTCTCCTGAAGCCTTACAATTTGTTTTATAGTAATGGTGTAGATATCTTGAGCGGTTTTCATGATATTCCACAATATCAGGCCTGTCGAGGTGAATAATGGCTGATAGGCGGCCATTTTGAATTTTATCAACTTCAAATTTTTCAGGATGCATCCTCTCCTGAAACCTTACAATTTATTTGATATTAATGGTGTAGCTATCTTGAGCGGTTTTCATAATATTCCGCAATATCAGGCCTGTCGAGGTGAATAATGGCCGATAGGCGGCCATTTTTAATTTTATCGACTTGAAATTTTTCAAGATGCATCCTCTCCTGAAACCTCACAATTTGTTTTATAGTAATGGTGTAGCTATCTTGAGCGGTTTTCATGATATTCCGCAAAATCTTTCAGTCGGATTTACCGATGTTATAAATTAGGTCAAAGTGCTGGGTCAACTTTAAGGTCAAGGTCCAAAAACCTGAAAAGGCACAACTAGGGACCTTAGAGAACATGTATGTGCAATATGACTGTCATCGGCCCAGTACTTTTCGAGATCTGCTCCGGAAACGAAGTGCGCGTCAAAACGTCTAAATAGGTCATAGTTCTGAACCAGAAGTAGGTCAAAGTTCAAATACCCCAAAAGGCACAACTAGACCCCCTAGGGGTGTTGTGTGTAAAATTTGAAGACAATCGGACAAGTACTTTCAGAGATATGCTCCGGAAACGAATTGTTTACGGACGGCCCAACGGCCCAACGGCCCAACGCCGTCACATCATCATTTTCTCCTCTGCAACCTTGCGTATTGAATTCAGATTAAAAATATTTTAACCCGTCCATTAGCCACCTGGAAGTAACCCACATACCAAAAATTGTTATCCTAGCTTATTTTCTCACAAAGTTATAGGCAAAAGAAGAGGCCAAAAAAAAACGGAGGTAGAATCCATAGCTCCCTTCGCTCACCTACGGTGACGGCGGGAGCTAAATATTGCCATGTAAATGAAATGAATCGGGCTTTAGGCCACTTTTGTGCACATATAGGCTAAACTGGGCCAGGAGAACTTCCTGAGGATGGTGAGATGATTGAGATGACACTGTCCTCCAGACACAGGATTCGAAATTCGAGCCCTGGCGGTCTGAGACCGAGCACGCTACCTCTCGGTCACGGAAGCTCCCCACAATACTGACTTTCACACGTGGATGGGGAAGAAACATTTTTGTTTCTTTCAAACCGCCGAGTCCGGGAACCGAACCCCGAACTCTGGCGTGAAAGGCAGCGGTGCTAACCACTACCCTAGGGCCCCCGCCCATATATATATATTGCCATGTACAAAACTGTGTTCATTAAATACAACACATCATTCCACAAATATCCACAGTCTTAGACCGTGCAATGCAGCCGAATGCTGTGCTAAGATACAGCCATCCTCTAGGTGTACGAATAGTTTGTTTGGGTTTTCTCTAGATTCTTAGAAATGCTGATAAAAAATTGAAATCATGACCTGCGGGATACATTATGTACAACGTACATTGTACATTATATGAAACTTAAAAATTGATCATCCTATAGAGCTCCTCTGAAGACTGCTTAAGTGTCAATAGTACTTGATGCCGTTTCCCGGTGGACTAAAGATGGTGGGGAACCGGTGCTGATAGGACCGTGGAAAATATTAGATAGCTAGCTTGTAAAAACTATAATTGTATAAAACTTGAGAAGAGAAAAAGTTACTTTACTGATACCTGTAACAGTCTTTCCCAATAAGCTAAAAAATTCACTGGACAGTAGGTCCTTTAAACTTGAAACTTTAACAGGACAAAACAAAATTCACCAGACAGTAGGTGGTCAATGGCCTATTCTTACCTTGTGGGACAAAAAATATCCGGATTGAAGAGCCGATGTGATTGGGTATTTTGACGGACCTACCTCTGTCTGGTCGGTCTGACGTTATTGGGAAAGACTGCTGTAACACTAACCCTGCATCTAATATATATGAAGGCCTAACCTGCAGTCCTAGTTCTCAGAGTTAAAGAAAAATATTTGGACAACACTGTTTTTAGTTTTTGACGCTTGGCCAAATTCATTACCTCCAGAAATGCAAAATTCTTGTCCAAATTCACTTGACAGGCAATAACAGGG